>CM076969.1:3636212-3746212 GCA_039105355.1 Benthosema pterotum | reverse complement strand
ACTGGGCATTTAGGGGGGGTATTGTGGCTCTCAGGTGTGGGATTGTGGGACTTGTAGGCAGCGCCAGGAAGGGTAATTTATAGTGTTGTGTTAAGTGGCATTAAGGTGCCATCCAGGAGGCTCTGGTTACATCACTATGTCTGAACAGATTTACTGCAGTGAGAGAGAGGCTGTCAGCTAGACCACAGCTAGCTCCATGACCTTCACCCAGCTGTGTGTGTGTGTGTGTGTGTGTGTGTGTGTGTGTGTGTGTGTGTGTGTGTGTGTGTGTGTGTGTGTGTGTGTGTGTGTGTGTGTGTGTGTGTGTGTGTGTGTGTGTGTGTGTGCGTGCGTGCGTGCGTGCGTGCGTGTGTGTGTGTGTGTGTGTGTCAGGGGCGGATGTAACATGTCCCATTTGGGGGGGGGGGGGGGCAAGAGAACATGTTGGAGGGGCAAGAGAAAATGGCATGGGGGCGGCTTCATCGCCCGTGGCGCGAAGCGACACGGGCGATGAAGCCGCACTCATACCATTTTCTCTTGCTCTCTTCTCTTCAGTTACAGGACTTTTATTAGTCAGGTAAAGCATCAATAATAACATCAGTTGTTGTTGAAGTTGCAACAGACACGCAGCATGCATAAAGCTAAAGGTCTGACTCAGAGAGTTTTCTGTTTTCAATGATGAAATGCTGTTGGTTTAGTGCTGACACAGCTTTAGTAGTGTTTCAGATCATTTTAAATACAAGCACTTGAAAAATATCTTGGGTTGTTTTGCATGGGATCGTATTTGGGGAGGGCAGACTGGGTATTTAGAGGGGCATTGCCCCCCCATGCCCATTCCTACAGTAGATCCGCCCCTGGTGTGTGTGCGTGTGCGTGTGTGCGTGTGTGTGTGTGTGTGTGTGTGTGTTATGGACGTACAGTACAGATGATTGTCGTGTACTGTACTGTATGTGTGTGATTCTCATTAACACTGGCTTATGGAATTTCCAGTTTCCAGCATAAGGTTTTGTCACCAGCATCCCAGCAGCAGTCAGTCACACAGAGAAAAATCATTGTATTCTCATATATTATGTCCTGCAACTAGGCCAGGGCCGGATCTATAGGCATGGGCATTTAGGGGGGCAATGCCCCCCTAAATGCCCAGCCTGCCCCACCAAACATGATGGCATGGAAACAACCCAAATTTCAATGATGTTTCAAATTAAAGTGCTCATATTTAAAATGATTTGAAACACTACTACTGCTACTAACTAACTACAGCTGTGTCACCACTAAACAGCATTTCATCATAGAAAACAGAAAACTCTCTGAGTCAGACCTTTAGCTTTATGCATGCTGCGTGTCTGTTGCAACTTCAACAACAACTGATGTTATTATTGATGCTGTAGTGGCTGAAAATGATCCCCAATAGATCACTCATGCCGGCAGGCTAAGCCTGGGAGTTCTAGAAACTGTATGACGCGCAACACAATAGACTAAAACACCAATGATAAAAACGATTCAGACAAGGAAATAAGTTTGAACTGTTTAGTGTGATCAGTGCACCAATCATTACAATCATTACGTCTCATTCAATAAATACGATAGTAATAAATATGTGCAAAGATACAAAAACAGTGACAATACTAACAAATCAAATTATCAAAAGTGCAAAGTGCTAAAGTGCGAACGGTCAACAAATTATGTAGCCTCCCAGCTCACCCTGCCTCCAGGAACCAAAGCCATCCATGGAGTGAGCTGGGAATGACCATGCACTTGTAAGCTATGGTGGCCACCCACAGAGGTGCTTCGACCAATAAACGAAGCCCAATGCGGTGCGCACCTCACCAACCCAGTGTGAATATCTATATAGCTATAGAACGTCATTTTGGCTCCTACATTCCGGCCCCTAATTATGCCTGGGCACTAATTACAATTATCATTAATATGTAGGAGCTCGAAATTATCCTTAGCAAAATACAAAAGTAGAAAAAATAGAAAATTCAATGCAATTCTATGCAAATAGTCAATCATAATGCATCATTATTTCATCAATAGGATCTTCGTTCATCCATATTCTCCTCTCCATCTGCAAAACAGGGAAATAAAGAGAGTGGGAGAGAGAGAGAGTTTAAAGAGCTTGAGAGCTCCAAACAAGAAAGGATCCATAGAGCATGAGCTCTCCATGTGAGACTTCAAGTCCCCTCTGCCTCCTGAAGCCACGTCAATCTGCATCTCCTCTCTGGACCCTGAAGCTTCAGTGGTCTGCATGCTCTCACGTAGTTTCTCTTCATCAAGATCTGGCTGCGCAAGAAGCATTCTGTTCCGAGCCAGATCCAACATCTTCCTGACCCCAGGAAGCCAACTGACCACTTCTCCCAACCCGAACCAAGGTGGAATGCAACTGGCAAACAGCACATTTTTCTCACTGGCATGAACTGCCTTCACGGAGACGTCTTTTGGAGAGACCTGTACAGAACGAGCAGATAGGTCTCGAGACTCCATTTCAGCTTGCACCCAACTGTTGGACGACAAGGACTCCACACCAACTCCACTGCCTGCCAAGCACCTGCACACACAGAGCTCTTCAGCGAGATGAGGCTTGTAGAGCCAGGCTACCCATTGCTGGGCAGCAGTTATAGGCAACGCCTCACCTCTGCATGTCTGATCTTCACTGAGATGAAGTTCCTGGTGCCGGGCTGCCCATTGCTGGACAGCACTTATCGACAAAACCTCACCCCAGCCCGGCTTAGCTCTGCGTATGCCTTGCAGATGTTTCTCAGTGCCCAGCACCACAGGTCCAATAAATCCTGTGCGATCTTTCTCGAGATGAAGCTCTAAGCGCCGGGCTGTCCATTGCTGGACAGCACTTATCGGCAACGCCTCATCCCGGCCTAACTGATGTCTGCACTGTGTTTTCTTGCCAGTGCGCAACGCAGGTGCGGTGAAACATGTGGGATGTCCAGCCACCTTCGTTTTCTGTTTATGGACACCAACCAGCTGAACAGACTTTGTGACAGACCCTGAACTAAGACCTTCTGTAGCCATGCCAAGCTGTTCCTCCTTCACACATCCAGGGACGTCTGCCTTCGTATGCTGCTCCCACAGCTGGTCGACTCTGGCAACTGCAATCCGGTTCACAGTGACGGGATTCACACGTGTGTTGCCACACTTTCCAAGGGGACCATTCACGGTCCAACCCAACATTGTTCTGACTGCATAAGGACCACCACCAACACTCCTGACCACCTCCCATGGCTCTAGAGCCTCAGGAACATTGGTGCCAATAAGAAGATCCACCCCCGAGTTGATCTCTGCGATCTTGAGGTGTTCAAGATGTGGCCATTTCCGCAAGTCTTCCTGCCTCGGGATGTTACCTTGATGTACAGGCATGCTCTCCTGTGTGAACACTGTAGGTAGCTCACAGAAACCATCTGTGTCCAGCCCAGCTACCTCCAAATCCAACACAACCCTGCTACTGACCACCTTCTCCTGACCCATTGTCCTTAGAAGAATGTCAGTCTTCTTTCCTGAGAGGTTCAGCCTGTCCATGAGCCCCTCCGTGCAGAATGAAGCGGAGCTCCCAGGATCAAGAAAAGCATAGGTCACCAACGTCTGACCTTTCTTAGACTTCACTCGAACGGGAAGTATAGCAAGAGTGCAGTCAGTCTCTCCGGCCCCAGTAAGACCACCGGACTGCACTGTGATCGAATTGTTCTCGTCTGTTGTCTCCAATTCTTCTGGCGCTTGCACTGGACTCTGCTCTTCAGGGTAGACATGCAACAAGGTAGGATGCCTCTTACCGCACACTTTGCACACCAGACGTGCATTGCATTCACGGCTTCTGTGCCCAATGCACATACATCCAAAGCACAATCTTTTCTCCCTCAAGAAGGACATCTTCTCATCATGTGTCTTCCTTTCCAATAGACAACATGTGTCCAATGAATGCCCAGCTCCGCAAAGCAAGCAAGTCTTGACAGCAGGTAAGCAAAGTTTTTTCTTCGGTGCAGTGTCAACCCTTTTGTCGACTGTAGCGACAGTAGTCGCAAAGCTACTTCTTTTTACTTCTGCAAAGTACTGAGGTTTAGCAGGCTTCACTTCCTTCCTCGACACTGCAGGGGTAGAATCCTGGATATCCCCAAACAGTGGGTCGCTCGCAATCTTCACCTGCCATTCAATGAATTCAACGATGTCGCCAAAGGTGGCTCTGCGATGGTTCGTCTCCTGCAAGCTACAAGCGACATCTCTCCACTTCTCCCTGAGCTTATAGGGCAACTTCTTGACAACAGCCTGCATGTTAGCAGGAACATCCAACTCGTATGTGGATTCAAACTCCCCAAGAGCATTGAAGCAGGACCGCAGCAAGAAGCTGTAAGACTGAAGCGCATCGACATCCTCTGCCTTTATCACTGGCCACAAGAACACCTTGTTCATGTACGCAGAGGTGATCTTCAAAGAGTTGCCGAAATGCTCTTGCAACAAGGATTTGGCTGTGGCATAGCCAGTTTCAGAGGACATATGAAGACAACTACGAACCATGTCTCTGGGCTTCCCTTTCGTGTACTGCTCGAGAAAGTACAAGCAATCCTTGGCACTGTGAGTCTTCTCCTCGATGCAGTGTTCAAAGGCTCTCATAAAGGTTTGGTACTCCAAAGGATCACCATCAAAGGTTTGCATGTCACGTCGTGGAAGAAAGAACAAAGACTGCTGTTTAGCAAGCAAAGAGGTTATCTTGTTTTGCTCCTTTAAGACAGAGATCAGCTGATCATGATTGACACCATCTTGGACTAAAGGTGAAGGTTGTTGTGACTGAAGACGAGCTTGAGGATCAGACCATCCACTTTGTCGCACTGTAACTGCCTCAGGCCTTGGCTGCGATTGCAACCCCAGACTAGCCACCTTAGACCGAGCTTCCAAAGATGGAGGATGTAGCCACTCACGTTGAGCATTCAAGGATTGTGAACGTGGATACTGTTCGCCTGCTGAACTGTACTGAAATGGCTGGCCTACTTGCTGCCCCATGTTCCTCTCCAACGTAGCTCGAGAATCAAACAAAGACAGATGTGTGGTTGCCTGCTTAGGCCGTGCATCAAGAAGATGTGAACGTGACTGTGGCTCACCCATTACAACATGCTGAGAAGAGTGCCCCCCTGACGGAGGAACAAAGGTTTCAGCATCAGGATCCAACACCTGAGTAAACTTTTCTTTCCCTTTCTCAACATAGGAATTCATCCCATCTGACCTACTGGCTGAAGAACCAGACGCCTGAGAGGAGGAGACTCTCAAGACATTGAGCTTAGCTGCTGATGCTTCTATCTCTGTCTCCAACTCTAGCTGCTCTTTCTTTCTTTTCAGCTGTGCCTCTTGCTCTTCTAGAGCCTGTCTCTCTTTGAGCTTCTTCTGGCGAGCGAGAAGAGCTGCCATGTCTGCTTCTGCTATCAGGCGTGCGGATGCAGCAGAAGAAGTAGTGGACCTACACTTACTACCTGCAGTGCTTCTTTTCTTTGATGGCTCAACTGACACATTAGAGATACTATCATCTGGGTTAACATCATCAATGACTGAAGCTCTTGCCACATCCCCAAGGTTATCTGGAACACAGGAAGCATTTGGGTTATTCACTGCATTAGATGTTTCAACAAGATGTGGGGGTACATACAACGGTATAATAGCCTCTTCCTGTAACTGCGCTGTACTTTGAATGGAAAGATTTTGAGAGAGCCATTTGTTTGCATTTTCAGTGAAATCAACTTTGCGTTTTTGTATGTCTGAAAACCAATTGTTTTGTCTCTCTTGTTCCTCTGGGGGAAGCAATGGAATAACCGCATCATGGAGATGGCTTGCTTCATCGTACAGAGCAGATACATTGTACAGATTAAACTGGACAGCCTTTGCGTTGCTAGAGCTTTGCATAAGGTCATTAATTGCTTTTACAAGTTGTTCAATTTTTTTAACCTTAGCTTTGCGTTCGTTTTGAAGTTGTTCAATTTTGTTTGATAGTGCTTTGGCAGTGAGAGTTGATTGCCGTTTTGGCTCGCTTGCACTGGTGGTAGAACCTGGCCTTGATGAACTAGACATTTTGAATTTGCATTAAAATGAATCAAAGTCGAAATCATTTGCATCCAAATCGAAATCCCAAATACACCGCAACAGCCCTAGTAGAATGTGCGTGTATGTGTGTTAATGCGTGGCTATTGTTCCCCACTAAACTGCCTAACGACCTGTAAGCTAACGAATGCAGACCCTGTGTCTTCAGCATGTAACGATAGGTACTTATGTGCCTATATATCTCTATAAGAGACGGCACTCCTGGGCCACCCGTTCCACGGGTTTTAGAATGCGGGCCGAACCCGTTCATGCACATGAAAAACAACAAACAGTAGCCTACAGCCAAAGCTATAGGCTAAAGCCACTTTGCCTATAGGGGAACAATAGAGTGTGCGTGTGCGTGCAACAAGTGTGTGTTTGGGGCGGGCCGCTACGCGATGCATCGAACATAACGTGGACTCGAAAAGCAAATGGATTAAACAATACGAGTGCAACCTAGTGCCGCGGTGCACGTCTGTGTGTGGTCCATTGTTTAAACGCCGCGGGGAACCAGGTAGGTTAAACACCCAACACCAATAGCGATCCAGATCGATACAAATTTGTTGACAATGTAGTGGCTGAAAATGATCCCCAATAGATCACTCATGCCGGCAGGCTAAGCCTGGGAGTTCTAGAAACTGTATGACGCGCAACACAATAGACTAAAACACCAATGATAAAAACGATTCAGACAAGGAAATAAGTTTGAACTGTTTAGTGTGATCAGTGCACCAATCATTACAATCATTACGTCTCATTCAATAAATACGATAGTAATAAATATGTGCAAAGATACAAAAACAGTGACAATACTAACAAATCAAATTATCAAAAGTGCAAAGTGCTAAAGTGCGAACGGTCAACAAATTATGTAGCCTCCCAGCTCACCCTGCCTCCAGGAACCAAAGCCATCCATGGAGTGAGCTGGGAATGACCATGCACTTGTAACCTATGGTGGCCACCCACAGAGGTGCTTCGACCAATAAACGAAGCCCAATGCGGTGCGCACCTCACCAACCCAGTGTGAATATCTATATAGCTATAGAACGTCATTTTGGCTCCTACAGATGCTTTACTTGGTTAATATAAGTCATTAAATCTTGTGGGTCACAGAACTAAAGAATTTAAATGAAAATGGTATGGAGGCGATGAAGCCGCCCTTGTGCCATTTTCGCCTACCCCCCCTCAATTGGGAAATGTTACATCCGGGTCTGAACTATGCCTTGTAAAGCTGCCACTGACTGTCTGAAATTAACTAGTGATCTAAACGGCACTCTGGTGTCACCGTGCCCCGTGTTGCTGCGTTCCTTTACTATATCTGACTCAGCTCAATGCAGCCATGTTGAGGACAGACAGACAGACAGACAGACAGACAGACAGACAGACAGACAGACAGACAGACAGACAGACAGACAGACAGACAGACAGACAGACAGACAGACAGACAGACACATTGTGAAAGACACAGTCACAGTCATGCTGATCACTGTAGTGACCACAACCTGCCACCAAGCAAACAAAAAAACAAACAGCTGTTGTGTAGTTTTGAACTTGAGGACAAATAGATATACTCAATGTATTCTATGTTATAGTGAGCATGGCTTACTTTGTGTGTAGCTCATTCATAAAGTGTTAATTTCGAGCAGTGTCTTTCAACCAGTTTCATATCAAGGCCCACCATGTACGTTGTATTCCCTTTTTGAGCCAGGGACCACATTTTGACAATATTTTAGCCACTCAGATGGTCGCCATTGGAATGGCTTGTCTACAATTCAATGCTTTTGCAAACTTTTATCAAAAAGAGTAGTGTAGATGTGTGACAAATGAGTATGACAATAATCTAACTCGCTCAAGAGCTACAAATCTGTGTTTATTTGGTTTGCAACTCCATCATTTAGCTGGGGACCACCGGGCAGCCTCTCAAGCACCACTGGTGGTCCCTGGACCACTGTTGGAAAAACATTGGGTCTACATACAATTAGTCAATTACCAATGACTTGCTTCACTAGGCTACTGTTACGGAAATAGCCTGTCAGTTATAGTTCCATACTACAAACAGTGGACCCAGGGACCACTAGTGGTCCTTGGAGAGGTTCCAGGTGCTCCCCAGCTAAATGCAGGACAGTTTGTAACCAAATGTACCCTCTTCCTCCGGAGAGCGGAGTGGGCACAAGGTCCGCGGTCAGCCGTCCCTCGAGGCACTCTGATTGGCTGGTTTGAGAGATGGCGTAATGGTGACGTAAGTAAGAGACCTTCATAGCTAATGTCATGAGTATTAGCACGCTCCGCTCATGCACAAGTAGGCAATGGCCTAATTGTGTGCAACATGCAAGTTTGCACTCTCTGCCAAGTGCTAATCTAGTTAGTTCTTTAACTCTTGAGGACGGCATAAAACCAAATGGACCCGTTTATGCTCTCAGAGATTAAAATCATTGTGAAACCAAAATCACATGAAACCAATTGGACCTTTGCAGGTCCATTTGGTTTCATGTTTACACTCTCAAAGAGTTAAAATATTCATCATGTGAATTAGCCCCAAGTCTACACAACTAGAGAATGTAGAAGATTAATGGTCATTCTGTTTTGTTTCCTAAATCTAAATCCAGCCAGGAATTGTGGACAAAAGCAAAATAAATCTTTAGTTTTGGGTCTGTGGGGTGAAAATGTCGTCAAATTGTGGTGCATGGGACAAATTCTGAACAAACAGTGGGCCCTGGTATCAAAAAGATTGAAAACCCCCTGGCCTTAATAATGAAACAAATCAGACAGCACCCCCAGTTAGGGATGGATGGATGGATGCACATGGTGACACTGCTGTTCCTTGGGCAGTACTCGCACCACTCAGAACAGAAAGCAGAAGTAAAAACAAACCTTACCTATGGACACCAGCTTGATCCTCTCCCGGTCCAGGAACTCCAGCGCCACGGACACGTTCTCCAGCTTCATCTGCCTGAAGTTGGGCCTGCTGTGGTACTTCCTGTACATCTTCTTCTGGCTGAGCACCTCCAGCAGCGCGATCAGCTTCAGCCCGTCGCCGAAGTCCTTCTGCAGATCGGTGATGCTCTTGTTGGCGCACTTGAGGTGCTCGTTGCACCAGCGCGTGAAGGTGTTCTGCTGGATCTTCTTCCACGGCGCGTCCTCGGCCAGGTCCTTCTCCGTGGCCGGCATGTCGTCGTCGTCGTAGTAGCAGGCTGGGTCCTGGTCCTGGTCGGGGTCCTGGTAGTACTGCTCGTTGTAGTTGTTGCTCATCATGGTGGCGTTGTCCGCGTCCAGCTTTTATACTTAAGCACTTAAGACCGACGTGTGAAAAATGTTTGTCCGAGAACTTTTTTAGCGGGTCGTTGACACTTTACTGCCGAGCGGAGAGGAGAGGAGCAAAGAGGAGTGCAGCACTGGGTGGTGAAAGTTCAACCGAACGAAAAAAAGAAACTCTCCGCCGTCCGGGTGGTTTAAAAAGAGGCTCTGATTCTTTTCGGAAGTACTCGCGAAGGAGGAAAGTTTGGTGTCTGTGTCTGTCAGGGCGCAGGGATGAATTAAAAATGATCCGGTGTGCAGTGTGCTGTGCAGGGCTGGTCGGATGGTTCCTTTCCTCTTTTACAGTGTCCTCTTGGCTGCTTGAGTTGACTTTCTCTTCGGGTCAGCTGTTGTTGTCGGAGCGGTTCGGGTTTTTTACGCACGAGGTTTTACGCACGGAGGGTTTAGTTGGTAACAGTTTGTATCTTGTGTTTAAAACTTTGAGTAGTGAGACAGGAGCAGGCGAAGGGGCTTTTATATAAAGGACCCCCCATAACACCCCCACCCCTGCCATATCATCACTGTGTGTCATAACTACAATCATAGACTATTTTCTAATCCCAGCAGGATAACGGTAAGGGTTACGATTGGTGCTGGGAAAAAGCAGGACAGGGCAGGGATTGGTCAGACCCCAGTGATGAAGCAACACTTGTGTCTGGATGGCTGGGGGGACAGGGGCGGATTGGCACATATTTTCCCACCGGGACAATTTTGCCTTTGCCAGGCCACCCTGGTGGGGGTGGGGGGGGGGGGGGGCAGCTGGTTAACGTAACTCTTTGAGAGCGTGAAAATGAAACCAAATGGTTTCATTTTTACACCCTCAAGAGTTAAAATATTCATCACGTGAATTAGTCCAACTTAGTCCACACAACTAGAGAATGTAGAAGATTATTTTGATCTGTATGTTCCAGGCGAGCATCTAGCACATTCTAGTGCATTTTGGATCTTGGCAGTTGGCAACACTGCCTCCAGCAGCGTGAGCGCCCTGGCGCACAGGAGTGAACGGGAATATGGCAACTCTCCTACTTGAAGGACACCTTTTCTTTTTTTGAAGGATAGAAACACTAGTTTGCCTGGCCTGGGCCTGAAAAAAAAAACCCTGTCCAGGCCACTAGGTGGCGCAGGCCACGGGGGAAACTCCCTGTGCTCCAGATGGCCAATCCGCCCCTGGCTGGATGGCTGGGGGTTCATCATGGTGGTAGTATTTTTAGTCGCTCCTATTCTGGTGACAGGTGGGCCGTCCGGTCCGGGCTGTGAGTGACTTGCTTGTTGTGAATGTGAATGTGTACATGATGATGGCGAGCGTGGAGGAGGTCCGAGTGGCTGAACAATAATGGACTAATAAAAGAAAGTAAGAGCAACCAGTGTTCAGTTCCCCCCAACTTCTCAATTATTATTGTTATTATTATTAGGCTGCCCTAATAGTATTATTATTATTTTATATAAACCAGTGGTTTTCACCCTTTGATCCCTGAGATGATTCCAGGTGGTCCCCAGCTAAATGATGGACCCAGATGGACTCATACACATCTGTAACTCTTGAGAGCGTAAAATAAAACCAAATGGAGGTACGGTTCCATTTGGTTTCATTTTACGCTCTCAAGAGTTATATTATATTTAAACGTTAGAATTACTTGATTTTCAAGAATCTACAAAAATGTAGAAGAATTGTTATTTTGGCCAATCTCTTCCACCAAAATGTAAAGTGTATATCCTCTCACGGACCACCGTTTGTTGACATTTTTTGCCCCACAGACCCCAAAACTAAAGAATTATTTTGCCCTTGTCCACAATTCCAGGCTGGATTTGGGGAAACCAAACACTCAAACATACAGATCAAAATGACCGTTAATATTTTAGGGGCTACATTCTCTAGTTGTGTAGACTTGGGATAATTCACATGATGAATATATTAACTCTTGAGAGCGTAAAAATGAAACCAAATGGACCCACAAGGGTCCATTTGGTTTCATGTTTACACTCTCTGGTTAACAAACTTTCCGTCATTTAGCCTGGGGACCACCTGGAACGTTACCTCTCAAGGACCACTGGTGGTCCCCGGACCATCGGTTGAATGTGGAAAAGATGTGATGTCCAATATAATCTGTAGCCTAGTCCAATCTCCTCCATATGAATTCCAGGAGTTTGAAACCTCGCGTTAAATAAAACAACTTTAAGGATCCAGTGTAAACCGTCAATTCCCCCAAGCAAAAGTCACAGTCACAGTCACAGTATCCCGCGCCATATGCTAATCTGACAACGTAAACATCCGGTCCTCGGATATACTGTAACTATTCCAGAGTCATCTTCTAGTAGTGCTGCGACATTGAGGGGTCAGAAACGATGCGCTCGCGCTGCTGTTCATGCAGCCTGAATAGGGACAAACTGTCCCCATGCCAATAGAAGACAATGTTTAGCTGCGGCCTTGGACCTTTCAATGTAAGTGGACGGAGATGTCGTCACTCTGTCTATACTCCATGGGTCTGGGATAACATGAGGTATTTCTTTGGCCTTTTTTTTCTCTAGAGGGCACATTTTTTGACAAAGCTTTGGTTTTCTTTTGCCTTAAAACATTAAAGAGCAACATAAAGAGCTACGTCTTGCATGGCTAATAATGTAATGATATTTACATTATTATTATTATTAGTGTTATTTACATTCAGTGTTGGGAATATTACTTCACCTTGTTAATATAGGCCTATTACTTATTAATTATTACCCTTATTTTAAAGCAATATATTATATTACAATATTACTGTCTGAGCAAGTGTAATATATTAATATTACTATTACATATTACTTAAAAAAAACTTAAAAAAAAAAAAAAAAAAAAAAAAACTTAATCAAATATTGCGTAGACCAGTGGCCTACCTACAATAAAGCAAGCGCACTTGGCTATCTGGCCAAATCCATATGAAATCAACTTGAAAAAAGTCACTCCTGAATAAATAATTTGATGACAAATGATAGAAAATAAGTAATTATTTAACTTCTGCAGTTGTCAATATAATTTCACAAGAACATTTTCAATGAGACAGATTGACAGAAAGTAATATTGAAAGTAATGCAGTAATGCAGAAAGAAAAGTATAACATATTAGATTGTTTTAGTTAAGTAATATATTTATATTACAAATTACTGCATTTTGTTAATATATTATGTAATATATTAAGTTACGTAGTGCACATGTCCCAACACTGTTTACAATATTATTGTGTGAGAAGATTGTGTTTGTAAGACACAAACATAAGAATGGAAAAATAGTGTTTGTTAAATAGGCTATCTGTCACCAGTGCCTAGTATTGCCTAGAGCAGTAGTGCCAGCCTAACTTATGTTTATTTTATTTCTGACTATAAAGTGGCTTTGTGTTTTCGAATGTGTGTTTATTATGTACTTCTATAATACAAGTATAAAGTAGCCTGTCAGAAAAAAATGGGAAAATGGGAAAGAGACCCGTTCAGACTCGGTAACAGGGACCCGGTAAGGACTTGTTAACCTGTGACATGAGACATGACTCGACTGGACTTGACAACATTGTGACTCAACCCGACTCAAAATAACCGTGTGAGTCCGTGTGATAACTGTAACCAAAAAGTACTAGAACTTTCTATGATCAAAAACAACAGACGTGTGTCAGCATAAGTAGAAGTTAAAACAGTTAGTCAGCAGATCATGCAGTCAACATGGCAGTGACACCATGTTGACTGGTGGTTGGTCTATAGAGTACACACAGTGTCCTTTTCACAGCGGCAGGAGGTAAGAATAACTGTGACACATGGAGGACATGCTTAGGATGCTCAGAGTCAGCCTAGAGCTGGACAGCAGGGGCGGATCTAGGCATGGGCATGGGGGGGGCAATGCCCCCCTAAATGACCTGACTGCCCCACCAAACATGACATGCAAACGACCCAAATTTCAAATGTATTTCAAATTAAACTGCTTATAATTTAAAAAAAAATATTTGAAACACTACTACTGCTACTAACTACAATTTTGGCACCACTAAACCAACAGCATTTCATCATTGAAAACAGAAAACTCTCTGAGTCAGACCTTTAGCTTTATGCATGCTGCGTGTCTGTTGCAACTTCAACAACAACTGATGTTATTATTGATGCTTTACTTGACTAATAAAAGTCCTGTCCAGTGCGGCTTCATCGCCCGTGGCGCGAAGCCGCACCCATACCATTTTCTCCTGCCCCTCCAACATGTTCTCTTGCCCCCCCCAAATGGGACATGTTACATCCGCCCCTGCTGGACAGACAGCATGGAGCTGCTCTGACTGCTGCTCGTAAATCACTACTTACAAACACAATAGTGGCTTTAGAGCAGAGGGTACGGGGGTCCAGAGGGGTGTCTTTCAGGGGGGCACGGGGGGTCCAGAGAGGTGTCCTTCAGGGGGCCAGGGGGGTCCAGAGAGGTGTCCTTCAGGGGGCCAGCGGGGTCCCCGTCAGAATGAGGAGCAGTTATGTTATGTCAATGTTATTTGCTTCTCTGTTTTCCTGTTAGTCCGATGAGAGAATGTCTACGAGAACACGTGTATACAGTTTTAGAATCATGTAGGCCTAGGCGGAGATTTTGGTCACCACTAAACCCCTTATCTCTTAAATTCTTTGCCTTTTAAAACTATTCTAATAAACATTTTTTTCAATAGTTAAAATGGCCAGTCTACAATCTTTGTGTGTCAATAGATTGGTACATTGAACTATTTCAAGAAGTTTTTCAAGGTTTAGCGCGCGACAACAGTGGAGCCCCTAATCTTCCAATAAATGGGACTCCATAGTAGTCTTGATTATGATTTATGATTTTTGGGTAGCCAAAGCATTCCTAATACACTGTATTTAACAACTCAAGGGAAAATGTATACAATTATTAGCAAAATAAGATGCTTTTCATCTTTACAAAAAACATATTCTAATGACTGTGTTTAGTGCTTATACCTGTAGACTGCTACTGATGGATAATAAATTAAGTGTAGCCTACTTGATGTTCCCTCTGATATACTCTAGTCCCTTACCCTATTGTATTGTATAATTTGTATTCTTGCATATATTGTTTAGAAAACATCTATTTGAGTCCAAATCAGTTTTTCCCCATTTAACTTCACTGTTATTATGAGCTAAATATACTTACCAGTGTTGCGTGTGGCCATGACAGCAGACACAGTCACACAGTCACACACACACTCTGTCTGTCAATCAGTATCTAACTCCCTCTGTCTCTCCCTCACTCAGAGTACACGCCCAGCTGGCACCTGCAGCAGGTTCCCAATTATCCATGCTCCACCTCCTGCATAAAAGCCAGCCAGCTCAGTCTGAGGGCAGACACAGAACCAGCAACAACCCAGCAGCTCTCATCAGCCTTTGTTTGTTCAGTTCTCTTTAGTTTAGTTTGTTATTTCTGTTTGGCCTGGAGATGGCCGGCAGCTTTGTTTTCGTTAGACCTTTTTACTTTTGAGTTTAGGATTAATTTGTTGAGTTAGGGGAGGGGTCGGGCCGGCTTCGACGTCCCTATAGGGGGTGGCCTGGGCCCCCCCTCCTTTTGTTCCTTTGGCATCTCCAGGTCCTCCTTTGTTCCCTTTTGTTTGGTAAGATACTCCGTTAAAAGTAATTAAGTAAATGTACTCTATATATTACTAGTAATCAGATTACTTAACTATACCAGCTTAAACCAGCCATGCTGTACCTGTACTAAATGTAATCAAATACTTTTGGGAAATAAAATCCTTAAAACTTGCTACTTTGTTGATGTCCTTCTCTTATGTCACGGTTTCCATTTGAGCCAATATAACTTTGTTACCTTATTGTTTGGAAACTGTAACATAATGGGGGCTCGTCAAAACTAAACATTTAATTACTTTTCCTAACTTTGAAGTTACTTAACTCTTTTGGTGTGCACAATTGAAATTTTTTGTAAGGTTTGGAATTATTTTGTCCACCTTAATTGATTGAATTCATTTACTTTAGGCTCTTTTTACTTGCAAAGTATTTTCTGTAGTATTAATTAGCTTAATTATACTCAGGCTTTGAAATTGATTACTTGCATTGTTAAGCCTTTAGTTTGTGCACACCCCTAATTAGGACATCACTTAATTGAGAACTGGTTTGAGCAGTAGGGCTTTTGTTCTTGCTGGTCTGTGTCTCATCAATTGGCTTTTGCCTTAGTGTATATTTTTGCGAGCGTTTTTGTAGTGCTTTTGTGGTACTTTTGTGGCCTTAAGCCTTTAATTGCTTTTGCAATTTGTCCCTTTTTGCGCTCGTTTTTGTCGCTTTGCGGTAAATTTTCTATACTTAGGTAAGCCATTTAGGTTTTCAAAATGGATTTCAATTTGGAGGATTTTGTTAAGCAGCCTTCCCTTGAGGTTTTCCATAAGTGTACAAAGGACAACTTAATTGATATTGCTGATCACTACAATATTAAGGTCTTGAGTACTAAAGCTAAAAAGACAATTAAAGCTGAGTTATGGGTGGGCTTGTTTGAGCAAGGCATTTTGCCTGACCCAGGTATGGCCGCCTCCCCGGCCAAACCAGTAGATCCTGCTAGTGTTTCTTCACCTGCTAAATCAGATGATTCTGAAATCAGGAGGTTAGAGTTGGAGCTAGAGTTGCGCCGCATAGAGTTGCAGGACAAGGATAACGAAAGGGCAGCCAAGCTTAAAGAGCAGGAGCTAAGACTTGAAATGAGGAAAGTTGAGTTGGAGGAGCAGACTAAAATACGTATGAGAGAGTTAGAACTTAATCAGGCCTCTCCTTCTCATGTCAGTGCTTCACAACCGGAGTTTGATGTTAACAAATGCATTCGCATGATCCCTCCATTTAATGGTAAAGATGTCGACAAATACTTTACTCTCTTTGAACGTACTGCCGACACCTTGAAATGGCCCAGAAAAGTCTGGCCATTATTGTTGCAATGTGTGCTAACTGGGAAAGCCCAGGAGGCATACGCCTCATTATCACCTGATGACTCTCTTGATTATGAGAAAGTTAAAGCTGCAGTGCTTAGGTCCTTTGAGCTTGTTCCGGAGGCCTATAGGCAGAAGTTCCGCAGGTTTAAAAAAACTGATAATCATACTTTTGCTGAGTTTGGCAGAGAAAAGGAGGCTTTATTTGACCGTTGGTGTCAGTCATCCAAGGTCACTGAGTTTAATCAGCTGCGTGAGCTTATCTTGCTCGAGGAGTTTAAGAACTGCCTCCCAGATAGGATTGCAACCTATGTTAATGAGCAGAAAGCCACCACTCTTTCAGCTGCTACTGTCCTTGCGGATGAGTTTGTGCTCATTCACAAAGACAGTTTTGACAAGTCTTCAGAGCACAATTCCAACCCTCCATGGCGCAAATCTAACCACCAGTCCCACTCGGACAAATCTAACAATTCTCAATCGGACTCAGCAAAACCTTTTGCTAAACGGGTGGGTGAGGAGAAGTTAGACAAGTCAGAGGGTGGGGAGGGGGCAAAAGAAAAGCCTACTTGTAACTACTGCAAAAAAGTTGGTCACACTATAAATAGGTGTTATGCTCTGAAAAACAAGTCCCAGTCTCCTAAAGCCGTTGCTTTGATTAAAACTCAGTCTTCATCTCCTGTTGCAGCAGAGACAGTTCGCACTCCTGACCCTGAATTTCAGCCATTTCTAATGAAGGGTTTTGTCTCGCTGTCAGAGGGAGATCCAATGGTACCTGTTAATATCATCAGGGACACTGCGTCCAATCAGTCTGTAATACTAGAGCATGTGTTGCCATTTTCAGAAAAGTCTGCTGTTCAATCGGATGTTCTGGTCAGAGGGTTGGATATGCAGTATGTGGGTCTGCCGCTCCACAACATTTACCTTGATTCTGATCTTGTTAAGGGTTCCGTTAAGGTGGGGCTTCGTTCCCAACTTCCAATTGAAGGAGTCACTCTCCTTTTGGGCAACGATTTGGCTGGTGGTAAAATGCTCATTAACCCTGAGGTCATTTCTGTCCCTCTGCCAGAACACTCTGATGATTTAGCTTCAAAATTTCCAAAGGTCTTTTCAGTATGTGCCGTGACGCGGGCAATGGCCGAGCGTCAGAAGCTTGAGGCTGAAGGGGAGCTGTCTGACAGTCTTCTGGTTGACTGTTCAGCTGCTCCACCTGCCTCTCCAGATGTTCCTTCCCAGTCTGTTTTGCCTCAGATTGACTCGACAATATGCATGTCACGTGAGCAGCTAGTTGCCGATCAGAAGCGGGACGCATCACTAGCTCCTCTCTTTGAAAGTGTTGTTTCAGGAGAGGCGCTAGAGGATTTGTCCACAGGTTTCTTTCTGAAAAATGATGTTCTCATGCGCAAGTGGACACCTTCACGTCTCTCTGATCATGATGATTGGGGCGTTGTGGAACAAGTTGTTATCCCTCAAGCATATCGGAGTGAAGTATTGAAGCTTGCCCATGACAACCCACTTTCTGGTCACCTTGGCATTAACAAGACGTACGATCGCATCTTGCGGTATTTCTTTTGGCCACGTCTAAAGGGTGACGTTCGTCACCATTGCAAAACGTGTCATGTATGCCAGGTTGCCAAAAGTCAGGTCATTTCTCCATACCCACTCTATCCAATTCCTGTTATTGGTGAACCATTCGAGCGTGTGCAAATTGACTGTGTGGGGCCTTTGCCTCGCACTAAGAGCGGTAACAAGTTCCTCTTAACCATAATGTGTACAGCGACTCGTTTTCCTGAAGCCATTCCGTTGCGTTCTATTACAGCTCCAGCTGTTGTTAAGGCTCTGGTCAAATTCTTTTCTACTTTCGGCCTACCGCGAATTGCCCGGTCGGACCAGGGTTCGAACTTCATGTCGCGTGTCTTTTCCCAAGTAATGAAGCAACTTAACATCACTCATGTCTGTTCAAGTGCTTATCATGCGGAAAGTCAGGGCGCCATCGAACGTTTTCACAGGACATTAAAAGGGATGTTGCGCACCTACTGTTTGGAGTCTGAAAAGGACTGGGACGAGGGGGTCCATCTCCTCCTCTTTGCCGCTCGTGAGGTGGTACAGGAGTCACTCGGCTTTAGCCCTGCCGAGCTGGTATTTGCACACACAGTCAGAGGGCCCCTGAGGCTTTTGCAGGAGAAGTGGTTGGATGACAGCAAACCTCAGAACCTCCTCGACTATGTGTCTAAATTCCGTTCCAAACTTCACCGTGCATGTGAATTGGCGAAAGAAAACATGACCATTGCACAGGCAAAAATGAAAAAACTGTTTGACAGGGACGCTAAATCCAGGAGCTTTAATCCCGGTGACAAAGTGTTGGTTTTATTGCCCATTCCTGGCTCTGCTTTGCAGGCACGTTACAGTGGTCCTTATTTGGTTAAAAAGAAAATTGGTGATCGTGACTACATCATCGATACCCCTGAACGCCGGCGTCGGAGTAGGCTGTGTCATGTTAACATGCTAAAACCTTACTTTGACAGAGATTCTCAGCCTGGTTCCAACCCGCCTGATGGGGCGGTTGTCAGTGTTCCACCCAAGCCGTCTGGTGACATTGGCGATCCAGACAAGGTGGCCCTGGCACTGTCTAGCAACGCCAGTGTTCCTCCTCCTGACACTCAGGATGATCACGATGATATTGTAGGTATCTCTACTGATGTCACTCATGGCCGACTAAAAAATTCTGAGATGCTTGTTAACCTTCATGATTGCCTTCCTAATCTGGTTCAGTCTCAACGTGAGGATGTGATGAGGTTGATTGGCTCTAATGCAAATCTCTTTTCAGATGTGCCGACCCGTACGCATGTGTTGCAGCACGACATTGACGTTGGTAATTCCCCGCCAATTAAACAACACGCATACCGCGTTAATCCAGAAAAAAGGCTTCGTCTCCAAAAGCAGGTGGACTATATGCTTGAAAATGGCATCGCTATTCCTAGCACTAGTGCTTGGAGTTCACCCTGCTTATTGGCCACTAAATCTGACGGCTCGGATCGGTTCTGTACTGACTACAGGAAAGTGAATGGTGTCACAAAACCCGACTGTTTTCCACTACCTAGGATTGACGATTGTGTTGATAAAGTAGGCCGTGCCAAATACGTTACAAAGCTTGATCTTCTGAAAGGATACTGGCAGGTGCCGTTAACACGTAGGGCTCAAGCCATTTCTGCCTTTGTGACCCCTGATGCTTTCCTAGAGTACACAGTCATGCCTTTCGGTGTTAGAAACGCTCCAGCTACATTCCAGCGTTTAGTCAACACAGTTCTGTCGGGTCTACAGGGCTGCGAGGCATATTTAGATGACATTGTTGTCTATTCCAGTACATGGGATGAACACATCCAGCAACTTCGTGCAGTATTTGGCAGGTTGGGTGAGGCAAACCTCACCTTAAATCTGGCCAAATGTGAGTTCGGGCAGGCAACCGTCACATACCTCGGCAAAATTGTGGGTCGGGGTCAAGTTAAGCCTGTCCATTCGAAGGTGGAAGCCATCCTTTCGTTTCCTCCTCCTGCCACCCGCCGTGGTCTCATGCGGTTTCTAGGTATGGCAGGCTATTATCGAAGTTTCTGCAAAAATTTCTCTGCCGTCGCAGCCCCGTTAACCGACTTGTTGAGCCCGAAGGTGCGATACAAATGGTCTCCGAGCTGTCAGCACTCATTTGATGGTGTAAAAGCCTTGTTAACTAATGCTCCAGTTCTTGCTGCACCGGCGTTCGAGCGGCCGTTTAAACTCGCTGTGGATGCAAGTGATACCGGGGCGGGTGCGGTGCTGCTACAAGATGGGGATGATGGTATTGAGCACCCGGTCTCGTATTACTCCAAAAAATTTAATCGGCATCAACGTGTGTATTCCACAGTTGAAAAAGAAGCGCTAGCGCTTATTTTGGCCCTAAAGCATTTCGAGGTTTATGTTGGCTCTTCTAATGAGCCTACCCTCGTTTATACTGATCATAACCCTCTCGTTTTCTTGAACCAGATGCGGAACACCAATCGAAGGTTAATGAGATGGTCTCTTTTCTTGCAGTACTTCAACGTGGAGGTCAGGCATGTCCGTGGAAGAGATAATGTCCTGGCCGATACTCTGTCACGCTGTTTTTCTGATGATTGAATTACCTCACGTTTCTCTTCCGGTATTCTCCATCATAGGGTGGGGGTGTTGCGTGTGGCCATGACAGCAGACACAGTCACACAGTCACACACACACTCTGTCTGTCAATCAGTATCTAACTCCCTCTGTCTCTCCCTCACTCAGAGTACACGCCCAGCTGGCACCTGCAGCAGGTTCCCAATTATCCATGCTCCACCTCCTGCATAAAAGCCAGCCAGCTCAGTCTGAGGGCAGACACAGAACCAGCAACAACCCAGCAGCTCTCATCAGCCTTTGTTTGTTCAGTTCTCTTTAGTTTAGTTTGTTATTTCTGTTTGGCCTGGAGATGGCCGGCAGCTTTGTTTTCGTTAGACCTTTTTACTTTTGAGTTTAGGATTAATTTGTTGAGTTAGGGGAGGGGTCGGGCCGGCTTCGACGTCCCTATAGGGGGTGGCCTGGGCCCCCCCTCCTTTTGTTCCTTTGGCATCTCCAGGTCCTCCTTTGTTCCCTTTTGTTTGGTAAGATACTCCGTTAAAAGTAATTAAGTAAATGTACTCTATATATTACTAGTAATCAGATTACTTAACTATACCAGCTTAAACCAGCCATGCTGTACCTGTACTAAATGTAATCAAATACTTTTGGGAAATAAAATCCTTAAAACTTGCTACTTTGTTGATGTCCTTCTTTTATGTCACGGTTTCCATTTGAGCCAATATAACTTTGTTACCTTATTGTTTGGAAACTGTGACACCAGGAAGAAAAACATTTAGCCTATCATCATGTCAATACAGTATATGAGTGGTCAGGATCATTGTCATTGCCATGGTCAGTATAATGTCACATATACTTGGAAGTTTGATAAATTTGCTCATTATGAAAGAAAAATATTTTACCAGGCACAGCCCAGATAGCAAAATGCATTGATTCAACGTTGAATTTTGGTTATCTAACCAAAATTCAACGTTGAATCAATGCATTTTGCTATCTGGGAGGCTTCTATTCAGACAAATGCATTTAAATAGGTATGTCCCATTACACTTTTTTTTTTATTTCCAATCAGATTCTGATACCACAATTAACCACTTGAACCACTTGAATATGCTTGTTTTATTTCCCGAAGTAGTAGCGGAAGAAACCATTAAGCTACTACTGACCAACACATCAGGACCAATTAGGATTTCAGCGTCTTGCTCAAGGACACATCGACACTAACTCTGGAGGAACCCGGGTTCAAATCGGTAACCTTGCAGTTACAAACCGGTGACTCTACCCTGAGCCACTGGCCCAGATATATGAAGTATATATCATGTTAACATGATAACATGTGCTATCAAGTTTATTATGCATTCTATGTATGTTTGCAACGTAAATCTCAAAAAAAAAAAAAAAAAGTTTTCAACTTTTCTGCTGATTTCCATTTCACAGTCAAGCAAGAATGACATGTACGTATAGTGAATCATTTCCATGTTAAAATGAGCTAAAGTCTGCCTTTGAAACAGACCAGGGAGGTCATGAGGGACACTTTTAGACACCTTACAGCATTTAAACCATGACTTGGTAGTAAGGACTGTAATATAGAAGGAAGCCCTCGTCATCGGTGTCGAAGAAAGAAAGTTCATAACATGACGGCGGAACGTTTATTAATAACCACAAACTACGCTGTAACAGGAGGAGAGCTCCAGACTGCTGCCAGGAGCAGATCATCAGCCAACAGAGACGTCTTTCCTCAATGGCATTCCTTCCTGGACACCCTAGAGGTCTGTGACGGGACGGGACGGGGGTCAGTGGCACCCAGGGGAGGATCTAGGCATGGGCATGGGGGGGTGGGGGGGGGGGGGGGGGGGGCAATGCCCCCCTAAACGCCCAGTCTGCCCCTGCACCAAACACGATGGCATGCAAAACAACCCAAGATATTTCAAATTAAAGTGCTTATATTTAAAAAAAAAATGATTTGAAACACTACTACTGCTACTACAACTACAACTACAACTACAGCTGTGGCACCACTAAACCAACAGCATTTCATCATTGAAAACAGAAAACTCTCTGAGTCAGACCTTTAGCTTTATGCATGCTGCGTGTCTGTTGCAACTTCAACAACAACTGATGTTATTATTGATGCTTTACTTGACTAATAAAAGTCCTGTAACCGAACATGTTATGGGTGCGGCTTCATCGCCCGTGTCGCTTCGCGCCACGGGCGATGAAGCCGCCCCCATACCATTTCCTCCTGCCCCCCCCCCATATGGGAAATGTTACATCCGCCCCTGGTGTCACCCTTCCCCCCGGGGGTGAGGTCAGACCCCACGAAAAGAAACCAAACTCACCAGACGTGACCACGTGGTTTCAGTGCGTACGCACATGTATATATATAGATTTATATTTATTCTCTCAAGTCATTTACAAGTACAAAATAGACCTCCAGGTAACAAAATAGCCACGACTATAATATTATATATATAGAACCAACTTCATTGACGAGAAAAAGCAGCAAAGCAGCAGAAACACTGAGGTGACACAGATTTAGTTATTTTGTGAAAAACAAAAACTTTTTATTGACTATTTCCCCTATAAGCTTAGAATGGGTCTATGGAATGTTGAAATTCGCCCACTTCCATCATTCCAAAATGCATTTTTCTTGGTATTATATACTTCTATTACGGTATATTATTATAATATATTATATTATTATATTATTATTACTACATGTCTATTATATGTCTCTCCATCATTGTCCCATTCTAAGCTTATAGTGGCATAAAGCAGGGGTTTTCAACCTTTTTGATACCAGGGACCACTATTTCTTCAGCATTTGAGCCACGGACCACCATTTGAGGACATTTTATCCCCACAGACCCCAAAACTAAAGATTTCTTTTTGCTTCTGTCCATGACCATTAATCTTCTAGTTGTGTAGATGAGGACTGATTCAATATTTTAACTCTTGAGAGCGTAAAAATTACGTTCTCAAGAGTTACATCTGGTTAACCAACTTAGCTGGGGACCACCTGGAACCCTCTCAGCGACCACTGGTGGTCCCCGGACCAATGGTTGAAAACCCCTGGTGTAACGGAAACAGATGGGACTGATTGTCCCGAAAGACTAGTCTTAACCAGTTGAAGTAAAAACACTTAATTTCAGGTCCAGATCTGACTACTGTAGTTATGGTTGATTTAATCTGTCTCTCTCTGATTCCTCCAGGGACGTCTGTCTTTAGTGGACAGGATTAGTGTTGGTTGAAATCAGGTGATTATTCTGGGACAGACCTGACTAGTGTTGGATTATCTTGATCTGAACACAATCTACACGTCATAAAGTGACATACCTCTAATATAGGGGTTTTCAACAGGTGGTCCGGGGACCACCAGCGGTCCCTGAGAGGGTTCCAGGTGGTCCCCAGTTAAATTGGTGTAACCAGATGAAACTCTTGAGAACGTACATTTGGTTTCATTTTTACACTCTCAAGAGTTAAAAAATATTCATCATCTGAATTAGCCCAAGTCTACACAACTAGAAGATGGACAAAAGCAAAAATATATTTTTTAGTTTTGGCGTCTGTGGGGCTAAAATGTTCTCAAATGGTGGCCCGTGGCTCAAATGCTGAATAAATGGTGGGCCTTGGGATCAAAAGGGTTGAAAACCCCTGCCCTAACATATAAGTGTGGATTTGGGGGTCCTTGACATGAAAACGTTTAGGATCCACTGGTCTACTGAATGGGACCATGTGTGTTACAGCGTTTGCTACTCTAGGAAGTGATTCTGCCACTTATACAAACTTATACATTTTGCAGTCGACAGACATTGGAAAATAAATAATTTGCAGTCCTGTGGGCTGGGGAGAGCGACGGACAGACCTCATGCTTCCTTCAATGCATGAGGAGTCCAAAGCTGTTACTTTTTTCCACTTGACAGGGAGGAGTTTTCCCTGGTTGGACGTGTTGTTAACGTGTTGGTAAAGGAACATTCCAACCAGTTCCTCTAACGTCCCCTGGCCAGCATGGGGAGAGCCTCTTCTTTTTAATTAAACCTTTATTTAACCAGGTAGAGACCATTGTTGAAAAATAAATTCTATTTTATCATGAGAGGCACCTGGCCAGGAGGAGAGAACTCATTATTTCTCCAGAAATTACAAAATGCTTTAGGAAAATATCTACTGTAAATGCATGCCTTAAAGATGGAGTGCCGTGATTTTTTTCCGCAATGTTGTACATGTTTAAAGGTATAGTAAGCGATTTGGGTGATTTGCACATACAGCAAGGCCCACCTCACTCGATTCTAATTGGAGGAGAGCCTTCTCTCATCCTGATTGGACGAAAGCTTTTCCCTCCAAAGCTCAAACTGAAAGTCGAGAGGGTTTTTTTTTTACCCCAGGGTTCGCTGGAGACAGGGAGGAACTCCTTATATGGTCACCTGGATTAGCCAAAGAAGAAAACAAATAACAATATTTGAATAAAGTGAAATCACTTACTATACCTTTTCACCGTACCTTATTAGACCCCTTGGTGTGATGTTTTTACGTAATTGAACTCATGAAGGTGAACTCATAAAAAACACCATTTTAAAAAATAATGCACAAAAGAGAAACAAAAAAGTCTTGATCATTCTTACCTGATGATCATGTTTTACAGTGGGATAAAATCATGCCACTCCATCTTTAAATATGGGAAAGGGTCTGGGGGGGAAAAACAAAACAAAAAAACAGGAATAATATTGCTCTATATAGTTCTATAGCAACTAAAATCAAACGCAGTCTATAATAATAATAATAATAATAATAACGCATGCAGTTTAACTACACAACCAATGAACACAGAAGTAGTGCCTAGTGCTGAAAATGTTAAGTAATGCTTAAGTAGATTTTTGTCAGTAATGCAACCATAAATAAACATTGAAATAGTATATTGTTTGGCTATCAAATATACAATACTCTTCGTCAAAATAGAATCAACTTTTCTACAAAGCTAGTACAAATGGGTTTAGGAAATAGTTTCTCACATTGTGGTACAATTAATAATGTCACATCTTGGTACTATTTACAGCAAAAATACAAATAAAAGGAACACAGATCATACCGTAACATTAAATTAAATATTGTTCTTCTATATTTATATGCACATTAACATGCAGACCCCTTTCTAAGAGTTCATTACCAAGTCACAAGTATTTTTTTTCCCACAAATGATACCTTTACACCGTAATGTTTTGGATTAGAGTCCCGTCTGTCGTACGTTAGTGAATGAAGTGTTGAACAAAACAGATTAAATTGTGTATTTTCTTTTTACATAGGATGAAGTGTTAACCATTCTCTGCTCTAAATGTTATCCACAATGTCCTGCATTCGACTTGAAACCTCGTTCCCAACGCATTAGCGAGTCAGGCTCATATCCTACAGTATGGCCAACCTATATAAGACCAACTGTCAGCAAAGGAAAAAAAATAAAGAGATTGCCGACAGTCCACACTCCCTCTATGGCTGCGTACCTGGAATGAATTAATACAGGGGTTTTCAACAGGTGGTCCGGGGACCACCAGTGGTTCCTGAGAGGGTTCCAGGTGGTCCCCAGGCTAAGTTGGTTAACCGGCTGTAACTCTTGAGAACGTAAAAATGAAACCAAATGGACCCTTGCGGGTCCATTTGATTTCATTTTTACACTCTCAAGAGTTAAAATATTCTTCATGTGAATTAGTCCAAATCTACACAAGAGTAGCGTAATGGTCATGGAGAGAAACAAAAGAAATATTTAGTTTCGGGGTCTGTGGGGCTAACATGACCTCAAATGGTGGTCCGTGGCTCAAATGCTGAATAAATGGTGGTCCGTGGAGTCACAAAGGTTGAAAACCACTGAATTAATATAGCGTATGATTTTAGAGTCTGTCACATCTGAATAAAACAAAACCTTACCATCAGGATAATAAGGTCACAGATACACACTCTGTATGTACAAATGGGGGGGGGGTATTATGCAATGGAGTTCATCGTGTCTATTTAGACTGAGCATTGATTGGGTGCGTTGGGTTTATTGCATTTAGAATTTTGGGTAAGAGAGAGTTGAACTGAAAACTATGATAATTTGACTTTAATGCAGTGGTTTTCAACTAGTGCGCTGGGTACCACCAGTGGTCCTTGAGTGTTCCAGGTGGTCCCTAGTTAAAGATCTAACTCTTTGAGAGAATAAAAATGAAACCAAATGGACCCGCAAAGTGCTGAAAACGAATATTCCACATTCAAAATAATATTATTTTGAATATAATATTATTTATTATATTAGCATATGGCTTATAAGGCTGATATAAGGCTTTTCTCCCAAAGCCTAAACTGAAACTAGGGTTTATTGACCCCAGGGGTTCACTGGGGACAGGGAGGAACTCCTTATATGGTCACCTCACTCAGGGAGGACGGAAGATTAGCCAAAAATGTAGAAACGGGGAAAACTAATAATAATATTGTGAAACTAGTCTACTGATCAACTCTTTCAAGGGCCTGTCTTATGTACAATATTAGGGTCCCACTGAGCGCAATTGCCTAAAAAATGTCTAAAAGTGAAAGTTTTTAGGGGCTCTAATCCTAGATTAGAGGTTGATTAAACGTCTTTTTTTAAAGACATTTTTAGATCTGTTCTCAGTGGGGTGTTCAGTGCATCAAACATAATGTTTTGCAAAGGAAAAAAAGGAACCACAAAAGCTCAAATAAATAATAAAACAAAAAAATATATACCAAATACAAGAACCTTAAGACATTCACTTTGAGAGACATTTATCCTACAGTCCTGTAATATAATAACCACTGACCAAACAAATACACACACACAGGGAAAAATAAAACAAAATACAATATAAAAATCACGGTAATGGATAAACCTACACAGTGGAGAGAGATGATGTCTGTGTCCTATAATAGCTTATCTGTGCTTCAATCCCATAATAATAAACACCTCTTCATTTTGTCACGTTATCTGACCTCATGTCAACTAAGGGTGCAACGATTCACCGAAAAAAAACCCGAACCGTTGAATACGGGTCCACGATTCAATACGCCCTAATGAACCGCAATACTTTGGTTTGCATTCATTCAGTTCTTACAGCTGCGGAGATTGTTTCTCGCTTACAGATGTAACTCTTGAAAGAGTGTAAACATGAGAGTGTAAACATGAAACCAAATGGACCCTTGCGGGTCCATTTGGTCTCATGCTTACACTCTCAAGAGTTAAAATATTCATCATCTGAATTAGCCCAAATATACATCACTAGAGACTGTAGAAGATTAATGGTCATTTTGATCTGTATGTTTGCGTGTTTTGTGGACAAAAACAAAAGAAATCTTTAGTTTTGGGGTCTGTGGGGCTAAAATGTCATCAAATGGTGGTCCCCTGACTCAACTTCTGAATAAATGGTGGGCCCTGGTGTCAAAAAGGTTTTCTTCTGTAAAATAATGAAAAGGAAAATGATTCTATAAATAATGAAATGTTCGATTTTCTTATAATCAAAATAAATAATTTGCTTTTATTTATTTTATTTTAAAAATGCAAAACGTACCGAAACCGAACCGAAACCGTGGCCCCTGTACCGAGGTACGAACTGAACCGTGGCATAACTGAACCGTTGCACCCCTAATGTCAACGTGAAATGACCATCTCTCTCTGTCTCTCTGTCTGCTTGGTGGTAGCGTACAAACCTCTCTCTCATTTCCATTAAACTCAATATACCTTCTACAAAACGTTTGCTCTGTCTGAAAGAACATAGTATAATGTTCAAAGACGTGCGCTCGCGTTTTGCACTATTTCCCTTCCCCCAAAAAATAGCAGGTGTTCACGCCTGCTATTTTTTCCAATAAAACTTCAATAAAAAACACCAAAAGGTGTTCCAGTAGAGAATGAATTAAGATCATTCCAGAACGTATCCTATCCGTCCTCACTTCTTCATGGTTCTTCACGGACAGTTTGAGAGTTAAAATGTTATTATTATATATGTTACAATGATTAACAGAACACTTCCGGTTCTATAGTCTTTGGAACGTGTGCGATTGGAGGAGGAAGTTGAGACGCTTGTTGAGACGCTTGTCCGTCCATACGTCCATCTATCCGTCCCTCCGTCGGTTGTTTTGTGTAGTACCGTATACACTCACACATTACACACACAGTTAGCATCGTGTCAGGGCTCTCAACAAGCTAACGGTGGTCAGCAGCACCGCGGCAGAGGCAGCAGTGACAGACAAGATGTGGATCCAACCTACCTCACTCCCCTGTGGAGAGACAACACTGTTAGTACTATCCTGTCCTGCCAGGAGAGATGCTGAAACTATAGCACCCGGTTCTACCGTTATCAAGCGATAATTCCCAGCAAGCTGCTTATCAGCACCATTTTATCGATGACAGCATGTTGTCTGGAGCCTACTCACTGATAAGATGACAACTGCGATCTTATCCACTGATAACAGTCAAATCTGCTTGCGGTTAGGTTTAGGGGTAGGTTTAGAGAAGGGTGTAGCAATGCTTGTAGCAAAGCCCCTAGACCCCTCCAACCGTAACCCTAAGCCTAAATCCGCGACCGAGGTTAGGTTGAGGGTCGGGAATTTAGGCTTACGGTTACGGTTGGAGGGGGCTAGGGTTTTGCAGTGGGGATTATCTGGAGATAGCACACCACTGGACTCAGCCATTGACCAATGGCTGAAAAAACAGCCATGGCTGAGTCCAGTGGTGTGATATCTCCAGGTCTGTTATAGAGCTGCTCTGCTCTATAACAGACCTCTGACTGATCAAACACTCTCAGAGCACCAGTTGTTTGGTTAAAATGTGAGCAGCTGTGCAGATGCAGCCAATGCAAAGCTCAATGATTTTTTTGTGTGTGTGTGTTTTGGGTCAATTTATTTGTAAAAAAAAAGTCCTAATTGTAAGTCAAACTCACCAACATGGCAGTACGAAAAGTTTGAATTATCTTCTTTCTATCTGCAACATGTTTTCTATCTCCAACATGAAGCCAGGCTATAGGCAGCAATCTGGATATTATCACTAGAATACCACTATCAACCACTGTGGTTCCTTTAAAACGGGCAGCGATTAACTTACCTAGTATTAACATAATACTAGGATTCTTTCCCTATGTGTTGAAAAAGTCAAGAATTTATGTGGGCGTTTGCGTTTGTTGCATCATGTGGGGCTGTGCGACAAACGCAAACATGAAAAAGATGTTAGTGTTAAGCTAACATCTGCGCTAATGGACACCCGTCTGAGAGTACCTGTTATTATGTATGTTGGACATTCATTAGTGATCTGTGAGTCCATGTTAACAGTACTTGTTAAAACGGACTCACACCGTCAAGGGCACTCAAAGTGTTAACACATTGAGTGCCTGCGAGGGACCTGTCAGTCCATGTCAACACGGACTCACAATCAGGTCTCTCACAATCACACGTTTGGTTTGTTCAAGACGATTTGCCAAGCTGCCAGCCCCGTCCCATGTCCACAAAGTCCTTTAACATATTTTAACGTATTCTCTATTGCACTTACAAAACCATCCTAATTAATGTAGCTTAATTTATGCCAAGTGCACGTGGACGAATTCTTTGTGTGCGTGTGTGTACGTGTGTGTGTGTATGCGTTAGCAAAGCAAGCCCTACACCATACCCCCCCCCAACCCGTACCTTGCTTTCTGGGACGCCAGCTCCGACAACCAGCACCAAACCACTGCTACTATTATAATCATTCCTATGAAGGGAATGGAGAGAACAGGATGCTCAGACGCATGGATGAAACTCTGGAGAGGAGGATACACACACACACACACACACACACACACACACACACACACACACACACACACACACACACACACACACACACACACACACACACACACACACACACACACACACACACACACACACACACACACACACAGACAACAAACAAACAGGAAGAGATGGACATGGAAGGAATGAATGAGGATGGATGAACACCAACCACCACCACAAGTCATTATGAAACACACAAACATGAATGCAGTGAACTGTATGGTACAGTATGTGGTATGTGGTGAGGACAGGGAGAGGTGGAGGGAGGCCTTTTTCCTATTTTTTTTGTTTTACTTAAAAAGAACAATGCAAAACGTTAATTCCATTTTTTTTTTTTAAAAATGCACCAATATCGAAATTCTTGGTTCATACAGTATCTATATTTAACTAACTGATAACAAATAATTAAAATACCCAGTGATGTCCAGCAACTAAGTACAAAACAACTGCTCAAAAACAACTTTGTGGTACCTAGTTTGAGCTTTTTTTTCTTTTTTTTTTCTTTTTTTTTTTTTTACAAAATATTGCAATTTGTATTTGACCGCATTTTATTTTTTACAACAAAACAAACCGTAATGAATGAAGAACTGGTTTTACACTTGTCAGGGTAGTGTAGTTCTACACTGTTGTCAGGCTAGTGTAGTTCTACACTGTCACATCTGTGTGAAGGCTAGTCTTCCTGTATGAATGTCATGTATTTGTACACCATGATGGTCAAATGAGGGGAAGAGACAACACAATGTTTCCACACTGAGCAGAAGTACAGCACACCCATCGGGGGAAATATTATGTTGAGTCAACAAATCATCTAATGCCAATGGATAGTAGTTACTGTAATATTTACTGTAATCACACGCTCTTAATACTTTTCATTGGATAAATATTTATAAAACACAGAAAGATTACACACTGATCGTGTTAGCAGAAAAGCTAGCTGTTTCAATAGTAACAAACTAATTTATATGTTGTGAAATTGTTCAAATGAATGATATCAAAAACAGCTTAAGGTGTCTACTTTAAGGGAAAAAATAAAATGAGTTGATCCTGTGTTTCAGAGAAAACAGCCTGTATTTTCACATTCCACTGATCCAGAGCTCATTCAGAGATAAATGCATTTAAAGTTCTATCATTTATCAATTGTAGTTGTGAAGTGTGTGAGGTGTTTTCTGGGTTTTGTAGTCCAATCACCACTTAAAGGACTACATGAGGTGGTGTGCAGTGAGTTAATGATCTTCTAGCAATACAAAACATAAAACAACTTTTGTAGTGATAAGCAGAAGAGAATAATCAATCACAAACGTTGTGGTGAATCTGTGAAGGAGTTAAAAGGCTGGAGACAGTGCATGCATAAGGCAGTAGAACATATAATGAAAGGCTATCCTTTAAAAAACAAAATAAGGTCCCACACCCTGTCAGACACTTGCCAAAGTGACCCTTTAGTCAACGCTTAGGTCACTTGGACTTCATCAAGTCTGCCCTGATTAAAGTCTAAATGACCGAAACATTGAATAAGCAACAAGTGTCTTCAGTATGCAGGACCTTTCTTTGTTTTTCAATGATGACACTTTTATGAAGACTTTAAAAAGCAAAAAACAGACAGAATATGGAGGTAGGTGGTTACTCCACGACAACGACATTCAGCCACTCTCAGCTCAGAGGAAACATCTACAGGATGATGAAGGATGTTACATGAAGTGTGAACCAGCTGAGTGGATCAGTGGTAAAACACATACATGATTGTTTTTGTTTTTCTATATCCCAGATGTGCATTTATTAATTTAATTTATTTAAGAGTTGTTAGACAGACTGCGACGTCATGGACACTCAGAGGACACTCAGAGGACACTCAGAGGACACTCAGAGGACATGGACAGTATTGAGGACAGAGGGACAGAGCAGACAGGTTGACACAACGCAAAGACAAAGCTCTCTATGTATATGTTGTTATTGTTGCAGGGGTTAAAACACGTAACTGCAAAAGTTTCTCTCAATGTTTTGATAGTTTTCATTCCTCCTCAGTGAATCATTATTATAGAGCTCTGCAGTGACTTCAGAGCGCTTGTTCCAGAAGCGATTTCCTTGTTCGTTTTCCTCATAGATTTTTAAAAAATGATGTTAACTTTGTCTGTGGCGTAATCGCCTTCATGTAGACTTTATGTAGACTTTGGAAAAGTCTATGAGGAACATGAATGGGGTTAATCACTCTGACGTCACTGCGGAGCTCTATATGGGCTCTTCTTGGCCCTGGAAACTCATTCATACATTCATACATGTTTTGATGATAAATTAATGGTTTCATGACATATGTTTTCATTTCATACAGTATATATTTTTTATTTTAGGTGTCATGACCCACACCCACACACCCTGTACTTTATGCGTTTTTTTCTTCCATGTGGCCTTTGGTTTTCTCTGTGTTCTGAAGCTTTTTGAGTTACAGTGAAAACAGGCTAAATCTGCTTTTCAAACATTTAGATCATATACAGTGTGGGATTTGTGGAAGACCACAGAAAAAAACAATATCTGGATGTTAAAAGTCCAGGTTTGTTTGGGTGCAATCTAGCAGAGAAACCCTAAAGAAATAATACTATATATATTTTTTCTCTCTCTCTATTGTTGCTGTTACGTGTGTTTTCATTAGAACAACATTAAGACAAGACACAGACAGAATACAGAGCACAGTAACCTCTGGTCTATAAGAGAAACACCAATAAGACTGTTAATACTTTACTACAGTATATTTACTGTTAGACACATAAGATGTGAGTTGGACAGAATGAGATGCAGTCGGTGTGAATATTAGTTAGTGTATAGAACAGGTTAGTACATCAGCAGTATGGTTAGAGACATCTATACATGATCACCACTAATACAATTATTACTAATGAATTTAGGTTTATTTGAGTACACCTTTTTGATTTTTCTTGTATAATCACCTTGCCATGATGTAATTCCAAATGTGGACAAGAATAAGTCACTCTTTAAGTACATAAACAAACAACTAACTGTTGATTTTAACCCATAGTAGACGGGAACCCCTAGTGGTAGTTTTACCTTAGTTGGCGGGAACACCAATATGTGTTCTGTACAGTATGTACTAGTGATACGTGGGCCGGCTTTTTTTCACAACCCGCCCCAGTCCGCGCCGCCAATTGTCCCAGCCCGTCCGCAGCAGCCCGCCCCGCAAAATTTTAATCAACGGCCCGCCCCAGCCCGAGGCCCGCAATTAAAGAAAAATGAAATAATGATTAGTGCATGTTCTTGTGAGTACCCCAAGCTTTAAAATACTATAGCAGCTATATAAATGATATTGTCATGGGCTGAATAAACAAGCATGCTGTTCAGAATGGTAAATCGACAGTCTTGGCTCTAAATACCTATGTCTTTCTAAGACGCATGGAAAATAAATAAAAGGCGGCTGTCGGTGATGGATCGAAAACGATAAAACAAACTATGGACCGCACGAATGCCGCATCCTCCTTCATTCATTTAATCAGATGCAGACCAGCTTATATAGCCTACACCAGCAAAAATATGAACGTCTGAAGAGCATGCATGGACTTATTTTCCTCGCGACGGATTGTCCCTGTTCTACAACCTCTTGTAGGCCTAGGCCTATATAACACGGCCATGCACTCAGCATTGCAATGTGAAATAACTCACAACACAGGTAAAAAAAAAAAAAAAACACCACAGCGCTCTCTCTGTCTCTGTCTCTCCCCCCATGTCCACCGAGGCTATTGATATTACAATATTACAATAATACAATATATACAAAAAAGTTATATAACTTGCATCCCGTAACTTGTTGTCATGTAAGACAGCGACTAAAACATGCGTAGCCTATAGTCAACAGCGCTTCGTTTGCATTGATGAGCTGGAAACGCAGCTGCAATCAATAGTAGGCTATTAAATGCCCATACCAAATATTTGATCATCAAGCCTCAATCATCGTAGCTTACGCGATGTACAATAGGCTACTTTTGAGGCGCGTTCTACCATCGTATCCTCTTGATGCGCAGATAACCCAATTATGCGATATACAAGACCACATTTGAGACGCGCTGTCAGCCTCTCTCTCTCTCTCTCTCTCTCTCTCTCTCTCTCTCTCTCTCTCTCTCTCTCTCTCTCTCTCTCTCTCTCTCTCTCTCTCTCTCTCTCTCTCTCTCTCTCTCTCTCTCTCTCTCACATACGAAACCATACGGCTTAATACTCTACTAGCTGTGCGTCCAAGCCAGTCTCCTTTGCAACGGCCGGCTGCTCTGTGCAGAAAAAGAATGGAATCAAGGGCTCCAGAATTTAATTTGGCGTTATCCTGGCACTGTTCCACGGTGAAGTGTTGCTGTAGGTAATGCTGTACTAGGTCTGGTGTGTCCCACTCCATGAACATTCTCCGTCTTCTCAATGCAAGTTCTGGTAGTAAAAACAACTGCCCGTCATCACTAATTACCTGTCAATTTAGGCCTTTTCGTCAGTAATTCAGGGGTTTTCAACAGGTGGTCTGAGGACCACCACTGAGAGGGTAAAACAAAACGAGAGCATGTGATTTCTTTGTTTTATTTTTTGCATGTGCAGCGGGGTCGGCCCGCCCCGCCCGCGGGGTGATAATTACTTAAAAATCATGAACCCGTCCGCCCGCCCCCCGCGGGGGTCCGCGGGGCCCGCCGGGTTCGGGCCGGCCCGCGCAACACTAGTATGTACAGTATCAAAAAATGTCAAAGTTTGGTGGTGTTACACAATAATTTGAAGTTTTCCAGTACACTTAGGTTAGTATTTCAGAGACATTTTTAGAATCGGGATAGTCTACAATGGGTTAATATAAGATCTGGCTCCGGATCCACAGACCAGTTCAGTCCAGATCTTTTTAATACAAATGGTAAAATCTTCAGGAAGTTAACATTTGTTTTATAGTAAAAAAAAAAAAAGTATAGTAAAAACTAAAAAAGGCTTGCTGGTGCTCTGCAGCATAGTGTCAGAATCAATTATGTTTGTGTTTGTTTATGAACTAAAAGACTGAGAGCTGTCTTAGTGTACAATGTAAGTCAATGAGGAGAAGATTATTATCAATTTCTCATAAAAAAATGTCCAGATTTGAAATTACATCATGGCAAGGTAACTACACACAAAAACAAAAAAAAGCTGGTCTTACACTTTAACATCTTTGTATTTGACAAGATTAAATCATGCTCATAGTTATGAGCCTTATGTGCAAAAAGTCTGTTTCTAAAATGACTCATCTTATTCATAGTATTATTTATAGCTTTAAATATCACACTTTAAGTTTCCACCTGCTTCTGACACCAGTATCTAGTGCCTGAAGTGATTTATTAACACACATTACATTCTCATGGAATAAAGTTAAATATAATCTCAAGACTGAACATGTAATGATGATGTTTTAGAGAAGAAATCGTGACATTTAAACTGATGCCTTGATGATCATCTTACTGGAGGATGCTTCTAAACCTGTCTCCTACTGCTATTTTGATCACATGAAATACTCTTTCATCTTAAAATAACTAATGGCCGAAAATAGCCAATCTACAAGCTCACAAGCTGTGTTGTGAGCTTGTAGATCTGCTGTATCCCATACAAAGCACACTTTAAAAAGATTCCTGGAGATTCCTAATGAGACAAATATGTCTGGCTTAAAATGTTGGCATCTATAACTAAAAATGAAAACTAAAAACACCTTGAATATTTTATTTATTTCATAAATAATGTTTCAGCATGTCGCAAGTTGATGAACGCTCTCAATAGTTAAAATATATTGAATTGTGTAAAATTAAATTATATTTAAATTTACACAATTAGAAAATTAGAATTGTTATGTCTTTATTAGCCAGGAATCCATTTAACAGAAGACCCTTCTATGGAATCCAAATGACTTGGATCCATGTGTCATGTGTCTTTTATTTTTGCTAAAATAATACAGGGATTCGGCCATGTTTGGCCTTCATCTCCTGATGAAGGCCGAAACGTCGTGAACCTTTGTGTTTTTTAAAAAAACACTGTGGAGCATATAGCTGTGTGCGGACTCCCTTTACTATTTTGATTATGTACATTTAGTCCAGCACCAGCGCAGAATCTGGATGTGCGCATGCCCTTGTATTTTTTAAACTCTTTTATGTTTGCTCCGGTGTGTGATCCACTCACCTGAGCCCCGCCCCCAGCTAGCTTCTCCAGCTCCGCCTTGCAGCGCTGTAGCTCCGCCTCCAGCTCCGCCCTCTCCCTCTGGCTGCTGTCATAGAGGAGCTGCAGCTCCTGGAGCTCCGCCTTCACACTGTCACACTGTAGGGAGACACAAAACACAATACATCAAGTTCAATCACTTCATAGTCACTATGAAGTCACAAAGGACTTTGTCCACAATTCCAGGCTGGATTTGGGAAACAAAACAGTCAAACAAATGAACCAAATGCACACTTGCGGGTCCATTTGGTTTCGTCTTTACACTCTCAAAGAGAGTCAAACCAACTGTCCATCATTTAGCTGGGGACCACCTGGAACCCTCTCAAGGACCACTGGTGGTCCCTGGACCACTAGTTGAAAACCACTGCTGTATGATAACCAGGCTAGGAGTCAGTCAGAGATAATGATGGCATGTTTCTGTCACTACATTTTGACAGTAATAAAACAACAACAATGTAGTGTACTTTTTAATGCTGTTTAACAGAATGCTGACACAGCGTGAAATGGCAGCAGCCAGTTAGTTAATGATAAGACATTCCAGGCCAGCTAAGAATAGCTCTCTCATCACATCGCATTGTGTCAGACATCATTGTGTAACCCAATTATCCACAATATGTGTGTCAGATTGAGGACAACAGCTGATTCAACACCGCTATGCATTTTTTACGGCAGTTGTGTTGTTTTCTGTTGGGTAATGGACAGTCATTAAGGATTAGGGTCAAACATTTAAATAGCCTATTAGATAAATTGATTGCAATTGTCACAGGACTAAACAATTCAGTAAGTCAGGGTTTTTTTCCATACCAGGACCCACTATTTATTCTGCATTTCACGGACCACCATTTGATGTTGAGTTTAGTCTGTCAGACCCAAAACTAAAGATGTTTAAGTTTTTTTTTTGTCCACAATTTAGGAGAGATAAACTGGCAAAACGTTGGTCAGAATAACAATTATGGCTTGGCTATGGCTTGGCTGTTGTTCAGAATAACAATCATGACGATGGCTATTGGCTGAAAACCACACATGACGATGGCTATTGGCTGAAAACCACACATGACGATGGCTATTGGCTGAAAACCACACATGACGATGGCTATTGGCTGAAAACCACACATGACGATGGCTATTGGCTGAAAAACACACACGACCAGCTCCAGCTCCATTGACAGCAGATCGCACGTTTGCAGGCAAATTGGTGAAATTACAGCCTTTTAGGACAGTTCAACGCATTAACAGACCTCTGGTCTGCTCATGATTTGTTATGTAAGAACAGTATAAAAGCGGCGTGTTGCCGCTTTCATATTACAATGCGCCAGGCTCCCCAATGCTAGATTCCCAGATTGTGTAGAACAGGTTGTGCGATTAAAAATCAGACCCTCACACAAAGATAAAGAACATTTGCCACAATTCCATGCTGTTGGAACCATTAGGAGAGGCAAGTGTTGATCAAAAGAGCAATTATTCTACAGTAATGTCTGTAATCGTGTATGAGACGCCTTAAATTAAGTAATGCAGATGTTTAACTAGAATGTAACTCTTGAGAGTGTAAAATAAAATTAAAAAATAGTTGGTTTGGCACCCAAGTTGCCTCATCTAAGAGCATACAGTCGGTCAGTTATCATATCCTTTGATAAATATATGCAAACAAGCTTGTAGTGCAAGTTACAGGGATGAGTGTTGCAGGAGCAGTGAGTGTGAGCTCAGTGTCATCATCTTCAAGGGTAGTTTCTGTACTGTAGCTTTACAGCAGACAACACACTGAAAGAACCATCCAGCAGCCACACAGGGATATAACAGGGATATAACAAGGCTCTGAAGATTCAGAGCATGAAACGCCATGACTGTTAAACCATGTCCTGTCTAGGAGCAGGGGTGTAGTGTCAGGGGGACACGGGGGGACGGCGTCCCCCCACTTCTCACATCTAAAATATTTTGTGTCTGAAAAAAAAATCACTAGCATGGTGAAATACATCTTGATGACATCATCAAGATGTGTTTCACCATGTTAATGAATGGAACCAAATGGACCCGCTAGGGTCCATTTGGTTCACATTTGTACACTCTCAGGAAAAAAAAGAAAATGGGTGGAATTCCCCTTTAAGAGGCGTCCCCCCACTTCTAAAATACCACTACAACACTGTCTAGGAGAGCTGAAAGACTGAGAGGATACACAGGGAGGCAATCAGTGTTGCCAACTTGGTGCATTTGTCTCTATATTTAGCGTTTTTTCAGACTCCAATAACGATAAAAATTGGGGAAAAGCACCTGCTGGAAAATCTAGTGCTTTTTGGCTCGTGAGTTGGGGTGAAATTGATCGACAGGCGCCAGAGATAAAAGCCTCATATTTCACCATTTTTCCTCCTATGACAGTGGTTTTCAACCAGTGGTCCCCAGGCTAAATGATGGACAGTTGATTAACCAGTTGGTTAACTCTTTGAGAGCGTAACAATGAAACCAAATGGACCCTTGTGGGTCCATTTGCCACTAGTGCATTTTGGATTTTGGCAGTATTTCAGGCAATATGCTGCCATTCAGAAGTCTTACTTGATAAGCGTTATTGCTCACTGCCAAAAATTACAAGTAAACAGGTCAAGACGCCAGTAAAATGTTGGAGAGAATGTGGAGAAGTGAATGTTGATCACGTGTTTTCTGGAAGTGTCATAAATAGGAAGTTTTAGTAGAAATTATAAAGAATTTAGATGTTGTGATACCATGTAAGTATGAAGTGTAAAATGTTATATTTGTGTAGTCTAATTGAGGGGAAGGTGAATGAAGAGGACAGGTATCTGGTTAATATTATATTAGCAGCAGCAAAGAAGGACATTACCAGGACATGGAGGCAGACAGAGACCAGAGTTGGTTGAGGACATTTTTACATTAAATTACATTGGCATTTCTGCCTAGGCTTACATAGACTAGTACCCACTGCATTCGCAATTAATGCACATAGAAAACTAGACTTACTGATGTTTGTTGTTGCCTAGATATATCATCTTGAGATTATCCAGAAGCTTCACACTTCATAGCAGCATGTAAATGACACACAGAGTGGTGAAAACGTCTGTCCTAATCTTCCTCCTGCCGCCCCTGGCCTGTGTCCAGCCCTCCAAACGTCCTCCTAGCCTCCTACCAGTGTCCAGCCCTCCAAACGTCCTCCTAGCCTCCTACCTGTGTCCAGCCCTCCAAACGTCCTCCTAGCCTCCTCTCCTCTCCCTCCTACCAGTGTCCAGCCCTCCAAACGTCCTCCTAGCCTCCTCTCCCTCCTACCAGTGTCCAGCCCTCCAAACGTCCTCCTAGCCTCCTACCAGTGTCCAGTCCTCCAAACGTCCTCCTAGCCTCCTCTCCCTCCTACCAGTGTCCAGCCCTCCAAACGTCCTCCTAGCCTCCTACCAGTGTCCAGCCCTCCAAACGTCCTCCTAGCCTCCTCTCCTCTCCCTCCTACCAGTGTCCAGCCCTCCAAACGTCCTCCTAGCCTCCTACCTGTGTCCAGCCCTCCAAACGTCCTCCTAGCCTCCTACCAGTGTCCAGCCCTCCAAACGTCCTCCTAGCCTCCTCTCCTCTCCCTCCTACCAGTGTCCAGCCCTCCAAACGTCCTCCTAGCCTCCTCTCCTCTCCCTCCTACCAGTGTCCAGCCCTCCAAACGTCCTCCTAGCCTCCTACCAGTGTCCAGTCCTCCAAACGTCCTCCTAGCCTCCTCTCCTCTCCCTCCTACCAGTGTCCAGTCCTCCAAACGTCCTCCTAGCCTCCTACCAGTGTCCAGCCCTCCAAACGTCCTCCTAGCCTCCTCTCCTCTCCCTCCTACCAGTGTCCAGCCCTCCAAACGTCCTCCTAGCCTCCTCTCCTCTCCCTCCTACCAGTGTCCAGTCCTCCAAACGTCCTCCTAGCCTCCTCTCCTCTCCCTCCTACCAGTGTCCAGTCCTCCAAACGTCTTCCTAGCCTCCTACCAGTGTCCAGCCCTCCAAACGTCCTCCTAGCCTCCTCTCCTCTCCCTCCTACCAGTGTCCAGCCCTCCAAACGTCCTCCTAGCCTCCTACCAGTGTCCAGTCCTCCAAACGTCTTCCTAGCCTCCTACCAGTGTCCAGCCCTCCAAACGTCCTCCTAGCCTCCTACCAGTGTCCAGCCCTCCAAACGTCCTCCTAGCCTCCTACCAGTGTCCAGTCCTCCAAACGTCCTCCTAGCCTCCTACCAGTGTCCAGTCCTCCAAACGTCCTCCTAGCCTCCTACCAGTGTCCAGTCCTCCAAACGTCCTCCTAGCCTCCTACCAGTGTCCAGCTCTCCAAACGTCCTCCTAGCCTCCTACCAGTGTCCAGCCCTCCAAACGTCTTCCTAGCCTCCTACCAGTGTCCAGCCCTCCAAACGTCCTCCTAGCCTCCTACCAGTGTCCAGTCCTCCAAACGTCCTCCTAGCCTCCTACCAGTGTCCAGTCCTCCAAACGTCCTCCTAGCCTCCTCTCCTCTCCCTCCTACCAGTGTCCAGTCCTCCAAACGTCCTCCTAGCCTCCTACCAGTGTCCAGTCCTCCAAACGTCCTCCTAGCCTCCTACCAGTGTCCAGCCCTCCAAACGTCCTCCTAGCCTCCTACCAGTGTCCAGCCCTCCAAACGTCCTCCTAGCCTCCTCTCCTCTCCCTCCTACCAGTGTCCAGTCCTCCAAACGTCCTCCTAGCCTCCTCTCCTCTCCCTCCTACCAGTGTCCAGTCCTCCAAACGTCCTCCTAGCCTCCTCTCCTCTCCCTCCTACCAGTGTCCAGTCCTCCAAACGTCCTCCTAGCCTCCTCTCCTCTCCCTCCTACCAGTGTCCAGTCCTCCAAACGTCCTCCTAGCCTCCTCTCCTCTCCCTCCTACCAGTGTCCAGTCCTCCAAACGTCCTCCTAGCCTCTTCTCCTCTCCCTCCTACCTGTGTCCAGCCCTCCAAACGTCCTCCTAGCCTCCTACCAGTGTCCAGTCCTCCAAACGTCCTCCTAGCCTCCTACCAGTGTCCAGTCCTCCAAACGTCCTCCTAGCCTCCTACCAGTGTCCAGTCCTCCAAACGTCCTCCTAGCCTCCTCTCCTCTCCCTCCTACCAGTGTCCAGTCCTCCAAACGTCCTCCTAGCCTCCTACCAGTGTCCAGCCCTCCAAACGTCCTCCTAGCCTCCTCTCCTCTCCCTCCTACCAGTGTCCAGCCCTCCAAACGTCCTCCTAGCCTCCTACCAGTGTCCAGCCCTCCAAACGTCCTCCTAGCCTCCTACCAGTGTCCAGTCCTCCAAACGTCCTCCTAGCCTCCTCTCCTCTCCCTCCTACCAGTGTCCAGTCCTCCAAACGTCCTCCTAGCCTCCTCTCCTCTCCCTCCTACCAGTGTCCAGTCCTCCAAACGTCCTCCTAGCCTCCTCTCCTCTCCCTCCTACCTGTGTCCAGTCCTCCAAACGTCCTCCTAGCCTCCTACCAGTGTCCAGTCCTCCAAACGTCCTCCTAGCCTCCTACCAGTGTCCAGTCCTCCAAACGTCCTCCTAGCCTCCTCTCCTCTCCCTCCTACCAGTGTCCAGTCCTCCAAACGTCCTCCTAGCCTCCTACCAGTGTCCAGCCCTCCAAACGTCCTCCTAGCCTCCTACCAGTGTCCAGTCCTCCAAACGTCCTCCTAGCCTCCTACCAGTGTCCAGTCCTCCAAACGTCCTCCTAGCCTCCTCTCCTCTCCCTCCTACCAGTGTCCAGTCCTCCAAACGTCCTCCTAGCCTCCTCTCCTCTCCCTCCTACCAGTGTCCAGTCCTCCAAACGTCCTCCTAGCCTCCTCTCCTCTCCCTCCTACCAGTGTCCAGTCCTCCAAACGTCCTCCTAGCCTCCTGTCCTCTCCCTCCTACCAGTGTCCAGTCCTCCAAACGTCCTCCTAGCCTCCTACCAGTGTCCAGCCCTCCAAACGTCCTCCTAGCCTCCTACCAGTGTCCAGTCCTCCAAACGTCCTCCTAGCCTCCTACCAGTGTCCAGCCCTCCAAACGTCCTCCTAGCCTCCTACCAGTGTCCAGCCCTCCAAACGTCCTCCTAGCCTCCTACCAGTGTCCAGCCCTCCAAACGTCCTCCTAGCCTCCTCTCCTCTCCCTCCTACCAGTGTCCAGTCCTCCAAACGTCCTCCTAGCCTCCTCTCCTCTCCCTCCTACCAGTGTCCAGTCCTCCAAACGTCCTCCTAGCCTCCTCTCCTCTCCCTCCTACCAGTGTCCAGTCCTCCAAACGTCCTCCTAGCCTCCTCTCCTCTCCCTCCTACCAGTGTCCAGTCCTCCAAACGTCCTCCTAGCCTCCTACCTGTGTCCAGCCCTCCAAACGTCCTCCTAGCCTCCTACCAGTGTCCAGTCCTCCAAACGTCCTCCTAGCCTCCTACCAGTGTCCAGCCCTCCAAACGTCCTCCTAGCCTCCTACCAGTGTCCAGTCCTCCAAACGTCCTCCTAGCCTCCTCTCCTCTCCTCCTACCAGTGTCCAGCCCTCCAAACGTCCTCCTAGCCTCCTACCAGTGTCCAGCCCTCCAAACGTCCTCCTAGCCTCCTACCAGTGTCCAGTCCTCCAAACGTCCTCCTAGCCTCCTACCAGTGTCCAGTCCTCCAAACGTCCTCCTAGCCTCCTCTCCCTCCTACCAGTGTCCAGTCCTCCAAACGTCCTCCTAGCCTCCTCTCCTCTCCCTCCTACCAGTGTCCAGCCCTCCAAACGTCCTCCTAGCCTCCTCTCCTCTCCCTCCTACCAGTGTCCAGCCCTCCAAACGTCCTCCTAGCCTCCTCTCCTCTCCCTCCTACCAGTGTCCAGCCCTCCAAACGTCCTCCTAGCCTCCTACCAGTGTCCAGCCCTCCAAACGTCCTCCTAGCCTCCTCTCCTCTCCCTCCTACCAGTGTCCAGTCCTCCAAACGTCCTCCTAGCCTCCTACCAGTGTCCAGCCCTCCAAACGTCCTCCTAGCCTCCTACCAGTGTCCAGCCCTCCAAACGTCCTCCTAGCCTCCTACCTGTGTCCAGCCCTCCAAACGTCCTCCTAGCCTCCTCTCCCTCCTACCTGTGTCCAGCCCTCCAAACGTCCTCCTAGCCTCCTACCAGTGTCCAGCCCTCCAAACGTCCTCCTAGCCTCCTCTCCTCTCCCTCCTACCAGTGTCCAGTCCTCCAAACGTCCTCCTAGCCTCCTCTCCCTCCTACCAGTGTCCAGTCCTCCAAACGTCCTCCTAGCCTCCTACCAGTGTCCAGTCCTCCAAACGTCCTCCTAGCCTCCTACCTGTGTCCAGCCCTCCAAACGTCCTCCTAGCCTCCTCTCCTCTCCCTCCTACCTGTGTCCAGTCCTCCAAACGTCCTCCTAGCCTCCTCTCCTCTCCCTCCTACCAGTGTCCAGTCCTCCAAACGTCCTCCTAGCCTCCTCTCCTCTCCCTCCTACCAGTGTCCAGCCCTCCAAACGTCCTCCTAGCCTCCTACCAGTGTCCAGCTCTCCAAACGTCCTCCTAGCCTCCTCTCCTCTCCCTCCTACCAGTGTCCAGCCCTCCAAACGTCCTCCTAGCCTCCTCTCCTCTCCCTCCTACCAGTGTCCAGCCCTCCAAACGTCCTCCTAGCCTCCTCTCCTCTCCCTCCTACCAGTGTCCAGTCCTCCAAACGTCCTCCTAGCCTCCTCTCCTCTCCCTCCTACCAGTGTCCAGCCCTCCAAACGTCCTCCTAGCCTCCTCTCCTCTCCCTCCTACCAGTGTCCAGCCCTCCAAACGTCCTCCTAGCCTCCTCTCCTCTCCCTCCTACCAGTGTCCAGTCCTCCAAACGTCCTCCTAGCCTCCTACCAGTGTCCAGTCCTCCAAACGTCCTCCTAGCCTCCTACCAGTGTCCAGCCCTCCAAACGTCCTCCTAGCCTCCTCTCCTCTCCCTCCTACCAGTGTCCAGTCCTCCAAACGTCCTCCTAGCCTCCTCTCCTCTCCCTCCTACCAGTGTCCAGTCCTCCAAACGTCCTCCTAGCCTCCTCTCCTCTCCCTCCTACCAGTGTCCAGTCCTCCAAACGTCCTCCTAGCCTCCTCTCCTCTCCCTCCTACCAGTGTCCAGTCCTCCAAACGTCCTCCTAGCCTCCTACCAGTGTCCAGTCCTCCAAACGTCCTCCTAGCCTCCTACCAGTGTCCAGCTCTCCAAACGTCCTCCTAGCCTCCTACCAGTGTCCAGTCCTCCAAACGTCCTCCTAGCCTCCTCTCCTCTCCCTCCTACCAGTGTCCAGTCCTCCAAACGTCCTCCTAGCCTCCTACCAGTGTCCAGCCCTCCAAACGTCCTCCTAGCCTCCTACCAGTGTCCAGTCCTCCAAACGTCCTCCTAGCCTCCTACCAGTGTCCAGTCCTCCAAACGTCCTCCTAGCCTCCTACCAGTGTCCAGCCCTCCAAACGTCCTCCTAGCCTCCTCTCCTCTCCCTCCTACCAGTGTCCAGTCCTCCAAACGTCCTCCTAGCCTCCTCTCCTCTCCCTCCTACCAGTGTCCAGTCCTCCAAACGTCCTCCTAGCCTCCTCTCCTCTCCCTCCTACCAGTGTCCAGCCCTCCAAACGTCCTCCTAGCCTCCTGCCAGTGTCCAGTCCTCCAAACGTCCTCCTAGCCTCCTGCCAGTGTCCAGTCCTCCAAACGTCCTCCTAGCCTCCTACCAGTGTCCAGTCCTCCAAACGTCCTCCTAGCCTCCTCTCCTCTCCCTCCTACCAGTGTCCAGTCCTCCAAACGTCCTCCTAGCCTCCTACCAGTGTCCAGTCCTCCAAACGTCCTCCTAGCCTCCTCTCCTCTCCCTCCTACCAGTGTCCAGTCCTCCAAACGTCCTCCTAGCCTCCTCTCCCTCCTACCAGTGTCCAGCCCTCCAAACGTCCTCCTAGCCTCCTACCAGTGTCCAGCCCTCCAAACGTCCTCCTAGCCTCCTACCTGTGTCCAGCCCTCCAAACGTCCTCCTAGCCTCCTACCAGTGTCCAGCCCTCCAAACGTCCTCCTAGCCTCCTACCAGTGTCCAGCCCTCCAAACGTCCTCCTAGCCTCCTCTCCTCTCCCTCCTACCAGTGTCCAGCCCTCCAAACGTCCTCCTAGCCTCCTACCAGTGTCCAGCCCTCCAAACGTCCTCCTAGCCTCCTACCTGTGTCCAGCCCTCCAAACGTCCTCCTAGCCTCCTACCAGTGTCCAGCCCTCCAAACGTCCTCCTAGCCTCCTACCAGTGTCCAGCCCTCCAAACGTCCTCCTAGCCTCCTACCAGTGTCCAGCCCTCCAAACGTCCTCCTAGCCTCCTACCAGTGTCCAGCCCTCCAAACGTCCTCCTAGCCTCCTCTCCTCTCCCTCCTACCAGTGTCCAGCCCTCCAAACGTCCTCCTAGCCTCCTACCAGTGTCCAGCCCTCCAAACGTCCTCCTAGCCTCCTACCAGTGTCCAGTCCTCCAAACGTCCTCCTAGCCTCCTACCAGTGTCCAGTCCTCCAAACGTCCTCCAAGCCTCCTACCAGTGTCCAGCCCTCCAAACGTCCTCCTAGCCTCCTCTCCTCTCCCTCCTACCAGTGTCCAGCCCTCCAAACGTCCTCCTAGCCTCCTCTCCTCTCCCTCCTACCAGTGTCCAGCCCTCCAAACGTCCTCCTAGCCTCCTCTCCTCTCCCTCCTACCAGTGTCCAGTCCTCCAAACGTCCTCCTAGCCTCCTCTCCTCTCCCTCCTACCAGTGTCCAGCTCTCCAAACGTCCTCCTAGCCTCCTCTCCTCTCCCTCCTACCAGTGTCCAGTCCTCCAAACGTCCTCCTAGCCTCCTACCTGTGTCCAGCCCTCCAAACGTCCTCCTAGCCTCCTCTCCTCTCCCTCCTACCTGTGTCCAGCCCTCCAAACGTCCTCCTAGCCTCCTACCAGTGTCCAGCCCTCCAAACGTCCTCCTAGCCTCCTACCAGTGTCCAGCCCTCCAAACGTCCTCCTAGCCTCCTACCAGTGTCCAGCCCTCCAAACGTCCTCCTAGCCTCCTCTCCTCTCCCTCCTACCAGTGTCCAGCCCTCCAAACGTCCTCCTAGCCTCCTCTCCTCTCCCTCCTACCAGTGTCCAGCCCTCCAAACGTCCTCCTAGCCTCCTACCAGTGTCCAGCCCTCCAAACGTCCTCCTAGCCTCCTACCAGTGTCCAGCCCTCCAAACGTCCTCCTAGCCTCCTACCAGTGTCCAGCCCTCCAAACGTCTTCCTAGCCTCCTACCAGTGTCCAGCCCTCCAAACGTCTTCCTAGCCTCCTACCAGTGTCCAGCTCTCCAAACGTCCTCCTAGCCTCCTCTCCTCTCCCTCCTACCAGTGTCCAGCCCTCCAAACGTCCTCCTAGCCTCCTCTCCTCTCCCTCCTACCAGTGTCCAGCCCTCCAAACGTCCTCCTAGCCTCCTACCAGTGTCCAGTCCTCCAAACGTCTTCCTAGCCTCCTACCAGTGTCCAGTCCTCCAAACGTCCTCCTAGCCTCCTCTCCTCTCCCTCCTACCAGTGTCCAGCCCTCCAAACGTCCTCCTAGCCTCCTCTCCTCTCCCTCCTACCAGTGTCCAGCCCTCCAAACGTCCTCCTAGCCTCCTCTCCTCTCCCTCCTACCTGTGTCCAGCCCTCCAAACGTCCTCCTAGCCTCCTACCTGTGTCCAGCCCTCCAAACGTCCTCTTAGCCTCCTGCAGGCTCCCAGGATGCAGAATGACCTGCAGCTCCATGCACAAGTCACGACTGCAGTCACAGTCTGAATGGAAAGTCACCATTTCACTATCAATCTCACCGACTGCAGAGTCTGATAGTGATAACTAACCTCTAGCACTACCTATTCCTTCACTTCTTCGTGGCTGTTTAGATAGATGCTGGTCGTACTATGCAGATGGATGTTGCCTTACCGTTACCCACCTGAAAACTGATTCTACAAATGTCCTCTAAATCCTGACAGTTTTCTATTTCAGCGCTCCGCAGTATTTCATGCCAAGGCAATATTTGAGCTAAAAAAAATGTTCCCCCTGACAGAATATCCAAAAATGTGTGCCACATTTTCACAGATTTTCATATTTCAGATTTCAGATCTACAAGCTCATGGCTTGTAGAGCTTGTAGACAGGCATGGTTTTCAACCATTCCAAGGCCCAGTATGGAGCCAATAAGGCCAATGGAGACAAAACTAAAGAATATTCTGTTGTCAGATAAGGAATTGTCACAGTTACTGTAACATGTAAACCGGGAGGAGTTTGTCCCGCTGTAACTCTCTGTGCTGTAGCTTCCATCTCCAGGCTTCCATCCGTGCTGCCAGATGAAAGCCTGGATGCCTGGTACCCCAAAACCACTATGAAAAGGCGGACTTCCCGTTAGTTAACTTCCACTGGAAGTTGCTCCCGAAAATGTGTACCACATGGAAACATTTTATTTCTCCCTTTGTGGTCTCAGAGCTGTTGTAAATGTTTAAAATATGAAATCGTGTGCACATTGCACACTTCTATAACTGCTTTGTTCGTTGGAATCATTATTTGTGAAAATAAGAGTGAACAAGTCAAGTCGCTAGTGAGGACTGAACAGGGTTGTTTCACTGGGGACTGTAAATACAGTAACACTAGTGAGGACTGAACAGGGTTGTTTCACTGGGGACTGTAAATACAGTAACTTCTGCAACTACCTTTCAAACTTCATAGTCTCAAAAGCGCACCGTTTGCCCAGGGTGGCTGTGCTGTAACACTTACTGCACTGTTTAACCCCGCCTGTACACTCTCACACACGTTTCTTTATAAAAACCAATAGTGTTGATTGATGGTCTGTTGTTTTACCTCCACCGTCTCGCAGTATGTGTTGTTTAACGTTACAATCTGAGATTAACACACATCTTATTACTTCAACAGCGCCCAAGCCTTGTTTCATGATCCGAAACCCAATGTTTAATATGCACCACCTCCCCTGCACAGAGCTAGTCTATTCCAGGGATGTGCACATCAAAGAGGGGCAGCACTGGCAGTACTGTATACTCCAGGGATGTGCACACATACTGTACATACAGATGCAAGCATGTAGTGTACTCTGTACTGTGCCATGTATAATTCATTTATAGTTACCATCTTCAGGGTGAAGGTCATCAAATGTTGACAAAGTCACATATACTGTCTAACAGTACCTCTCTCTCTCTCTCTCTCTTGATTTTCAGTGACCACCGCGTCATACCACTGCAAACACCGCTCTTTCCAGCCCTCCTCTCTGATTTTATTAACCACTAACTGGGAACGCCCACCAAACAGAGCTAAACCAATCACATTGGCAGGGAGCCTCCAGGCATTACTGATTGGTCCAGAAGTTTGAAGCACCGTCTGCTTGTTTTTGACAGATTGAGACGTAAAAAAAAAAAAAAAAAAAAAGAAAAATAAGAAAACACTCAACACACCACAGTGTGACAGGCTGGAGGAGAACGAAGGAAGGAAGGAATTCAATGATAGAGACAATGACATGAATAGAATAGGAAATAAACATAAAAGCAGCAGAAATGATTATAATTGAGGCAGGTAGGAAGTAGAGAGAGAAAACAGAGGGGGAAACAAACAACACTGGATGCGAGGAGAATGGGAAGGGGGGTGAGGTGCCGATAGTGGACTATGAATAGCGGGGCTGCAGTGGATCTGGGGTAGAGTCACCGGATGGTAACCGCAAGGTTGCCGGTTCGATCCCGGGCTCCCACAGAGTTAGTGTCGATGTGTCCTTGAGCAAGACACTGAACCCCTTATTGCTCCTGATGTGCTAGTAGGTACCTTGCATGGTTTCCACTCCCATCACTGTATGAATGTGTGTGTGAATGTGATGACCAATCTATGTAAAGCGCCTTGGATAAAGGCGCTATATAAATGCACCATTTACCATTTTTACCATTTAGCGGTGGTCGCGGTGCTCGCCGAAATTCTAAACTCTGAATGAGCCTCAACAGTAGCCTACCTCTCTCTGGACCTGTGAAGCCTTCTCCTCGGCCTGTTTCAGCTGGTCTCGGAGGGAGACGATCTCCCCGAAGCCTCCGTGCCATCCCCCAGGGGTCATGGGCTTCCCGTCGAAGGAGATGTTCTTCTGGATGGAGGCGTCCACCAGCCGGCAGTTGCTGACGGTGCTCTCCCCGGACTGGGCCATGGTCATGTAGCTCTCTGTCATGGCCGTCTCCTCCCCTCCCAGGACGGTCCCGTCGCCGTCCTTCTCCTCTGCCCCTTCCTGGGGGTCCTCCTCTTTCAGGGAGAGGTACACGCTGCTGTTGGAACTGTTTGGGACACAAGGATTAAAAAAAGTGGTCCTTGAGAGGGTTCCAGGTGGTCAAGCAGGCTAAATGATGGAGAGTTGGTTAAACAGATGTAACTCTTTGAGAGCGTAAACATGAAACCAAATGGACCCTTGCAGGTCCATTTGGTTTCATGTTTACACTCTCAAGGGTTAAAATATTCATCATGTGAATTAGCCCAAGTCTACACAACTAGAGAATGTAGAAGATTAATGGTCATTTTGATCTGTATGTTGGACTGTTTTGTTTTCTCCCAAATCCAGTCTGGTATTGTGGACAAAAACAAAAGAAATCTTTAGTTTTGGGGTCTGTGGGGCTAAAATGTCCTCAAATGGTGGTCCGTGGCTCAAATTCTGAATAAATAGTGGGCCCTGGTATCAAAAAGTTTAAAAACCACTGTGGTAAAGCACTGGTTCCAAAACTTTTTCAGTTGATAAGACAAGATTTCTACAGCACCAGCACCGTTTCTCATTCAAGGACCTCCAGTCTGACCTGCATTACTGTACTTACCGGTACCTGATAATCGGTCGCAACCAATGGTAAATCAGCCCTAACAGATAGTAGCGTTTGTGACCGATGGTTATTGGTCGGCGACACTTTATAATCGGTCTCAACCTTTTCTCACCGGTAGCAACTAATCCTAACCTTAGCCTTAAGCTTAACCTCAGTAAAACCTATTCGTAAACTTAACCTTAATCCACAGCCGATAGGATACCTGCCACGACGGATAGGTAATGGTCACGATCATTACTTATCGGTCGGGACTCATTTACATGTACTGTAGGCTGCGACTGATAAACTATTAACGGCGGCATCTGCCTCAGTTTCAAGTTGATTTCGCCTCCTGCTCTCAGAGGTACAAACCCGTAAGCGCCCATATGGTTCTAAACTATCATTTATCAGTCTATCAGCCCAGTGAGTGAGAAATAAAATCCCGACAGGATAATTAAATGCCGAGACGAAGATGAGTCGAAGATGAGGTGTTTAATTATTTTGCAACAGGGATTTTATTTCTGGATCTTGACTGCATGCTCTGTTCTTGTTCCAAATGTTTTCACAAACAGCTAGTTGTTAGGTTTGTTCTAAATGACAGTCTGTGTGTTGACAGTACGGCTGTCATGTTGGATACAGCATGAGATCTGAGGCTTTGGTTAGACAATGTTCTGTTACAGAGCGGAGCGTTCTGTTATCAGGGCATAACACAACGCTGAATTTGGCAATTGACCAATCAGAATTGAGCATTGAACCAAAGAAGCAGTGGAATAATGGGGGGGGGGGGGGGGCGTATTTCCCACTTGCCCTCATTTTCTATCTGTGCTGAGAATGGCAAAGCAGAACCCCCGTTAGCCACATAACCTATATATCGAAAGTCCAATATGCAAATGATTGTGGTAACGAGGGAGCTAATTAACGATCTGGCTCCCATTTTTTTCATGATCCTATAAGATGATTGTGTTATTTATTTATTTACTTCAAACACAAAACGCTTTAGTAATGCCATAGTAAAAGTTGTATATGAAGTTCATTACGCCAAAGAGCAGCACTTCTTATAACTGGTCCAGGAGAGCCTATAGTGTAGCTTCTGCTGTTCGTTGTTCTCTCAGGGGCGGATGTAACATTTCCCAATTGGGGGGCAGGAGCAAATGGTATGGGGGCGGCTTCATCGCCCGTGGCGCGAACCTGCAACCATTATCGGTTGCAGGACTTGTATTAGTATAAGCATCAATAATAACATCAGTTGTTGTTGAAGTTGCAACAGACACGCAGCATGCATAAAGCTAAAGGTCTGACTCAGAGAGTTTTCTGTTTTCAATGATGAAATGCTGTTGGTTTAGTGGTGACACAGCTGTAGTTAGTTAGTAGCAGTAGTAGTGTTTCAAATAATTTTAAATATAAGCACTTTAATTTGAAATATCTTGGGTTGTTTTGCATGCCATCGTGTTTGCTGGGGCAGACTGGACATGCCTAGATCCGCCCCTGTGTTCTATTCTCCTGCCTGTTAGAGTGGCAGTTCAATGGCAATGGTGGTTCAAAATAAGAGTTTCAAATGTGAAAGCCGTGGCATAATCCTCGTTCGGCGTGAAGACCATTAAACAGTCCCTGGGACTTCAAAAGCAGCTGCTAGCTTTCCATTATGGATGAACAATAGAAAAATGAACAAATTAATGAATAAATAAATACATAAATAAATAATCATGAGCCAAAAAAGCCAAATCAAATGATGTAAAATCCTCCAATTAATCTCACAAAAAAACAGTCACTACTTTGGATTCCTGAACAAATCCAAAGTAATGATAGTTTGTCTCTTTTGAGACACAGGGCTAAAATGTGCTTTACAATATGCTTTACTGTCACACTGCACATATTTTGACAGTGTCTGGCCGCTGTTACAAGTAGCTACATACTGTAGCTTAACTACATTTTCACATAACTTGTAGTGTAGCTTACTACAATTTTCTGGGGATAGCTTGTAGTGTAGCTTAGCTACATTTTTTAGAGTAATAAGTAGTGTAGCTTACTACAATTTTCTGGGGATAGCTTTAGTGTAGCTTACTACATTTCCCCAGTAACTTGCCCATCACTGGCTGTTACCACTACCCACTCCCCACTCCTCAGTGCAGGTCCTGGTGTGAACCTGTCTCTAAAGCAGGGTCTCAGTAACAATCATAAAGGGACCTGATAATCCTCTTTCCCCTCTCTGAGCTGTCATCACTCATCACAGTGCCAGGGGTTCCCCCCTCTATTTAACAGGTGCATTTAACTGCTTAAGACACACATATAATCTGCCCTGGGGTGAGAAATGTAAAGAGCCCAGCGACCTAGCCTCCATCTCCAGGCTTCCATCCGTCTGCGCTGCGAGATGAAAGCCTGGACGCAGGCTACCCCAAAACCACTATGAAAAGGTGGGACTTCCAGTTAGTAAACTTCCGCCGGAAGTTGCCGGATCTTGTCATTTTTCAGCCAATCACGGCACGGTGGTCCTGAAAATGTATACCCCGCCGAAAAACATTTTGTGCTCTTTGTGCTCGGAAAGCTGTTGTAAATGTTTAAAATATGAAATGGTGTGCACTTTGCACACTTCTATAACTGCTTTGTTTGTTGGAATCATTCATTATTTTCTGAAAATAAGAGTGAACAAGTCGCTAGTGAGGACTGAACAGGGTTGTTTCACTGGGGACTGTAAATACAGGAACTTCCACAACGACCGTTCATAGTCTCAACAGCACACTGTTTGCCCAGGGTGCCATCAACCAGTTTCACATTTATACATCCAGAAGGGGATGTATTGTGAGCTTAAAGACTTGCTCGTTTGTCTGTTTTTTAATCAAGGGATCACATGTGGTCAAATGTGACAACAACACTAGTGTGCTGTATATACTGTATCTCTGTCAATAGCTCTCTGGAATGCCCTGCCCAAAAATGTATGATATATTTTGGGGCTTGTTCTGCCTGTATTGACAGCTGAGACTTAACACCACCATGCAGCTGCATCCTCTCACATCCACTCACGCCATCTGACACACCGGACGTTTCGCACTGGACACACATAATTTTTAGTTTAATTTTTAGGGAGTTTCGGATGGAGGGTTGGAGGGGGGTATAGGGTTTTGCAACTCTTCTACTATGTGCCCATATGCGGGACATGTTATTGACGTTGTGTCGTTGCATCCATCATTTCGTCTAGTGCAGAAAAAAAAACTTGTCCAGTGCAAAAAGTAAGCTGGCCTCACTCACCCTGTCCTCTGTGTCTGTGCAGCATGCAGCATGCTGCAGCATGCAGCTGCATCCTCCACTCACCCTGTCCTCTGTGTCTGTACATGCAGCATGCAGGGATGCAGCAGGGAGCTGCATCCTCCACTCACCCTGTCCTCTGTGTCTGTGCATGCAGCATGCTGCATACAGCATGCAGCTGCATCCCCCACTCACCCTGTCCTCTGTGTCTGTGCATGCAGCATGCAGCATGCAGCTGCATCCCCCACTCACCCTGTCCTCTGTGTCTGTGCATGCAGCATGCTGCAGCATGCAGCTGCATCCCCCACTCACCCTGTCCTCTGTGTCTGTGCATGCAGCATGCAGCATGCAGCTGCATCCCCCACTCACCCTGTCCTGTGTCTGTGCATGCTAGGGCATTAACTAAATATTCAACTAGTCGATTATTCGACTAGCAAAACACTATTCGACTATTAATTCACTATTCGTCATTCGCTAATAATAATTTTTGATATATATTTTTCAATTTTCTGCAGCAGGCATTGTGGATGTGTGCTGTGGTGTTGGTAGTGATTGTTGGTTGATTGCTCATTTTTCATGTCATAATGTAACTGAGTTACAGTAGTGTAATAGGCATGTCATTTTTTCAAAAGGGAAGCCCAGAATCACACATTTTATTGGCTAAAAACAAATATATATATATATATCACTATAGACTAGTCGACAATTATTCGACTACCAAAGTATTTGATTCGACTAGCAAAAAACGTGTTTGGTTAATGCCCTAGTGCAGGGGTCGGCAACCCAAGATGTTGAAAGAGCCATTTTCGACCCAGAATTAAATTCAGAATCTGTCTGGAGCCACATTTAATTATTTTTTTTTCCTGAGAGTGTGCAAATGTGAACCAAATGGACCCTGGCGGGTCCATTTGGTTCCATTTGCACACTCTCAGAAAAAAAGGTTGTCAAAGAAAAATCATTAACATGGTGAAACACAACCTTTCTTCAGAAATGGAGTTTCTAAAAAAAAAAAATAATAAAGGAGTTTTACAGAACTTCTAGAGAATTTGTAGTCCACACAACATCTCTAAGGTATATTAATGACATAGTAAACTGAGTAAACCTTTGAAAATGGGTGGTTCAGATTGAAAGCTCCATCTCTGATAACTGCTGGGCTTTTTTGACATGGCCAACAAGTGCTACTTTAACTGGCAACTGTCAGACAGCGCAACGCGTTTTGGGTGACTGAAATGTTTATATTATTTTGGTGTGGATCACCCCAGTGTGTGTATGTAATAATGCTACAGCCACTGAGCCACTATGGCTGTGTTCTAGAGCCGCATGCGGCTCCTGAGCCGCAGGTTGCTGCAGCATGCAGCTGCATCCTCCACTCACCCTGTCCTCTGTGTCTGTGCATGCAGCATGCAGCTGCATCCTCTCAGCATGCAGCAGGGAGCTGCATCCTCCACTCACCCAGTCCTCTGCCGGTGCAGCAGCTGCAGCCTCTCAGACAGACGTCTGTTGTCGTCTTTCAGAGCCTGACACTCATCTCTCAGAGCACTGCAGTCCTCCTTCAGCTGGTCCACGTCACCTGGGGGACCACAGGAGAGTTCTATTAGTACCTGGGGGACCACCACACCACAGGAGAGTTCTATTAGTACCTGGGGGACCACCACACCACAGGAGAGTTCTATTAGTACCTGGGGGACCACCACACCACAGGAGAGTTTTATTAGTACCTGGGGGACCACCACACCACAGGAGAGTTCTATTAGTACCTGAGGGACCACAGGAGAGCTCTATTAGTACGTGGGGGACCACAGGAGAGTTCTATTAGTACCCGAGGGACCACCACACCACAGGAGAGCTTTAGTAGTGCACTCATTCCCTCCCTCCAGGGAGGGAATGAGGTGAAGGACTTTAACTCCATCTGAATGGGAACTCCTTTACGTGTTTTGGGAGGTGTTCAGACCTCCCAAAACAAACTGGTCAGGCTGTTACTTGATGTCAATCCTCACACCCACCTCACCCCTGCCCACTTTGGCAGTCAGGGTTGACTGAGGGTGGATGACAGAGTGCAGTATCTTGCTCTGTGACAGGTTCACAAGTTTCACTACTCTACAAACATACCAAACAGGTATCTCTCCAATTACTTCCTCTGTGTTAATGAAGTCCATTCCCACAACACTAGAGGGAGTACAACCAGCCATGTTCTACCTAAATATGGCACAAATAAGGGACTAAATTCATTTCGCATTCATGCAACCTAAATGTTGAACGCCCTCCCAGCAACCTTAAAGACATGTGAATCCCCTGACTCGTTCAAGGCCTCTCTTTCAAAGGCCACTTATTGTCGGCTGCAAGTCAAAATTGACCTCAATAACCTGTTGTTATCTCTATCATATTATCATTATTTGACTATTATGCTGTTGTGTTTTGAATGATCTTTTGTGTTTTTCTTTTCACTATTATTGACTGTACAGGACCCAAACAGAAATAAGGACCCAAGGTATTTTTTCGGCGCTCCGTTTAGATCAATACTTGCCTGACTGTACCATGTACTGTTTGCTATTTATTGTCTAATATAATATTCAATCAATCAATATTGGAAAATTAGCTTGTAGATGTAATGTTTTTGAAATATATCTCCATTGGGAGGAGATCAAAGGGCAGATGAAGGGATTACATCGACCTCTGGCCTTGGATATAAATTGAGCATGTGATGAGGCGTGACTGACAGAGCCATTATGATGTCGCTTCCTAAATCACTTTGATTTAGAATTGAAAGTATTGATTTAAAACTGTCACCCATTCTGCTTCAAACTGGAGGAGGAGCACTTTGGATGAGGGAGTAGCAGAAATAAAAGCTCCCAGCCTGCAGTTCTCCAGTGGTGAACTCTGTTATATGATATGATTAAAGCAGAACCTTCTGATTAATCTGTCCTGGTGCACAGCGGAGCAGGAGGATTATTTGATTATTTTTTCTCCACCGTCTCCAGTAATGACCTGTGACTTTTCACTGCTCTCAGATCAGATATATATCCAGCCTGTCCTGTTCCCTGTGGGTCCATTCCTCTGTCTCAGAGCTGGTCTCAGATCAGTCCTGTTCCCTGTGGGTCCATTCCTCTGTCTCAGTCCCTCCTCAGAGCTGGTCTCAGATCAGCTCAGAGCAGTGAGGTCATGGTGCTGAAGTGTTGCTCTGACACTGTACAGAGACTCTGACTTGACTCTAGTGTTGCCAACTGTCAAAATCCAAAATGCACTAATGGCACTTCCAAAATCCACTAGAATGCGCTAGATTTTTCAACCATTTTCATACCAGGGCCCATTCCGCATTTTAGCCAAGGAGAGAGTACCACCATTTGATGTTGAGTTTAGTCTCTCAAACTAGGACTCTTCACCTCAACTCGCCAGCAGAAAAGCACTAGATTTTCCGCCAGGAGTTTTTCAGTAATTTTGGCGCTAGGGAGGTCTGGAAAAAAGCTAAATATAGCGACAAATGCACCAAGTTGGCAACACTGCTTGCCTCTCCTTGCCTCTCCCCCCTCCCTCTGTCTCTCTCTCTGTCTCTCTCTCTCTCTCTGTCTCTCTCTCTCTCTCTCTCTCTCTCTCTCTCCGTCTCTCTCTCTCTCTCTCTCTCTCCGTCTCTCTCTCTCCGTCTCTCTCTCTCTCTCTCTCTCTCTCTCTCTCTCTCTCTCTCTCTCTCTCTCTCTCTCTCTCTCTCTCTCTCTCTCTCTCTCTCTCTCTCTCTCTCTCTCTCTCTCTCTCTCTCTCTCTCTCGCTCAGCCTAACACTGAGTGTGACTTCACTTGACTGGTATCTTAACAGCATGCCGCACACCAGTGCATGCACACACACACTCACTGACACGTGCATGTGCACGAAATGCATACTAAAAAAATACCACCGTGAGGAAAAAAATAAATGTATCCCAATGGAATACAACCACCCTAAGGACTATTCATGATTTTTGGTAACAGGAAGGTAGATAAACAAATAAAAATCAAATTTGCGGATGTTGAAATTGAACAAGTGCAAGATAACAAATTTCTAGGTGTAATCATAGATAACAAACTAAATTGGAAACCACACATCAATAACTTAAGAACCAAATTATCCAAAACAATTGCAATTTTGTACAAAATGAGGCCTTTCTTGGATCAGAAGTCGCTCCACCTACTGTATTGCTCCCTCGTACTTCCGCACATCAGTTACTGTGTGGAGGTATGGGGGAGCAATTACCAAGCTAACATCAACCCAATATTTCTGCTTCAAAAGAAAGCCATAAGAATTATCAATCATGCTGATTACCGTGCACCAACTAACCCACTTTTTATAAAGTCAAATACACTAAAATTACATGATCTTGTTGACTTTACAACAGCAGTAATTATGTATAAAGTTCATAACAAGCTGCTTCCCCGCTGTGTCCAGGACCTGTTTGAGGTTAGAAATAGCAATTACAATCTCAGAGGATTTGCCATTTTTAAGGGGAAAAGGGCAAGGACCAACAAAACAGGGAGATGTGTCTCTGTCAGGGGGGTCAGTTTGTGGAACAATCTAGATGTGGAATTAAAAATGTGTCGCTCAATCCATACATTTAAAAGAATGTATAAATCCATATTAATAGATAAATATAGAAAATTAGAATGATACCCGCCACTCATCCTATTCATTGTTATTCTCTATGATATAGATAGTTCTATAATCTGGAATCAATTAATCATCTTATCATCCCTATTTTTCTAATTATCATCTTTAGACATATACAGTACACAGGGCTTGACACTAACACTTGCCCGCTTGCCCGGGGCAAGTAAAAAAAATGGTGGGGCAAGTGAAGACTGCTACCTGGTTGCCCGATCGGGCAAGTGTGCAACTTAGTGCACTATAACACCACACAAGATAAATTTGTCTTGAAGGCAGTCATTGCACTCTGCCTCTGTGTCTTTCCCTGCTTTCTAGCTATCCACAATTCCAGGCTGGATTTGGGAAACAAAACAGGCAAATTAACATCCAGATCAAAATGACCATTAATCTTCTACATTCTCTAGTTGTGTAGACCTGGGCTAATTAAGATGATTAATTTTAACTCTTGAGAGCGTAAAAATGAAACCAAATGGACCCGCAAGGGTCCATTTGGTTTCATTTTTACGTTCTCAAGAGTTACATCTGGTAAACCAACTTAACTAGGGACTACCCAAGCACCCAAGTAGGGAGTAAACTTAAATGCAAAATTTACAATATATTTTTGGGGGGCAAGTGACCATGACCTGAGGGCAAGTAGAACCTGACTTGCACTTGCCCGATGGGCAAGTGCCCCGAAGACCTTAGTGTCAACCCCTGCAATACAGATGTGAATTCCAAGTGACCAAACTAGTATTCTCCAGCCAGCGGTTCTTGTTTTCGTATGTATTTTCTTTTGTGCTTTAGTTTGTTTCTTATTTTCTTGTTCCTATGTTATGTTGTCATGTTTTCAGTTTTGTTTTTTTCTGACTTTTTCTCCTTCCTCTCTCTCGTGTGTGTGTGTGTGTGTGTGTGTGTGTGTGTGTGTGTGTGTGTGTGTGTGTGTGTGTGTGTGTGTGTGTGTGTGTGTGTGTGTGTGTGTGTGTGTGTGTGCGTGTGTGTGTGTGTGTGTGTGTTCGTGTGTGCGTCTATTAAACTTTTTTTTTCTTCTTCTTTCTTTTCTTTTCTTGGGACTGGTGTCTAAAGGGGAGGCATTATAAGCCTTGTGCTTCAGCCAACCCCTTTTTTGGTCTATTACCAGAAACTTATGATCAAGAATAATGTTATATGTTCATCCTGCGACCAAAATAAACTAAACTGAACTGAACTGAACTGAACTATTGTCTGTACTATCTGGACCAGGGGTGCCCAAAAGGTAGATCATGATCTAGCAGTAGATCACACAGGCTGTGCAGGTAGATCACATGACAGTCCCCTCAAATATATAACTGTCAACTCAAACGTCAGTAGTAGCATATACAAGAAAACCCTTCCAATTCTCTCCCTCCATTCATCATTTTAAGTGCATTATTCTTAAACACAGTATAACAGTATGTGTTCTGCCTTATTGTACTGTATATGCCACGGCTCGGGCCGCAGCATTCCGTAAAAAACATTATTTTGAAGCACTAGATCTCCAAAACAGGATGTGTGATGAGGTCATGGAGTTTCTGGTGTCTTGACTAATCTGTCCTCTCACCATCTGTGCAAAAAGTTCCGGGTCAGAAGAGGTAAAACGTTGATGGTGTGTGTTTAAAAAATAGAAGAAAAAATCAGAAAGGCTCTATACCCTGTTATAACATGTACTGTATAAAACAATACAATGTGACATAACTGTTTACAAAACTCTGTGTACCTTCTCCAACTCTATATACTTTCCTCATTTTCAACTGTTTTTATTGTAGGCTACTGTATTTGTGACATTTGCTTTGGCAATGTGAACGTTTGGTTTCTCATGCCAATAAAAGGTTCAAGTCCCAAGTTGTTAAGTGCTACTGGTCTGTGTTTACATTAGGAGCTGATGAGTTCCTTTAAGCAGAGATAAGTCCTCACCTTTAAGAGCTTTACAGACAGAGAGTGATAAACACAGTGATTCCACCGTTGCCACTCAGTGCTGACAGAAGAGAATCGCATAGCGAGGAAGAAAAGCTCACAGGATTGAGATCTACAATCAAACAACACTGGACGGCGTCCGATAACGCCCGGCGTCCCACGCTTGCTTTATTCCACGCTGTTTTCTGCAGTGAACGAGTTTGTGAAAGTTTGTGAACTTTCGTTCACAAACCCATTCATAATTTGAGTGAACTTGAACTTGAACTGAACGTACTGCATTTACGCATTTTTAACGCTGTTGAGAATGCCGGTTCCACTGAAAATGAACTAGAAGGCGCGATGTATTACTGCCTGTCTGTAAAGGCCTTTACACTCATCTCTGCTGGTTTTATACCAGCTGCTTGCAAAGTGTCCCATAAATAAACTACTAGACGACAGATCTAGCCTAGATAAAGACACACCAAATCAGCTGTTGGCAAAAAATGCCTGTCAGCAGATAGATGGACATGATAGTCATACTGATGAGTATTCTGATTGCTGATTGGCTGCTTTGTCTCCGGCAACAAGAGTAGTCTAGTAAGAGAGTAGAGACACTCCCATTGACTCCAATGCTACGGCTGAACAGAGACTGCTATTGGCTGAAAAGCATCATGTGACGCCTGGTAGGGAGGGATTCTGGTTCCAAACAAACCACTCTGTCCATCCACTCTCTCTCATACATTCCAGTAGTCTCTCACCCTCTCTCTCTCATACATAGTAGTAGTCTCTCACCCTCTCTCTCTCATAGATAGTGGTAGTCTCTCTCTCTCTCTCTCTCTCATACATAGTACTAGTCTCTCACCCTCTCTCCTCTCCAGCTCTCTCCTCTGACTCTTCATGGTGATTTCAGCCCTCAGGGTGGTGATCTCCAGTTCATACTCCTGAGTCTCCACCGTGAGGCGCTGCAGCTGAGCGCGCAGGCGGCACAGCTCCTCCTACAGGAACACACAGGAAGTACATGTCATTTTAGTTTAGTCTCCACCGTGAGGCGCTGCAGCTGAGCCCGCAGGCGGCACAGCTCCTCCTACAGGAACACACAGGAAGTTTGTAAACAAATACAGTATGTATTTAGGACCATGATGCAATGCCCCCTCCCATAGCTAAAATCCCTAAAACTAAAGAAAGCAACTTAACCTAAAACATGAACCTTGGTTGAAAAAAAAAAGTTGTCTAGCTTGCTGCTAGCCTGGATAAATCCAGACTGAATCAGCTGGTGATCAAAAATATTTTTGCAGCAGAATGGTCTGGAATTGTTCGGCCATTCCCTATTCCAGAGAACTGGGATGGCCAATCAGGGCACAGTATTCAAATATGTTTGTATAATGTATCCTGATTTTCTGGAGTAGGAAATTGCAGGCCTGGATGTGACATTTCCCAATTGGGGCAGCAGGCGAAAATCGCAGGAGGGCTGCTTCATCGCCCGTGCAATGAACCTCAATTTTAATTGAAATTCTTTAAAGTCAATGTCAAAGTCACATGATTTGTCACTACGTTACCGCAGCGAAATTGGTTCTCCGCTTTTGACCCATCACTTGGAGCGGTGAGCTCCAAGGAGCGGTGAGCTGCAGCGTGCGCCGCGCTCGGGAATCATTAGCTGATTTTGACCCCCAATCCATCCCTTTGATGCTGAGTGCCAAGCAGGGAGGCATTGGGTCCCATTTTTACAGTCTTTGGTATGTGACCCACAATATTTATATCTTGTACAGGACTTTTATTAGTCAAGTAAAGCATCAATAATAGCATCGGTTGTTGTTGAAGTTGCAACAGACACGCAGCATGCATAAAGCTAAAGGTCTGACTCAGAGAGTTTTCTGTTTTCAATGATGAAATGCTGTTGGTTTAGTGGTGACACAGCTGTAGTTAGTTAGTAGCAGTAGTAGTGTTTCACATCATTTTAAATATAAGCACTTTAATTTGAAATATATTTGAAATTTGGTTTGTTTGCATGCCATCATGTTTGGTGGGGCAGATCTGACCCATGGCTAGATCTGGCCTTGGGAAATGGGTATGCAATTGAGCCACGGACCACCATTTGATGACAATTTCACTCAAAGACCTAAAAAGACCTAAAACGAAAATAAAAAGAAAAAAATAATTCTTTTGGTTGTGTCCACAATTCCAGGCTGGATTTTGCAAACAAAACGGTGTAGACCGTTTAGTGCTAATAAATAGTGCTAATTCAGTGTGAAAATGAAACCAAATGGACCCACAAGGGTCCGTTTGGTTTCATTTTTACATTCTCAAGAGTTACATCTGGTTAACCAACTTTCCATCATTTATCCTGGGGACCACCTGTTGAAATCCACTGACGTAACCAGAGCATGAAGGCTAACCTGCAGCGATGCGATGTCGTTCTCCCTCTCCCCTGCAGCCTCCTCTGCAGCCTGCTGCAGCAGCTCTACCTCCTCCTGGGTACTGCGGAGTTCCTCTGCAGCCTCCTGGAGCTCCGTCTCCTTCTCCTCCTCCAGAACCTCCATCTGGGTCTGCACCGAGCGCAGCTGGGCTGTATGGAAAGGCGTGCATAGATAGACGTCAAGGGGGGGTTGAGCACCCCCTAGTGGCCCTCTCTGGACCAACATGCCCTTTTTAAAAGAGCAAAAGAGCTTTTTATGGCCCCTCAATGTCGCAACTCTGCTACTAGAGTTGGCCCCTCCTAGTAGAAGAGTGGTGAGTGCCACTCACCACTCTTCTACTCGGAGGGACATTCGACTCCAGTCCAGTGCAGTAGGTTTGCAACACTACCACTTTGTGTCAGAAGATGGCACTGTTGTCCACAAGGAGTCATGGCCTGTTTTAAAGGGAAGGGGATCTGCTTTCATTCTAAGGGACAGGAGCTTGAAATTCAGTTTTTAAGAACAGTCATTGAAGAAGAAGCCATTATTTTCTTCAAACCATTTTATATAGCAGTAGCCTAATGCGTTTGTATAGTTGTACTTGTAGATGCTGAAATGCTGTTTTCTATGCGTTTTTAACCCCACAAAACTCAATTTTTTTTCCGCCGGGCGGCTAGAGTGCCCTCCTGGTTACATTTGAGCACCTGCCCTTGAAACTCTGTATGCGATGTCAGAGACACAGTGAGAGTCTGCACCGAGCGCAGCTGGGCTGTATGCACAGTCAGAGACACAGTGAGAGTCTGCACCAAGCGCAGCTGATCTGTATGCACATCACAGTCGTTCTTCTTTACTCATGTCACATCACAGTTTTACACAGAAAGTTGACCTAACTTCACTACTAAAGGAAAACATGCACAGATACATGCTATAGAGCTGAGCAGTCCCGCCACCATTGTGACACCACCCTTGTTCCAAAAACAAACTCCCCATTCATTTTTTCTCATAGACTTTTCGAAAATGATTCATATAAAGAAGATCACACCGCAGACAAAGCCAACTCGGGTCTCAACAAATCATGATAACACACACAATGTCTTGGGACAATCAAATAATTTCTAAGCTAATTAGATATTCTATGATAATATTGTGTGTGTTGTCATGATTTGTTGAGACCCGAGTTGGCTTTGTCCTCTGCGTTATCATCTTTATATTGATTATCTTCGATCTATATGATTTCAGATTCCATTTCTGGAACACGGGGGACGTCATGAAAGGGGAGGGACTGCTCAGCTCTATAGAAAACGTCTTCAGTAAGCCCCTCCCCAAACTGCTGTGGTCCAATCACTGCTAAGCATAACGTGACAGACAGTACTCTACTCATTCCAGGAATGTCTGATCTCTATAAGCCATATCTTGTTGTAAAGGTAACTAATCTAAACACTAAAATGACATAATATACAATACCAATTGGTATTATTAAAGTGGAGCAAATAACTCCAAAGTTATGCTTCTGAACTGAAGTGGACCACTTTAGTTTTACTCATGGCTTAGTTTTTATTTACCAGTGTTATCAGTGTAAAAAAAAGGTTGTTGACAAACATATTTCATCATAGTTTTACTTACAAAATTCATGCTGAATAATTATGCTAAGTTTGGTGTGTGCACGTGCGTGCATGCATGCATGTGTGCGTGCGTGCATTTGTGTATGTGTGTGTTAATTGATGGATGAAGTGTGATTAGATAACATAAGTAGCACGCTTGCACACAAACAAACACACACACGCACGTACACGCACGCACGCACACACACACACACACACACACACCTGCTGATGTAACAGAGTGTAACCGTTCAGCCTCAGTTCACTGAGCACATCATTGAGACCAAACCAGAATAAAAGCGATGCAACACGCCGATCAAGAGGAGCTAAAAATACCACATCAGACACATCAGGGCCGTGGAGGCCAGGAGAACAAGAACCAACGGATCCAGGCAGACATACTGTATAATATCTCACTGCATCTTTTATATATGGGCCCCGAAAACATGAAATAATAACCTTGTTAATCAATCAATCATCATCCCCCAAACGTCACAGAGTTTAGATCAATAGCCGTACTCCTCAGAGACTAATCAATCATATTGGCATGCATGCATCATCGGCATGGATCCACCAAGACAAGATTAAGGCTTTCGTTTTAACACGTTTTGGACCGGAGCGCCTTTTGTTGTTTCCGCTACAGTATTATGTTGTTGAAAAATGTCATATCTGACACTGAAAAACCTTAAAGATAATAGAGGAAACCAAAAATCTAAATAGATATATAGCTAGATTTTCTGCCTTTTCCCCTCTACGTTGCTTCTACTTTGATGCTGCAGCGGTTTCCCTGCAGACAGACACTTGCTTCATCCTGCTTTTTGTTTCATTTTTCTTCTCACAAGTTATTTGATCGTCCCAAAACATTGTGTGTGTTGCCATGATTTGTCACGAACTGAGTTATCTTTGTTGGTGGCGTAATGATCTAGGTCATTTTCGAAAAGTCTGAGGAAAATGAATGGGGAATTCATTTCTGGGCTCCGAGGGCGACATCATGAAAGGGTTGGGACTGCACAGCTCTATTGAGCACCACTGACAGAAAACATGAGGGGTTTTCAGAAAACTGTCAGGATTTCGTAGACATTTGCAGGTCTCTGGTCCAAATGGGTTAACAGATACTGTACAGTGTGCAGTATTATTCATAATCCTCTGTCTGAACGGTACAATACAGACCCATCCAAACTGCCAATGATGCTGATTATTGCAACATCTGCAGGTTTACACGACATCGGTGGAACCTTTTGGCTCCATGACAGAATCGTTGACATAAAATAAACGTCACACGTCGTGAACAAACGTCCGTTCAATCCTCCTGCTTTGTGTGTCTGAGTCGAGGTCGAGTGCAGAATGATTATCTATCCTCTGCTCTGGATCCAAATCCCACCAGACAGTGTCTTCTTTCTTTGTCTTTGTCTTAATTACCTCTACATTACACAGTGGAGTTCTCTGTGTCAGCAGCTCTCTGCCTATAGACTATTATGTTTTAAAGTCCGTGTGAACTGAAAAATAGGATTTTCACGACCACATGGTCATTATATGGTCATAACCGACAATGTATGCCAAAAAAGGGAAGATTTTCACTTGTGTATTTTGTTTTTCATGAAAATCAAATTTTAACCATTTCCTGGGAACTAAAACGTACTGCGTGACATATCCACTATCACAGTAATAAAAGCCAGCAACAGCAATAGACGCCTGACTGTCCTGAGTAGATTTGGGCAGAATTTGAGAACTCTCCAGTCTCCACAGGGTAAAATGCCAATCAGCACTATCATCATAATAGATAAATATACAGAAATACACAATAGAACTATTATTTGAATTAATATAAAATAATTCAAAATATAAACACTTTTCCATGTAGTCCGAGACCCTGGTCTGGTCAGGTTGGCAGTACTAATGATAAATGAATGAGATGCTCAGAAAATGTGCCAAATCACCACTAAACCAAAAGGTCTTTGTGGGTTTAGCAGAATATTAGCTCCAGAACAAAGATGTCTGCAGGGAGATCATGTGACTAATGATGAGGGAGAACAGTAGCAATGGATTGTCACAAAGAACTATTCAGTCTCTACTGTCTCTGTTGGCCTTTCAGAGAAAACATAAAGGACCTGTTATTATTGACCATCTGATTGATGTGTGCTGTAATCCATGTCTCTGGAAGGAGAATTCCACAAAAACACATTGGGCATCAATCTACCTTGATCGCTGTGACATCATATGTATATTGCACTTATTTTTTGTCATAGATGCCCCTTTTCTATATATGCCCCTTGAGCTCCCAGTCCTTTCCAACAAAGACAACCTGCATTGTCACGTCACATCATTTAGAGCCACGCCCACCCCGGAAGGTTGACTCCTCCCTCTGTTCTACGTCACATCATTTAGAGCCACGCCCACCCCGGAAGGTTGACTCCTCCCTCTGTTCTACGTCACATCATTTAGAGCCACGCCCACCCCGGAAGGTTGACTCCTCCCTCTGTTCTACGTCACATCATTTAGAGCCACGCCCACCCCGGAAGGTTGACTCCTCCCTCTGTTCTACGTCACATCATTTAGAGCCACGCCCACCCCGGAAGGTTGACTCCTCCCTCTGTTCTACGTCACATCATTTAGAGCCACGCCCACCCCGGAAGGTTGACTCCTCCCTCTGTTCTACGTCACATCATTTAGAGCCACGCCCACCCCGGAAGGTTGACTCCTCCCTCTGTTCTACGTCACATCATTTAGAGCCACGCCCACCCCGGAAGGTTGACTCCTCCCTCTGTTCTACGTCACATCATTTAGAGCCACGCCCACCCCGGAAGGTTGACTCCTCCCTCTGTTCTACGTCACATCATTTAGAGCCACGCCCACCCCGGAAGGTTGACTCCTCCCTCTGTTCTACGTCACATCATTTAGAGCCACGCCCACCCCGGAAGGTTGACTCCTCCCTCTGTTCTACGTCACATCATTTAGAGCCACGCCCACCCCGGAAGGTTGACTCCTCCCTCTGTTCTACGTCACATCATTTAGAGCGACGCCCACCCCGGAAGGTTGACTCCTCCCTCTGTTCTACGTCACATCATTTAGAGCCACGCCCACCCCGGAAGGTTGACTCCTCCCTCTGTTCTACGTCACATCATTTAGAGCCACGCCCACCCCGGAAGGTTGACTCCTCCCTCTGTTCTACGTCACATCATTTAGAGCCACGCCCACCCCGGAAGGTTGACTCCTCCCTCTGTTCTACGTCACATCATTTAGAGCCACGCCCACCCCGGAAGGTTGACTCCTCCCTCTGTTCTACGTCACATCATTTAGAGCCACGCCCACCCCGGAAGGTTGACTCCTCCCTCTGTTCTACGTCACATCATTTAGAGCCACGCCCACCCCGGAAGGTTGTTCCCCCCTCAAGGCCACTTCGTGTAACGAGTTAGTCCAGGCTTTCCGTTTTCGCGCAAGGCGAATGAAAATGAAAGGCTGGGTGTCGAGGCTATCTTTAGTCTATTACAGGCATTTTAGCAGCTCCAAACTTATTTTTTCCCACACATCATATTTTAATAGTATACTGATACTTGCGCATCAGTTTTATGTCACTCTGGGACAGACTTTAATTGTAATCCCAGAGGTAATCTATTCCTCAATCCGGTTGAAACTCCTGTCCCACGCGTGCCACCTGAGTTTTTTTTTTTTAATCATCTAGTGCCCCAATTATCTTGTAGAGTGTAGTTTGATGTGATGTGTGGAAAAAACAAGTCTGGAGCTACTAAAATACACACATTAGAATAAAGACAACCTGCAGCAATGCAAACTGCATTGAAGGGAGGAGGACCTCATGGTGAAATGTAGAAAATGGAGCATCTGTGACAAAAATCAAGGACATTATGTATCATGTCACAGGAATCAAGGTAGATTGATGCCCAATGTGTTTTGGTGTGGAATTCTCCTTTAAAATAGAGTTGATGTGTTGGATAGAAAATCCTTTTCAGACATCCAGCTGTCAGTACAGATACGCACGCACGCACGCACGCACACACGCACGCATGCACGCACGCACGCACGCACGCACAGTCGCATGCGCACGCACACACACACACACACACACACACACACACACACACACACACACACACACACACACACACACACACACACACACACACACACACACACACACACACACACACACACACACACACACACACACACACACACACACACACACACACAGAGTCAGAACATGGTACCTTGTAGATTGAGGATCTGGTGTGTAAAGGCCTCAGCCTGGTGAGCACTGGACAGACGCTCATCTTCTAACAGACCTGTCAGGAGGAGGCAACAGGAATATGAAGGAATTAGTATTTTTGCTTTCAGAAATGGAGAATTACAGAACTACAATTCAAGTATAACTACAAAAGAGCTGAAAAACTGATTACAATAAAAGTAAATAAAATAAAAACTGAGTCCACCTTGTTCATTTCATCAAGACATTTAGAGACGTACAAAATAATTACATCTGTACAGTCAGAAGCAGCAAATCATAGTGGAGGTAAAATGGAAAAGAGAAATATACACAGAGGGGAAAGGGGGTGGGTGGGGGTTTATATCTTTGTTTTTATCTATATTTTCACAGATTTTTTTTTACACAATTTCAGCTGTCCATAGGTGTCCTTTGAGAGTGGTTTTGAAGGAGTCACATATCTTAATGACTGTTGGTAGGGTGTTCCACATTTTAGTAGCATAGGAACTCAAAAGAATTAAAGGGGAAGTCCACCCATTTTCAACATTTTAATATGTCATTGATGTACCTTAGAGGTGCTGGGTGGACATGATAAAAAGTTCCCCCATTCTGTGTTCCCAAGAAATGGAGGTCTGAAGAAAACCACTAATGGTGAAACATCTTGATGACATCATCAAGATGTATTTTCACCATGTTAATGGATTTCTTTAGACGCTTCTTTTTTCTGAGAGCGTACAAATGGAACCAAATGAACCCGTTAGGCTTCATTTGGTTCCATTTGTACGCTCTCAGAAAAAAATGTTGAAAATGGGTGGGATTTCCCTTTAAGAACAGGCACATCAAGGGTATTTAGGTAATATAGTGAACCTGTGGATCAGACCCATTACAGGTTGTTGTACTCTGTTGTCACTTGTCAACCACACCTCTAAGCCAAACACGTCTGTAAAAGTGGGCAGGGGTGAGGTGGGTTCAGGGAGGGAGGCCAAGTAACAGCCTGGCCAGTTTGGAGGAGAGGAGAGTTTGATCTATTAAATGGCAGCCATTACCCACACTATAAATAATTTGGTATTCATACATTCCAACGACTCTAAGAACTAGTAGTTACTAGTAGTTAGAGTTAATAATTCAACATGCTATGAATACTACAGAATATGCTGATAGAAGCTAGTAAATGCTTTAGGCAAATCACAAAATTTGTAATGTACTGTTACCATGTAACCCAGGCAGAAATGTGTCTATGCATGTCTGTGTCATGGGAAAGGTATCTGACTAACTGGTGTTTGGAATATATTGTTTAGAACAAGAGTGCTGCAAATAGACAATTCAAACTAAGTATGTATACAACATGACAACTGTTTTTATTGTTCAGTGACAACTAATACAAAAACAGCCTAAAACAAAGGGATTTAAAGACATTAACACTGGGCTGTTACTTGAGTCCAATGCTTTTCTGTCTACTTCCCAGCACCCAGCTAGTCTCGAGGTCTGTGCCCCGTATCGCCAGAATGTCATTCCTTAACAGTTAAGGAATGACATTCGGCTTAACACTATGTGAATGATGTAGGTGAGTGTATGTAATGTGAATGTAATTATGTTTTGAAAACATAAAACAAACTATACGAAAATAACCTGTGACATGTGTTATTTCATTTGTCTGCACATCTGTGCACATTAATACATGATGGTTGTTCAGGCTAGAATTTTCTGAGAACTTTACAAGTTCAATAACCCGCAAGGGTCCATTTGGTTTCATGTTTACACTCTCTCATGTGAATTAGCCCAAGTCTACACAACTAGTGGAAGTGCCACTAGTGCATGTTGTTCAGGTCACTAGCAGTGTGTCTCTCATGTCACAGATGATCATGGACTGAAGCAGCAGACTGAGATGTAATAATGACCTCATCATAGAACAGCAGCTGCTGCTAATGATCATCTGGACAGGGACAACAGAGGGGGTGGGGGGGGGCATGGGGGGGGGGGGGGGGCAGGAGGGGTATATTGGGACCCTGTGGCTTAAGGGGTCTTTCCTCACACACATTATGACTCACACTATGACTATGTGTACACCCTCCCTGACACGCGCACGCACGCACACACACACACACACACACACACACACACACACACACACACACACACACACACACACACACACACACACACACACACACACACACACACCACTACAGAAAAAGAATAGCGTTGACAGCTGAGCATTCCCAGAGGGTAGTAAACCCACACCTCCTCCCAGCAGTGATGTCACGCTACTCTGTCTGTCTGTCTGTCTGTCTGTCTGTCTGTCTGTCTGTCTGTCTGTCTGTCTGTCTGTCTGTCTGTCTGTCTGTCTGTCTGTCTGTCTGGGCCTGGTGGACAGACGGTAACTGGTAAACTCGGACCGGCACAAACTCGGGCCCTGAGTATAGACAGAGTTACGCTGTCGCAAACCCTGATCACTAAATGGGATCATTCCAATGGCGGCTCTCCTACATAGACTTCATTATCTTTATTTTAGATTGTTTTGTAATAATATAGGATATAGCAAAAACATCAGGCAACAGCCTGATGTTCATAAATCCCTTTATTTTACGTCATTTAGTACAGCATACACACTAACAACCCAGCTTTGATGATTATACATACACCGTTTTATTTTAGAATATTTTGTATACTACTAGTAGGCCTACAGCCTAGACCGGGGGTCAGCAACCTGCGGCTCCAGAACACAGCCCTAGTGGCTCCCTGGCTGTAGCATTATTACATACACACACTGGGGTGATCCACACCAAAATAATAGAAACATTTCAGTCACCCAAAACGCGTTGCGCTGTCTGACAGTTACCAGTTAAAATAGCACTTGGCCATGTCAAAAAAGCCCAGCAGTTATCAGAGGTGGAGCTTTCAATCTGAACCACCCATTTTCAAAGGTTTACTCAGTTTACTATGTCATAATATACCTTAGAGGTGTTGTGTGGACTAGAAATGGAGTTCTGTAAAACTTTAGAAACTCCATTTCTGAAGAAAGGTTGTGTTTCACCATGTTAATGATTTTTCTTTGAGGACCTTTTTTCCTGAGAGTGTGCAAATGGAACCAAATGGACCAAGGTGGGTCCATTTGGTTCACATTTGCACACTCTCAGGAAAAAAATAATAAAATGCGGCTCCAGACAGATTTTGAATTTAATTTTGGGTCGAAAATGGCTCTTTCAACATCTTGGGTTGCCGACCCCTGGCCTAGACATTACAGAGACTTTAGTTGTCACTGTGCAATGCTTTAAAACTGATGTTTACATAGATCTTATTTGCACAGCCATCGTTGAAAACAATGTATTTCAAACTCCAGCTTGTCCCTCTTTCAGGCTGAAACAGCCCTCCCGAGCGCTCAGTTTTCTGACCCCTGAATGTCGCAACATTTCGGCTGACTGTTCCAGTATTCAGACAGACAGGCTGAGTGAACATGTGGTCTAGAAGCTTCCTCAGACATGAGACTCAGAGTGAATGCAGTGACGTATCTGAGGAATGTCTGCCTTCAAGCTCTCTGGCAGCCAAACCACTGAGCTCACTGCATCCACTGTGACACCCTGTAGTACCCCACCCTACCCTACAACACCCACCCACTGTGACACCCTGTAGTACCCCACCCTACCCTACAACACCCACCCACCCACCCACCCACCAACCCTAACCCCACCCACCCAGCACGGCCCCGCAAAGTAAACAAGCACACATTTGTCTTAAAGGAGCATTCATGGATTTGGGTGATTTATAAAACCCTCCGGTCCTCCTGGTAACAAGATGTGCATGCACACACTCTACAGCAGAGGGGGCGGGTGCAACAAGCCGTGCAAATGCCCGCCCCCACTCAATAGAGGAAGGCTGACTCTCATCCTGATTGGATAAAGGATTTATCACCTGTCACCAAAATTAGTAACCACACTTCAATCCTATATACTTTATGGCCATTTGAAAATAGCCGATCTGCAAGCTCACAATGTGTCACGTAGTGAAGCGCTGTGAGCTTGTAGATCTGCCATTGCCAAAAGGTTTTACATCTGTAACTTGCAAAAAGAGTACACTTTTGGTACATTTTGATGCCAAAACTTTTATACTTTTGTAACTCAAGTCTCAAGTAAATGTTAGATTCCAGACTTGTACTTGTGATACTCTTCCTTAAAGGGATATATAAACAAACAAACTATTGTTTTGGAAAATGTAGCAGACTCAAAACAATATTTTAAAAATAAATGAAAACAGTAAATGAAATTCCACAGCCCTCTCACGTATTAGGAGACAATATCAGTCACCAGAAAAAAGATGGGTTGTTTTAGAATAATCTGTCATGGTTAAAATGGAGTTTTATGTTATAATGACTTTGTATAGAAAGGGGGCAGGACAGCTATAATGAACATCAAATATCTAAATACTGAAAGGAGTAACTTATAAACTGTCTGGTGTGTTCACATGAGACTGAGTAGACCATAAAATGAAGCCTTTTTTGAAAGTGGAATATAACTAAGTAAAGCATTTTAGTACTTTAGCCCCCCTCCATCTCTCCCTGGTATATCCTGAACGTCATCTTGTCCCCATCGTCAGTGTTCAGAGTGTTCTTCTCCTGAATATCTATCATTTCTGAGACATGACGACTCGGCGCTGCTAATAGCTGTGGCGAAGGAGCTCTGTCAGCGTTGGACCTGCTGCACGTAAACATTTACTCTGAGATGTTACAGCGGATTACAGGACTGAGAGGTTGTGTGTCCACAGTGGAGAGAGATGACTTACACAGTAGTGTGAGTGACAGACAGACAGGCAGGCAGACAGACAGACAGACAGACAGACAGACAGACAGACAGACAGACAGAGGCAGACAGACAGACAGACAGACAGACAGACAGACAGACAGACAGACAGACAGACAGACAGACAGACAGACAGGCAGACAGGCAGAGCCTGTAGATCGGCTATTCCCAGCATGCAACCAAGTCTAAAATCTGTCATTGCAAGTTTCTTGGGACATAAACTTATACTAAGCTAAACTATTTGACATTCAATGTTTTTGCCGGTAATACGGTAATTTAAATATTACACTTGAGGGTGTCTCTTTATTGTTATTAGTGTATTTCTGCTATAGGCAGCTTCAGCTCAGTCTCACTACGTATACACACAATACGCACTGCGTTTAGGGCAACAAAATGTGCCAAAAAGTTCCATGCAAATTTCCTGAGCTGATGTGCATGAGGAAACACAGCACTGTCATCTGGAGGAGGGCAACACCAAGACCCTACGTGTAGGGCAACCAAATGGTCAGCAAGATTGTACTGCAGAGCAGGCATGCATTAATGCAGTTAAGGAACACCCTCTTGTCTAATAGTGCTTAATTCAACTGGTGGTTTTCAACCAGCACATCAAATAGTGTTTCTCCATGGCTAAAATGCAAAATAAATATTGGGTCCTGGTATGTAAATGGTTCAAAACCACTGCTATAGAATATAAGCAACTAAATCTGCTGGGCGACTACTTGTTTTACTAGACACTATGTGATTTATTTACACGGACACAATATGTCAATGAAGTTAAGTTTTTCGTTTTTTTGCCAAATCGCCAATGTGTATCTTGTGTGTAATCTTGTGTAATAGTGCTTAATTCGTGTGTGTGTGTGTGTGTGTGTGTGTGTGTGTGTGTGTGTGTGTGTGTGTGTGTGTGTGTGTGTGTGTGTGTGTGTGTGTGCGTGTGTGTGCGCGCGTGCGTGTGTGTGCGCGCGTGCGTGCGTGTCACCCACCCTGCAGCTCGTGGAAGCTCTCCTGGGTCTTGTTGCTCTTCTCTCTGGCCTCATCCAGCTCCAGGAACAGGTGTAGAACCTGAGACCGCAGCTCCTCTAACTCCTGTTGTTCTGAGTCCTCCTTCTGGTCCTCCTGCCTCCTCTTCCTCTCCTCCCCCTCCTCATCCTCCTCCTGACGCGCTCTCTGATGGAGGGAGGGATTGGTTGTTACATTCATTATGTTTTTTATTCGCAGATAAATCAACACAAACCATGCTAAGCACTAAGCAGGGGCGGATGTAACATTTCCCGATTGGGGGAGGCAGGAGAAAATGGTATGGGTGCGGCTTCATGGCCCGTGGCGCGAAGCGACACGGGCAATGAAGCCGCACCCATACCATTTTCAGTTACAGGACTTTTATTAGTCAAGTAAAGCATCAATAATAACATCAGTTGTTGTTGAAGTTGCAACAGACACGCAGCATGCATAAAGCTAAAGGTCTGACTCAGAGAGTTTTCTGTTTTCAATGGTGAAATGCTGTTGGTTCAGTGGTGACACAGCATGGCATCGTGTTTGGTGGGGCAGTCTGGGCATTTAGGGGGGCATTGCCCCCACATGCCCATGCCTAGATCCGCCCCTGGCACTAAGACCTGTTTACATCAGGATCCCTAATTTTCACTTCATCAAAACATTTGCAAGATAAACTTGCACACAAAAGTTTGGAAACCTCTTGGGAATTATTTTCTCCAACCTAATAATTGCATTGTATCTTAACAAATATACACTTATATGAAAAACAGGAAATCCTGAAATCATATACTGTATACAAAAGATGAAAAATAAATACAAAAATAAAAATATGTGCAGGGTGGAGACATACTTTTTTCAGAGACCAGTTTTGAATTGCAGAATAGCGTTTGAGTGTGTTTTTAAAGGGATTAACACGTCTTAATCCTTTCCCTACTATTTTATTTAGGCTTATTTGCTCTACCAGGCCACTGTTTTCACGATTTTAATTCCATTTTAATCCCAATCTAATACTGTCATCTGATTAAAATGCATCCCATGGAAGCGTATATATTAACAGTCAGTGCAGAATTATGTGGCAGTTGGTGGCAGTAATGCACACAATCTCTGGAAAATGGACACAAAACCAGAAGTACCGTACTGAGGACTTCCAGTTCATTGGGTCACACAGCTGTCAGCAAAACACTGTTGTTTACTTCAACATGTAGGACCCGAACCGTGACATAGCAGTGTTACCAACTGCCAAAATCCAAACTGCACTAGATTCTCTAGTTGTGTAGCCTCGACACCCAGGCTTTCATTTTCATTCGCCTTGCGCGAAAACGGAAAGCCTGGACTAACGCACGTTGGAAAGTGGCCTTGAGGGGGGAGTGAACCTTCCGGGGTGGGCGTGGCTCTAAATAATGTGACGTAGAACAGCAGTGGACGGGAGGGGGAGGGGCCGGAGATGACGACACGTTAGTGAGATCAAATCAGAGCGCAGCACTTCCGCCGTGTGGATCCCACGACACCCCCGCCCCCCAAGGCCAAAATCATTGAGGGCTAGACCAGGCTACTAGTTGTGTAGACTTGGGCTAATTCAGATGATGGATATTTCAACTCTTTCATTTTTACGCTCTCAAAGAGTTACATCTGGTTAACCAACTGTCCATCATTTAGCCTGGGGACCACTGGTTGAAAACCACTATCATAGGAGGAAAAATCGTGAAAATGAGGGTTTCACCCCTTGCGCCTGTCAATTAATTTCGCACCAACTCACGAGCCAAAAAGCACTAGAGGGTGCTAGGAGGGTCTGGAAAAAAAGCTAAATATAGCGACCAATGTGGCAACACTGTGCCATAGTGTTTGTTATCATCAATATATCAATCCGTAATACCACATTGATTATAGCATTATGATCAGCGATGGAAATACAGCCCAAGCACATACACGTACGGACATGCACCCAGCGATTTTAATTTTATTTACTAGGTGAGTGTGACCTGACGTTACAGCCGATCACGCTAAAAACCTGCTAATCAATTAAAAATAATGTCATGATCATTGGATTTTGTCTTTGATTGCACTTCAGGGAAATAAAAGCTGTTGGCAGAGTGTGACTTGGGTATCTTATCTTGGTGGTGTAGTGAATCTTCTAGACCAGCCCAGACCCCTACCTCCTCCTGGTCCAGGGTATCCTTCTCGTTGTCCCCCTCCAGGACTCCTCTCTCCTTGGCTGAGGTGATGTGGTTCTGGTTCTGGTTCTGGTTCTGGTTGGTCTCCTCCTTCAGCTCCATCTGCTCATCTGGAACCACAGAGAGACACAGAGACGTTGAGACTCTGCATGCAGAATTCTACAAATCCATCCACTGCACCCAATGGAAAACACCCAATAACGCATGCAGAGCAGAATTAGGACGGTACGCACTGCTACTGATTATCAAAACACAAAACAGAGACAGATTCTATATCCACGTAAAGGAAAGTGAACCTGCAGACATACTCCACTCAATCAATCCCTGGGAGGATATCCCCTCAGCCAGCTACTGTAGTTCTACGATTAACACAAGCACAACCACCAGACTGGAAAAGATCTACTCAAAACCAGAGCAAAATGGAATATTTAGCTCTAAACAGAGAATAAAATGTAGCAAGGAATACTTGAGCAAGAAGGAAAACATTAATTTGATACAGACTCAGTGAACACAGCCTTGCGATAGAGAGGCTGCCATAGGCGGACCTGGCTCCTATAAAGAGAGGACAGACTATGTACCCACTGTACACAGAATGAGGCAGAGACTGAGTTACACTTCCTAACAGTCTGTCCACTGTACCAAGACAAGAAAGAAAATTGAGTCACACATTCACACAGAAACGGTGGAGGAAACCATGCAAGGCACCAAGCTGCACATCAGGAGCAGTTTTTGGGGTTCAGTGTCTTGCTCAAGGACATCAAGGACGTCCCAGATAAAAAATTACTCACATTGTTTCTGCCTCGAAGCCAGTGAGTAGTTGAAACCAGAAACCAGAAACCCATGACAGGGGTTTTCAACATCTGGTCCGGGGACCACCAGTGGTCCCTAAAAGTATTCCTGGTGGTCCCCAGGCTAAATGATGGAAAGTTGGCTAACCAGATGTAACTCTTGAGAATGCAAAAATGAAACCAAATGGACCCTTGCGGGTCCATTTGGTTTCATTTTCACACTCTCAAAAGTTAAAATATTCATCCGAAATTAGCGCTATTTAATTAAGAAGTCTACACTGTTTTGTTTCCCAAATCCAGCCTGGAATTGTGAACAAAACCAAAAGAATTCTTTAGTATTTAGGTCTTTGGGGCTAAAATGTCATCAAATGGTGGTCCGTGGCTCAAATGCTGAATAAATGGTGGTCCCTGGTGTCAAAAAGGTGGAAAACCACTGGTATAAAACAGTGGTTTTTAACAGCTTGGATCTGGTCACCCTAGAACTGTATAGCAGTACAGCCTACATACAGGAGATACAAGATCATGTCAGGAGAGTGTCTGATGCATAGGATCGCTTTACAAAGACCAACAGCGCCATCTTGTGGCTCACATTTCACCGGATCTATAGCATACAAATCAAGACTTTACTGCCGTTAAATACTGTCTGATAGATATACCTTCACATTGGAAGCATGGCATCAGAGATGATGACCCTTTGACACAAAGCTTCACAGAATGTGACACACGCACACGCACACACACACACACACACACACACACACACACACACACACACACACACACACACACACACACACACACACACACACAGGCCTCTGATTGCATTAAACAACGTTAAACTCACTTCATTAAACTCTATGTATCTCTTCATGTCATGCACATACAGTCTCTATTGAACAACGAGCAGGGAGCCTGATCTGGGTACAATATAGGCTTTGGCCAGACAGTGTGTCGTGTGTTCAAATCCCATTCATAACCGCGCCCTTTGCTCCATGCATTGCCCATCCCTCTTGAATCTGTCAATAAAACCAAAGAGCCATGCATACACCCATGTTGTTTTCCAGGGCAAATTACAATACATTCCTGTGGCTTTGGTTTAAGAGGGAGGAACCACACAGGGATTAGAATTCATGTTGACCAGCAGATGGAGTGATACGCTTAGTTCAATGAGAGAGAGAGAGAGAGAGAGAGAGAGAGAGAGAGAGAGAGAGAGAGAGAGAGAGAGAGAGAGAGAGAGAGAGAGAGAGAGAGAGAGAGAGAGAGAGAGAGAGAGAGAGAGAGAGAGAGAGAGAGAGAATGACTCACCCCTCAGTAATGCACCCTAAAGTCCACAACAACAATAACTGCAGTTGAGTTCACACTCACTCAGAGCAACCTTTCAACAGCTGCTCTGTCTGCACGTTGCTGTTCACTGGAGTCAGCATACAACTTAGATGACATTTCATCTACACGTAACACTATTATAGCAGTGGTTTTCAACCAGTGGTCCTTGAGAGGGTTCCAGGCCGTCCCCAGGCTAAATGATGGACAGTTGGTGAACCAGATATAACTCTTTGAGAGCGTAAAAATGTAACCAAATTTGGTTTCATGTTTACACTCTCAAGAGTTAAAATATTTATCATGTGAATTATCCCAAGTCTACACAACTAGAGAATGTAGAAGTTTAATGGTCATTTCGATTTGTATGTTGTACCGTCTGTTTTGTTTCCCAAATCCAGCCTGGAATTGTGGACAAAAAGCAAAAGAAATCTTTAGTTGTGGGGGTGGCTCAAATGCAGTATAAATAGTGGGCCCTGGGATCAAAATGAATGAAAACCACTGTTTTAAAGTATATATAAGGGGTAGCTAACCTTTTCCAGATGAAGTGGCATGTCTTTATTTTCTTGATAGTCGACGTGTGCCATAGACATTATGTTTAATAATGACTCTGTATCAAAATTATATACTTCCATCTGACTTTGATTGCCCATACGCACAGCAATCTTGATGTTTTCTCATCTTGAGAGAACATGTATGACTATTAGACTCTTTTATTATTATTCTGAGCAGTCAGTTTCTCCAGTCAGTGAATTGAAAGTGAGTTTGAATGAATGTATAATTATGTCCAGTAGGATGTAATTTACATAGAGATGTGAGTGGAGTCAGTGGACCTAATGGACCTAACTGGACACCTTCATTATTTAAATTGAAAAGAAAAATGATTTGATGAAAAAGACTTGTGCCAGTGATCACCGTCTGAAGTGGCAATATTGGGCCCGTGCCATACAGAATATGCAGAGTTTCATGACATACTTCACTGTTATGTCCGTAGCTACGTTACCGGTCGTTATGATTCATGATAACTAGACTATGTATATGATGTATCACCATTTGTTGAAGCCATTTGGACATTTTCTATGAATTATGATTATTTATTTTATTTATATGAATTATGAATTATGCCTGATGAAATATGATTTATTTAAGGAGGTTATACTGATATGAAATTATTTGAAATGATTGCTATAGCTGCTATTATTAGAATTCTATTGCTAAAGACTTGATTGTCATGTTAATGAATGGGATGGCCCAGAAGGTGACGTTTTCTTTGTGGGAGTCACTCTGTGATCAGGAAGGTGATCAGGGAGGTGATCCAGACAGCCAGACAGACAGACAATAGAGCGGCAGGGCAAACATTTTCAACCACACACACACACAAACACATACGGACAGAACTAATAGCCTTCTACAAGTTGTTTTTTGTTTTGAAACGAAAGTCGGGCTTATTGTGAATGTTTATGTTTATAAATAAATGTTCTGAAGTAAACAGCAAGACGGAATGTGCGTTGTCAATGCGAAGCCGCTCTAACACCATTATTTACCCAGAGGAAAAAAAAATCTTCTCAGTTCAATCCCAGAAGCGTATATATTTCCCATTTTAAGATCACCTTCACTTATTTCTCATTTTAAGATCACCTAAAGATCTCCTAAATACTAGGATCCATGAATGAGACAAAGCTGAAGTCTCTCCATTAGCTGATACAGATGTATTTGAGAGATAAACAAGACAAAGCTGAAATCTTACTATATATGTACTGTATATATAGTAGGTTCTCTCAAAGAGAAACATCTGGTTAACCAAATTCAACTGTAACACTCTCAAGGACCACTGGTGGTACCCTTTAACAGGCCAGTCAGAGTCAGCCAAAGGGCTGCATTTGGCCCCCGGGTTGCATAATGCCCAGGTATGATCTACAATGTAAATAGTTGTGAAAATAATGAAAACCCAGTGAATGTTCCACCACTGGTACTAGTCAGTGTATTCTACCTGGATTATTACATTTCAACAGCAACAGACAGAAAACAAGCTAAGCTGCTTTAGTAAGTGATGAGACAGATGCTAATCCACAGCTAATAGGAAGACCACGCTTCACTGTTTAACGGTTTAGATTCAGGAGGAGAAAAATAAACCTGAAAGGTCACATGATACTCAGGGCTGTAACTGACTGAAGTGGAGACGGATGGCAGATCACACTCACGTCACAACAACTACACTACCACTGGATGTGGATGCACGTGGATGCACGTTGCACGGGCATACACACGCACAAACACACACGCACGCACGCACGCACGCACACACACGCACAAACACACTCTCAATCCAGAGTGACTTACATTAACTTAAGTAAAATCATTGCAATACATCAGTGGTTTTCAGGACCACCAGTTATCCCAGGAACACCCGAGAGTTCCAGGTGGTCCTCAGGCTAAATGATGGACACCAGGTGCAACTCCTTGAGAGGGCAGCTCCATTTGGTTTCATGTTTACGCTCTCAAGAGTTCAAATATTCATCATCTGAATTAACCCGAGTTTAATTCAGCCTGGAATTGTGGACAAAAGCAAAAGAAATCTTTAGTTTGGGGTCTGTCGGGCCAAAATGTCATCAAATGGTGGTACGTGGCTGAAATTCTGAATAAATAGTAGACCCTGGTATTAAAAAGATTGAAAACCACTGCAATCCAATACACTTTATAATAAGCAATAAAACATGGTAATACATTAGACAAGTCAGTGCTATCTCAGTCTAATGAGGTTCTATCTAAACTACCTAGGAGGATACTGCAAGTACTATGGGTTGGTATGTAATAGACCTGCGCAGTGACGTCACCAGCCCTGTTCCACTAGTCGTGGATTCCTCATTCGTTTTCCTCATAGGCTTTTCGAAAATGGTTAATAAAAACACGATTGCGCCGCGGCCAAAGCCAACTCGGGTCGTGACAAATCATGACAACAAACACAATATCGTCATATAATATATAATTAAGAAGAAGTAGAAAACGGCATGATACAAGACTTTTTGTTTCGTTTTTCATCTTAGAAATTATTTGATTGTCCCAAAAGTTTGTGTGTGCCATCATGATTCGTCATGACTCGAGTTGGCTTTGTCCGCGGCGTAATCGTCTTCATATAAATTATTTTCGAAAAGTCTATGAGAAAAATGAATGGGGAATCCGTTTCTGGAACAGGGGCGGTGACGTCACTGCGCAGGTCTATACAAGTGCTATGAGCTGAGATGGAGTCGCAGGCAGGCAAGCACGCACACACACATATACACACACACACACACACACACACACACACACACACACACACACACACACACACACACACACACACGGACACACGGACACAAGCACGTACACAGGGCCATCAGTCATTTCACACAGTCTCTGGCTGGCCCACTCCTACAGGGTCAAATCCATTTCAGAGATAAATGGTTGTATGGCATCAGCCATTCACATGGGAGCCATACCTAGCAGGGCCTGCTAGTGCTATTTGCCCCCAGAATGAGAGGCAGATTAATGTTTTCACCCTGTGACTGAGTATAGCAGGGAGGGGAGAGGTGACAGAGGAGGAGAGAGACAGAGAAATACACTACCAGTGGTTTTCAACCTTTTTGATCCCAGGGCCCACCATTTATTCAGCATTTGAGCCACGGACCACCATTGGAAGATATTTTAGCTCCACAGACCCCCAAAACTAAAGGTTTATTTTGCTTTTGTCCATGACCATTAATCTTCTAGTTGTGTAGACTAGACACTGTGCCCACTCGACCAGCATTCTAATTCACATGTTGAATATTTTAACTCTTGAGAGTGTAAAAATGAAACCAAATGGACCCGCCAGGGTCCATTTGGTTTCATTTTTACGTTCTCAAGAGTTACATCTGGTTAAACAACTTAGCTGGGGACCACCTGGAACCCTCTCAAGGACCACTGGTGGTCCCTGGACCACCTGTGGAAAACCACTGCACTATACAACACACACACACAGATGCTTCTAATTCATAATTTAGGCATTTAGCTCTTAAAGGGACAACAAGAGCTTGTGTGAAATACTGTCCATTAATATAATGGCCAATCAACTAATTCACTGGTTTTGAACCTTTTTGATACCAGGCCCAGCATTTATTCTGCATTTGAGCCACGTGGACCACATTTTGAGGACATTTCCACCACCACAGACCCCCAAAACTAAAGATTTATTTTGCTGTTGTCCACAATAGGTGGCTGGTGATTTCAGAAACAAAACACGCAAACATACAGATCAAATTGACCACTAATCTTCTACATTCTCTAGTCGTGTATTTGTTATTAAAAACAGTGTGATGAAGAGAAACCTGTTATTATCACAGTCAGACTGTGATAATAACAGGTTTCTGTTAATCACACTGTTTTTAGGTCTCAGTAAAGTGACATCAGCTCATCTCCTTTCACCAACACAAATGGTTTACATACAGTAGATAGCTTTTACCCATTCACACACCAGTGTCTTGCTCAGGGACACATCAGCACTAACTCTGGGGCAGCCTGGGTTCGAACCGAAAACCTTGTGGTTACCATCCGGTGACTCTACCCCTGAGCCACTGCCACCTCCACAATACTGTTGAAAGCAGCAGCATAAAGTATAACTAGTAATATTAGTTGAAGTAACAGTAATATTACTGTTTAGTAGGACGTAATCTCGTTATATTATTAGTTACAAAGAAAAGTACTAATATTACCAGTTAAACCCATCTCTGGAGTATACACATGAATGCTATCTAAATTACACATGTTTAGCCTTTGCATATAATACGGCTGTAAGGTCATAGCTGATTCTGATAATGACGCTCCAACATTATTCTCTCCTGGTTTTTGCGTGACTCAAACTGTGAGCTGTGCCGTACGCGGCTGCATGCGGAGGCTTTGATTTGCAAGCAGCAGAATAGTTTCTTTGTCTGGCTCTGGGGTGAGAGTTAACCTTTTAGCATTTACAATGGGAGCACACAGGCGGGACACAAGATTATTGGTTTTCATCACCACACTACTCAGGGGTGGATATAGCCATGGGCATGGGGGGGCAATGCCCCCCTAAATGCCCAGTCTGCCCCACAAAACAAACAATGGCATGCAAAACAACACGATATGTTCAAGATATTATATTTAAAATGATCTGAAACACTACTATTGCTACTAACTAACTACAGCTGTGTCACCACTAAACCAACAGCATTTCATCATTGAAAACAGAAAACTCTCTGAGTCAGACCTTTAGCTTTATGCATGCTGCGTGTCTGTTACAACTTCAACAACAATTGATGTTATTATTGATGATTATAATATTATCGTAACTTATTATTGTAACTGAAAATGAAGCCGCACCCATACCATTTTCTCCTGCCCCCTCAATTGTGAAATGTTACATCCGTCCCTGACACTACTGTATTCATAGGACATGAACAGAGGGCACTGCAGAGAGCCCTTATCCTCTCTCTGTCTCTCTGTCTGGTAATGATGTTAATTTGTACAACGTTTTGCCCCGGAGAGCACCAGACTAGAGAGAGAGAGAGAGCTGGCTGGCCTGGGCGAACGAACGAAGCATGGTCTCATTAAAGTTTGATTCTGGTTGTAATGAGGTGTAGTCATAAATGAGGGAGCCGGAAGCAGTGAGCCAGGAGAGGAGAGGAGAGGAGAGGAGAGGAGAGGAGAGGAGAGGAGAGGAGAGGAGAGGAGAGGAGAGGAGAGGAGAGGAGAGGAGAGGAGAGGAGAGGAGAGGAGAGGAGAGGAGAGGAGAGGAGAGGAGAGGAGAGGAGAGGAGAGGAGAGGGAGTTGGACATTCAGATGAGCACCACAGGGCAGCCATACAACCACCAAACCATCAGCAGCAACAGGTCTATAATATGAGACCAAGAACCAACACATAAACCAATTTGCAATTTAGGCATTTCACAAGGGAGAGGGGAGGATGGAGAATGAGATCAGCCATGAAGAATCTGAGCAGCAGGCACTGCGCAAAGAACATTAAACCAGACTACTTAAAAGGTGGGGATTTGCACCTTGTATTGTTGTTCCTCTAAAGGACATTACCGTACCCTATAGCCCAAGATTTGGACTATGGTAGAGAGGTGTTTGCAATTCTGACATGATCACTCTGCGAGAGTCCAAGTTCACCTCTGCCAAATATTTCACCAAAATGGCGGAGGTACACCTTCCCCTGTCACTCTGGTAGAGTGATCTTGTCAGAATCACAAACATGTTTCTATGAGAGTCCAAATCTTGGCCTAGCTAGGGTACGGTAATGTCAGTATACAGAAATGTACCAAGGGTACATTTCCGTACTGCACTAGGGTACGCCTGGGGCGACAAGTCAGTGGTACCTTTTTTAGGTACAAATCCCCACCTTTATTTTTCTGTGTGTAGTCGGGCCAAGGGGACTATTGCCCCCATGACCCGACTACGGATAAGTGGTTGAAGATGGAAGGATGAATTTAGGCATGAGTATGTGCATTGAAATATAGGCAGAGTGAAAGTACTTGCATGGGCGGGTGGAGACCATGCACATAATATCTGGATCAGCGTAATCCCGTCATGTTTTCACAGATCAAATGTCCATGACTGTATATATAAACTGTTCCACCAAAGAAAGCAAACTGCAGGTCTGTGGTATGAGAAGGTCTCAGTCCAGGACTCAGTCCAGGACTCAGTCTGGAGTCTGGACTCAGTGGAACGGCAGCAAAGACCTGCTGGACATTCAGTGTTGGGACTAGTAACGCCCTTATAGTATTACAGAAACTACTTTTTGTAAAGCAACTCTACATTTTCCAATTCACAACACCATTACACTTAGTATGTTTGCAATAGGTGAGTTAGTAGTTACCTATGTTATACATTAGTAGTTACCCAGTGTAATGACGCAGCAATGCGTTTTGAGCTTGTAGATCAGCTATTTTCGCTATATTTGAATTAATGTTATTATTGTTTTTTTTTATATATAACATCAAGATCTTAAAATTTGCTGACCGCGTTAGCAACATGTTTTCACCACTTAAGGCCCTGATACACTAGCAATATCTTGATCAATATCAACTAACAACAGGCAGCACCCCCCACTAATCGGGAACTACCCATTTTACATATTTTTTTTTTCCTGAGAGCATACAAATGTGAACCAAATGGACCCGCTAGGATCCATTTGTTTCTTTTTCAGCCATGTTTTCAGAAACGTTTATCTGTGGGAGTCTGGGAGAAAGGATCACATCATGCCAAGGAGAGCTGTGATTGATCTGACTTTTCTGAACAACCAGGAGTTGATCATTTTTATAGAAAAGTGAACATTTAACGTTGATAATTGGCGTTGCTTGTTGATATTGGTCAAAACATTGCTAGGTTTTATCAGGGCCTTTACTATATCCCACACATGATGCAATACTTCTGTCCCTCAAATGAACAGTTTAGATTTGCTCAGGTTACATCATCATCATCATCATCATCATCATCATCATGGTGGTGTGTTCTGGCTGCAGCACCTGACATGATGGTGGTGTTGGCACAGAGTCTGCCCCATGCTGGGGTCACTATGGACTGGAGAGAGAGAGAGAGAGAGAGAGAGAGAGAGAGAGAGAGAGAGAGAGAGAGAGAGAGAGAGAGAGAGAGAGAGAGAGAGAGAGAGAGAGAGAGAGAGAGAGAGAGAGAGACAGAGAGAGAGAGAGACAGAGAGAGAGAGAGAGAGAGAGAGAGAGAGAGAGACAGAGAGACAGAGAGACAGAGAGAGAGAGAGAGAGACAGACAGACAGACAGACAGACAGACAGACAGACAGACAGACAGACAGACAGACAGACAGACAGACAGACAGACAGAGAGAGAGAGAGAGAGAGAGAGAGAGAGAGAGAGAGAGACAGAGAGACAGAGAGACAGAGAGAGACAGAGAGAGAGAGAGAGAGAGAGAGAGAGAGAGAGAGAGAGAGAGAGAGAGAGAGAGAGACAGGGACAGAGAGACAGAGAGAGACAGAGAGAGACAGAGAGAGAGAGAGACAGAGAGAGAGAGAGAGAGAGAGAGAGAGACAGAGAGAGACAGAGAGAGACAGAGAGAGAGAGACAGAGAGAGACAGAGAGAGAGAGAGACAGAGAGAGACAGAGACAGAGAGAGAGAGAGAGACAGAGAGAGACAGAGAGAGACAGAGACAGCTCCAGGGCCGTCGCTGACCATTTGGCTGCCCTACACTGGTAGGTTATTTGTGTTGCCCCCCTCCCAACCAGCCTGCTGTGTTTCCTCATGCAGATCAGCTATTTTCACCGATTGTGAGGTGAACACACACAACCCAAAAAAACAATCACAACGAGGAAGAAATAAAATAGAAAACTAAGAAATTCCACAAATTGAAAAACAGTGTTTAACAGGTATTATAGGCAACTTTTTTAGACAATATATATCCCTATCTACAGTACATTTGTTGCCTTTTTTTCTCTATACGCTGCTTCTACTGCTGCAGCTGCTGATGCTGCTGTTGCAGCTGTTAGACAGACACTTGCTTTGCCCTGCAGACACAGTCCAGAATTTTTGTTGTTGTCAACAAATCCTTTTCATCTGGTTCATGACAAGGCGGTGCTAATGCGTTGGGGGTTGTTGGGTGTGGGGCGGCATTTTAGAGTGGAGGTGAGGTGGTGAGACTCAAACAGAGTTTGTACACACTAAAGTTGGCTTTAACTAACAATGTCAACATTAACGGGCAACACAACGAGACACATGGCAACAGGCAACACCACCAACTAAAAGGGAATTCCACCCATTTTATTTCCTGAGAGCATACACATGTGAACCAAAGTTTTAAAAGCAAGTCGGTTCCATTTGTACACTCTCAGGGAAAAAAGAGCCTCAAAGAAAAGGCATTAACATGGTAAATTGTTTTTCCAATTTGTTTTTAGTTTGAATTGAATCATTTTCACCCAACAGTTCTCAAAATGTTCATTTAGGAGAATAAAAAAGTTATAAAATCTTCTGTCCAGTGAGGCAGCAGCAGCAGCCATGTTGTTTTCAGAAAAGTCTATCTGTGGGAGTCTGGGAGAAAGGATCACATGATGCCAAGGAGGGCTGTGATTGGAGGATTCTGAAATGTTGACCAGTAGAGGGCGCTAATGATCTGACTTTTCTGAACAACCAGGAGTTGATCATTTTCTATAGAAAAGTGAAAAGTCAACGATGATAATTGATGTTGTTTGTTGATATTGATCAAAACATTGCTAGGTGTATCAGGGCCTTTAGTAGTGGAAATATCCAAGCTATAAGCTCATTTCACACTGCGAGGAATAAATAATGGTCCTTGAACGCTGCACATCGCGTTTCGTGGAAGTGAAACGCGTCATCCTGAGTGTCAGTGGTAAACTGGAACTCGTGTTCTGTTTAAATAGACAACAGACAGAGCACAGTTGTCTGTCTGCCGAGGCTAATGGTAATCACATTTAAACGTTAGCATGGTGACAATGTACGCTTGTTTTCCCTTTCCAAGAGAATGTTAGGAAAATCTGGGAACTAAAATGTTACCAAGAAATAAGAAATATAAAAAACAGGTCAAAGACAGGGTACTAGTCACAGCATATAGAAGGCAAAACATGCAGAATGTCATCATGCTTTATGTAGCATGTGATATGTCTAACTAGGGCGCTTTCATCATACTGAATCTATTCCAAGCATTAGTTTTTGTTGGCTAAAAACAGACATGCCATCGTCATCGACTAAGTGTGGTTAGTCAAAACCTTTGTGCAAGTGCAAAAAAGCATGGTAAAAGAACAACTGTATACAAAGTAGTTAGTATCATAGATACGTTAAGAGCATAACAGTAGGAAATCTATAATGGCTAATTCAACTGTGCATATATAAATATATGCTAAATGGTGTTATAGTGTTAGAAAAAGCTAAAAAGGGATGCAAACTAACATTCTATCTAGGATCAGGGGTGTAGTGGAGGGAGGACACAGTCCGCCCACTTCTCTCACAACTAAAATGAGTTTTTGGGCAGAAATACATTTTTTGAGTCATTTACTTATATGGATACAATTAAGCATTGTAAACCATGTATCTATGTGTGCATGTGCATTGTGCATTGTGCACATGCACGCAGAAGCACGAGCATGTGTGTGTGTGTGCCTTGAGGCCCACCTAGGGTTGGTACATCAGAGACACTGCATGGACTCACTGCTAACAATCTATAATATCTAAAACCACATGTAGCACCCAGCCATGAGCCAGCCACAACAGCCCCGCCAATCGGGCTCAGCCCTATTGGCGCGATTTGTTGTGCGTTGGACTGGAGAGTGGGAGTCCCGGATTCGAGCCCCGCTTCTGCATAATACTACAATCTGGCGTAGTCGGCAGGATTTGGAGTGCGGGTGTTATCCCCAATATACCCGTCTACGTCCTTGCGGGTCCACATAAGGGACATTGTGTACGGCGGTCCGCGGTGTGAAGTGTGAGGCGCGAGGACGTGCTCCAAAAGATCAAGGGGGTGAATGTAGCACCCAGCCATAAGCCAGCCACAACAGCCCCACCAATCGGGCTCAGCCCTTCTAAACGTCATTAACATATTTTTGGTGAGAGGTCAAAGTGTCCCTTAATTGGCGACAGTCGGAGCACCCTGTGTGTAAAGACAGTGTGCTGCTGCAGCAGCAGCAGCAGCAGCAGCACAGCAGCAGCAGCAGCAGCTCTGCTTGCTGCTTTGAAGTTTGCCACTCAAAGACCTTTTTTCCCCTCCAGAGATTTCATTGCATAATACAGTGCAGGATGGTGTTTGAAGAAAAGGAGATCAAACATCTCTACTCACATACTCACAGTTGGAGTTAAAAAGGAAATAGTCGTCCGAATTATATTTTAGAAAGTTGGTGGGAGAATAAAGGAAATCTTGTCATTGTATTAAACCCCAAGCCGTGACTATACAGCCGCAATAAAAAAAAAATACAATTCACTCAGTTAGCCTGCGGCCTAAATCTAGACGGCAATTACATTTGGTTTTATTTCATTTATAAAAGCCTTTATTTCAGGTGCCATTCTTACTTGCAGCAGTACTTGACCCAGTCTACCTTCTCCTATACTATTTTTGGAGTTTTGTGTAAAATGAGAATTGATTCTCGCAGTATCACTGTCTGACAAGACAATGGCTGTGGAGCTCTATAGTTCAGGTGTAGGAACCTATGGCTCAGGAGCCAGATGTGGCTCTTTTGATGGCTGCATCTGGCTCACAGACAAATCTTTAATTATATAGAAATTTTAGTGGGGAAGTGTTAAGCATACACTTGTTGGTTATGTTAAGGGTGAGGTTTAGTATGGAAAACGGTCGACTGTTATGCAAAACGATAATAAACCGTCTCGGCGGCCGTCACAGCAGAGGATTGCTATCGCTCTCCCAAAATGTCATTTAGCTGTCCCTGGAACTCCCTCAAGGACCCCTGGAGGTCCCTGGACACCACATTGAGAACCACTTTGGACTTACATTGACATTGCAGTATACATTTCCTAATATTTTACTATTGCTAAATAGTGCAATCTAGGTATGGGGTCTAACATTGCCAGCATTCTGTCTCAGAGTTCCTGAGTGTTTGTTTTGCTGCACAGAGCCAACCTGCCATACAGGTTAATCTGCTCTTATCACACCAAGATAAACATCTGGAACCAAACAGACTTGAACTGGAAATGAACCTCATAAACACACACTGTCCTCATCACCACATCCACTCTGTGTGTGTGTGTGTGTGTGTGTGTGTGTGTGTGTGTGTGTGTGTGTGTGTGTGTGTGTGTGTGTGTGTGTGTGTGTGTGTGTGTGTGTGTGTGTGTGTGTGTGTGTGCTTTACATAGATTGTGCATCACATTCACCAATTCCAAAAGCCTGCAGACCTAGCCCAGGAGTGGACCCTGGTGCCTCACAGTTGATGTGATGACGTCACACATCAACCCACAGGCCCCTGTTGTTGCCATGTCCCACCCGCTTCTATACCGTTATCAAGCCATAATTCCCAGTAGGCTGCTTATCAGCACCATCTTAGCTTGCGGTTAGGTTTAGAGAAGGGTGTAGCAATGTTTGTAGCAAAACCCTAGATCGATTTAGCTGAGGGTTACGGTTGGAGGGGTCTAGGGTTTTGCGTGTCAGACTGCAGAGCATGTGACGTCATCACATCAACGGTGAGGCACGTCCACTCCTAGGCTAGGTCTGCAGCTGGACACTTCTCACCAATTCACATACAGTACACTGATGGCAGTGGAAACCATGCAAGGTGCAGTACCTACTAGGTACCTGTTAGGGCAATGTAACATAACTCTGTTTACAAATCTCTGTACTAAAGATCTCAACGGGCCTGAAAATTAAGGCCCGGCCCTAACAGTTCAGGCCCAAGGCCCGACCCGCCCCTACTAAATGGAATAGATTTTAGGCCCTACCCGGCCCTACTAAATGGAATAGATTTTAGGCCCTACCCAGCCCTACTAAATGGAATAGATTTTAGGCCCTACCCGGCCCTAAACTCGCCGGGTTTGCGCAACATTTGAGAATTCGCCACAGATTAAAATTGAAATGGCAATCAGCACCATCTTCATAATAGGTAATTACAGAAAATAGCTATTATTCTTACTATAGTAAAATAATTCAATAGGTATATTATTTTTTCATGGGGCCCGAGGCCCTACCCGGCCCTATTGATTAGCATAGATTTTAGGCCCGACCTGGCCTGTTCGGGTTCGGTCCTGGTCGGGTTCGGGCAGAACTCCACTCTGTACCCTCCTCCAACTGTATATGGCAATGTGAACGTTTGTTTTCTCATGCCAATGAAGCTCATTTGAATTGAATTGAGTGTATTTTATTACTGTCATTAAAGAGAGAAGTCCTCTGCAACTCCATTCCACAACACAACACAGAGGAAACGCGACAGGAACTGTACACTACCATAATCTTTAGTTTGGGGTCTGAGAGACTAGACCTCACAAACTGGTGGTCCGTGGCTCAAACGCAGAACAAAATAGTGCATGGGGCCTGGTATCAAAATCATATAAAGCAGCTGTTTTCAACTATTTTGATACCATGGCCCACTATTTATTTAGCATTTGAGCCACAGACGACCATTCCAGGACATTTTAGCCCCACAGACCCCAAAAATAAAGATTTCTTTTTGCTTTTGTCCACAATTCCAGGCTGGATTTCCGCAAACAATACAGTAGATCAACAATGACCATTCATTCGACATTCTCTAGTTGTGTAGACTTGGGCTAATTCAACATGATGAATATTTGAACTCTTGAGAGTGTAAACGTGAAACCAAACGGACCTACAAGGGTCTGTTTGGTTTTATATATACACTCTCAAAGAGTTACAGTACATCTGGTCAGACAATTGGACTCAAGTCCTACCGACTCGACTCGAGTCGAGTCCAAGTCGCATTTTTCGGTGACTTGACTCCGAGTCACCATTGCCGGGAGGCACTATTTGGATTTTGGCAGTTGGCAACACTGCGTGTAGTAGGCCTACACGAGTAGGTAGCTAACTTAGTGCCTGATGAAAAATGAACACTATGTTAAATTAATGATCCGTGTGCGTGCAGGTATGCCTGCTCTACAAAATGCTACACAAGCACAATTGTACTGTAACTCTCATCTCTATTAATACATTTTTTCTTTCATTCATATAATTCAAGTTACACTCTGCAACAAAACTGATAACTGATAAAACTGATATTTTTTACATTTAACCGTAGGAAGTTGTAACCTGTGACTTGACTTGAAAACCAGTGACTCGACTTGAAAACATTGTGACTCGACGCGACTCGAAACAACCATGCGACTTGACTCGACTTGACTCGCCCAACTGTGTGGACTCGACTCGACTTGACTCGCCCACAACCTAAAAAAAACTTGACTTGCTTGAGACTTGGGACCAAATGACTTGCGCTTGCTTGAGACTCGGCTCGGAGGGACTCGTGCAATTGTCTGCATCTGGTTAACCAACTCTCCATCATTTAGCCTGGGGACCACCTGGAACCCTCTCAAGGACCACTGGTGGTCCGCGGACCACTGTATGAAAACCAATGGTATGGTCATAGAGCCAACACAGCATGCAGCGTGTCCACTCTACTGCAGTATGTATGACCATGTGTTACGTGTTCTCTCCCTATACACACACACCAGTACTGCTACACTGTGTGTAGGATGTGTGTGCGCGTGCCATGGATTACGTGCGTGGCTGGCTGCGTGTGTATGCGCGTGCCTGTCTGCATGCGTGTGTAGGTGGTCATGCATAATGCACAACGCCTCCTCTCTCTAGCTCTCCCTCTCTCCCCCTCTCCCCCTCTCCCCCTCTCCCCCTCTCTCCCTCCCTCTCTCCCTCTCCCTCTCTCTCTGCGATGTTTTCAACAGAGCACAGATGTTGTTCATGGATATAGCGTATCATCATCTCTCAACACTCCATCCATCCTCTCAACCACAAACAAACCGCAACAGCCACCAACCTGCAACCACAACACCACTGTGTGACATCTGCCTAAATCAGTGGTTTTCAACCTTTTTGATGTCAGGGACCACCATTCGGCATTTGAGGCACGGACCAACACTTAGGACATTTTAGCCCCACAGACTGCAAAACTAAAGATTTCTTTTGCTTTTGTCCATGACCATTAATCTTCTAGTTGTGTAGACTTGGGCTAATTCAGATGATGAATATTTTAACTCTTGAGAGCGTAAAAATGAAACCAAATGGACCCGCAAGGGTCCATTTGGTTTCATTTTTACGCTCTCAAGAGTTACATCTGGTTAACCAACTTAGCTGAGGACCACCTGGAACCCTCTCAGAGACCACTGGTGGTCCCCGGACCACCTGTTGAAAACCCCTGGCCTAAATGATTAACAAATGCCTTTCAAGTCTTGCAAGTTTTTTTGTAAAACCACATGTTTCTATGGCAGGCGTTTTCATACTATTCCATGTCAAGGACCCCCAGGCTTTGTCACTGACCCCCAACTCGAAATAATTATGTCATTTTAGGGACCCCTGGAAGCAAGATTAAAACCCTTCAGTTAAAAACCTTCACTGAAATGATATACTGTAAATATAAGATTTGCACCAAATGTTCACATTGTTTCAACAAAAACAGCAGATTTACAAACTCAAGCTTACAAGTTCTCAACCAGAAAGGGTTAAATGTAGCTTATGTAAAAATGTATGATTATTTATTTTGTAATCTGCGGAGCAGCTTGAATACGAGATGATTTGCCGGTGCATCTGAAGGGGGTTTGGTTAATTGTTCCCAATTAGAATAATTTAGACACGGAAAACACTGAGGAGGAGAGGAGAGGAGAGGAGAGGAGAGAAGGGTGGAGAGGAGAGGAGAGAAGGGTGGAGAGGAGAGGAGAGAAGAGGAGAGGAGAGGAGAGGAGTGGAGTGGAGAGGAGAGGAGTGGAGAGGAGAGGAGAGAAGGGTGGAGAGGAGAGGAGAGGAGAGAAGGGTGGAGAGGAGAGGAGAGGAGAATAGAGGAGAGGAGAGGAGAATAGAGGAGAATAGAGAAGAGAAGAGGAGAATAGAGAAGGGGAGAGGAGAGGAGAGGAGAGGAGAGGAGAGGAGAGGAGAATAGAGGAGAATAGAGGAGAGGAGAATAGAGGAGAATAGAGGAGAATAGAGGAGAATAGAGGAGAATAGAGAAGAGAAGAGAAGAGAAGAGAAGAGAAGAGAAGAGAAGAGAAGAGAGGAGAGGAGAGGAGAGGAGAGGAGAGGAGAGGAGAGGAGAGGAGAGGAGAGGAGAGGAGAGGAGAGGAGAGGAGAGGAGAGAAGAGAAGAGAAGAGAAGAGAAGAGAAGAGAAGAGAAGAGAAGAGAAGAGAGAGAAGAGAAGAGAGGAGAGGAGAGGAGAGGAGAGGAGGATAGAGGAGAGGAGAGGAGAGGAGAGGAGAGGAGAGGAGAGGAGAGGAGAGGAGAGGAGAGGAGAGGAGAGGAGAGGAGAGGAGAGGAGAGGAGAGGAGAGGAGAGGAGAGGAGGATAGAGGAGAGGAGAGGAGGATAGAGGAGAGGAGAGGAGGATAGAGGAGAGGAGAGGAGAGGATGATAGAGGAGAGGATGATAGAGGAGAGGAGAGGAGAGGAGAGGATGATAGAGGAGAGGAGAGGAGAGGAGAGGATGATAGAGGAGAGGAGAGGAGAGGAGAGGAGAGGAGAGGAGAGGAGAGGAGAGGAGAGGAGAGGAGAGGAGAGGAGAGGAGAGGAGAGGAGAGGAGAGAAGGGAGGAGAGGGGAGGAGAGGAGAGGAGAGGAGAGGAGAGGAGAGGAGAGGAGAGGAGAGGAGAGGAGAGGAGAGGAGAGGAGAGGAGAGGAGAGGAGAGGAGAGGAGAGGAGAGGAGAGGAGAGGAGAGGAGAATAGAGGAGAATAGAGGAGAGGGAGAGGAGAGGGAGAGGAGAGGAGAATAGAGGAGAAGAGAGGAGAATAGAGGAGAATAGAGGAGAATAGAGGAGAATAGAGGAGAAGAGAGGAGAATAGAGGAGAGGAGAATAGAGGAGAGGAGAATAGAGGAGAGGAGAGGAGAGGAGAATAGAGGAGAGAGGAGAGGAGAGGAGAGGAGAGGAGAGGAGAGGAGAGGAGAGGAGAGGAGAGGAGAGGAGAGGAGAGGAGAGGAGAGGAGAGGAGAGGAGAGGAGAGGAGAGGAGGGTGGAGAGGACAGGAGAGGAGAATGGAGGAGAATGGAGAGGAGAGGAGAGGAGAGGAGAGGAGAGGAGAGGAGAGGAGAGGAGAGGAGAGGAGAGGAGAGGAGAGGAGAGGAGAGGAGAGGAGAGGAGAGGAGGAGAATAGAGGAGAGGAGAATAGAGGAGAGGAGAGGAGAGGAGAGGAGAGGAGAGGAGAGGAGAGGAGAGGAGAGGAGAGGAGAGGAGAGGAGAGGAGAGGAGAGGAGAGGAGAGGAGAGGAGAGGAGAGGAGAGGAGGAGAATAGAGGAGAGGAGAGGAGAGGAGAGGAGAGGAGAGGAGAGGAGAGGAGAGGAGAGGAGAGGAGAGGAGAGGAGAGGAGAGGAGAGGAGAGGAGAGGAGAGGAGGAGAATAGAGGAGAGGAGAGGAGAGGAGAGGAGAGGAGAGGAGAGGAGAGGAGAGGAGAGGAGAGGAGAGGAGAGGAGAGGAGAGGAGAGGAGAAGAGAGGAGGAGAATAGAGGAGAGGAGAGGAGGAGAATAGAGGAGAGGAGAGGAGAATAGAGGAGAGGAGAATAGAGGAGAATAGAGGAGAGGAGAATAGAGGAGAATAGAGGAGAATAGAGGAGAGAAGAGAAGAGAAGAGAAGAGAAGAGAAGAGAAGAGAAGAGAAGAGAAGAGAAGAGAAGAGAAGAGAAGAGAAGAGAAGAGAAGAGAAGAGAAGAGAAGAGAAGAGAAGAGAAGAGAAGAGAAGAGGAGAGGAGAGGAGAGGAGAGGAGAGGAGAGGAGAGGAGAGGAGAGGAGAGGAGAGGAGAGGAGAGGAGAGGAGAGGAGAGGTCACAGTGCTCCTAGTCACAACGCACCAACACAACCTTTCAACAAACAAGAAAACAGCAACAAATCGCTGTCTTCTCCTTCAGGCATGCCTTCATGCCTTGGCGAAGGTGTTTTTGTTTCAAAACGTTGGTCGCTTTAAATAAAGTATATTTGCACACATCGTGACTAGGTGTCATTTAACATTATGTTGGTGATTATCTCCTGTTGTGGACCGTTGTTCTCATCGATTTCAGCATTATCTGAAATCGATGAGACAATGTTCACCGTTTCTGAAAACAGAAACGGTGAACATTGTGTTATGAATTATACCTGAAACGCTGACTGGCAAGTTTCATGTACATCCCTTCAGACCAGTGGTTTTCAACCTTTTTGATACCAAGGCCCACTATTTATTCAGCATTTGAGCCACGGAGGACCACCATTTGAGGACATTTTAGCCCCACAGACCCCAAAACTAAAGATTTATTTTTGCTTTTGTCCACAATTCCAGGCTGGATTTGGGGAAACAACACAGTCAAACATACAGATCAAAATGACCATTAATCTTCTACATTCTCTAGTTGTGTAGACTTGGGATAATTCACATGATGAATATTTTAACTCTGGACCCTTGCACGTCCATTTGGTTTCATGTTTACGCTCTCAAAAGTTATGTCTGGTTAACCAACTTTTTACCATCTTAGCTTTGGGACCACCTAGAACCCTCTCAAGGACCACTGATTGAAAACCATTCCTTCAGGCCATGGGATGTTAGGCGGTGCATATACAGACGATCTTGGGGTCCTTGACATGAAATATTGAGGACCACTGCCATAGAAACAATAGACCTTTCAGCAAGCCCCTCCCCAAACTGATATGGTCCAATTACATGTGATAGACAAACCTCTCCACCAATAGCTTTCCTATATGATAAAACATTGTTTTAAAAAAATAAATGTCGCACACACACACATTTCCCCACTGCATTGACCAGGTCATGCCTTGTTGATGGATTTGGAAGAGATTTTGAAGGTCTGGTTCCAAAAATGAACCAGTATTTAGTCCATGATATTTACATTGGAATGAATGAGCCTGGCTGGACAGTGTCCTAGGGTGGACAAGAGAGCGGGGCTTAGCTAAAGGTCTATTACAGGTAGTATAACAGGTAGTTTTAACCGTCTTCATTTTCAAAACATTTTTGGTTCTCAGGTCAAGATGAGGTAATCTCACAACTGAGACTGTAAATAATATTACTAAAGTAATAATGGGTGTTCAGGGGCAGATCTAGGGATGGGCATGGGGGGCAATGCCCCCTAAATGCCCGGTCTGCCCCACCAAACACGATGGCATGCAAAACAACCAAGATATTTCAAATTAAAGTGCTTCTATTTAAAATGATGTGAAACACTACTACTGCTACTAACTAACTACAGCTGTGTCACCACTAAACCAACAGCATTTCATCATTGAAAACAGAAAACTCTCTGAGTCAGACCTTTAGCTTTATGCATGCTGCGTGTCTGTTGCAACTTCAACAACATGTTCTCCTACCCCCCCAATTGGGAAATGTTACATCCGCCCCTGAGGTGTTGGTGAGTCAGTGCTGTGGCTCTGTCTGTCTGTCTGTCTGTGGACCATATGGACCGTCCTCTCCATGCTAATCAGCTCCATGCTGGGTCATTTCCTCTCTGTTGTCATTGTTCTGGCTCTGGTCTAACACACCATAAGATCCATCTCTAATCCATCTGCCCCTCCACAATTAAGAAACACCTAAAAATATACAGTATATCTTAACGCTCTTAGCACCATTGCCGGAGATACGACAATTAAAAGCAACTAAAGGGACTTAAAAAATAAAAATATGTAAAGGACATGAATTTTAAAATATGTAAAGGACATGAATGACAAGATTTAGAGCACTTTCCTGGGTGGTCTTTATTTGTGTGGTTTTACAACAGATATTTTAGAGTTTAGCTAAACTCTAAAATATCTGCAGTGTCTGTGATGTCATCAACACTACTTCCTGGACTACATGCTGTCTCAGAACATGCTCAAACATACTCCCAGGTGAAGTGAGTTTAGGTGAAGAGTTTTCACTGAGGTGTAGTTTTTTTAAGCTTCAGGCTAATAACATGCATCACTAAACGTATTCATGTAATGACTGATGTATTTGATTATAGCAGGGGTTTTCAACAGGTGGTCCAGGGACCACCAGTGGTCCCTGAGAGGGTTCCAGGTGGTCCTCAGCTAGGTTGGTTACCCAGATGTAACTCTTGAGAGCGTAAAAATGAAACATTTGGTTTCATGTTTACGCTCTCAAGAGTTAAGATATTCATCATCTGAATTAGCCATTTTGGAATGTATGTTTTGCTTGTTTTGTTTCCCAAATCCAGCCTGGAATTGTGGACAAAAGCAAAATAAATCTTTAGATTTGGGGTCTGTGGGACTAAAATATCCTCAAATGGTGGTCCGTGGCTCAAATCCTGAATAAATGGTGGTCCCTGAGATGAAAAAGGTTGAAAACCCCTGGATTATAGCTTTATTATAACTCATAGTTTATCCACACATCCCTCTCTCCCTCCCTCCATATACTGAAAGCAATATCTCCAAGCTACAGGGTGATTATAATAATAATAATTTCACTTTGAACACTCATCTCTCTCTGCCATTCATTGATTTGCTATAGAATGATACAATGACAATAAGTGAACTCACTGTATGACTGTGCGTCATTCACAGTAAGTGATTAGTCTTAACGAGCCTCTATTCACAGGAACTTCCTCTTATACATAATGAGATGAGGAGGAGGAGGAGGATGAGACAGATCAATGTGTGAACTGAAGTGAATGGACTTATGACTTGTCGAAGCAAGGGCTTCGACTAACTTTTTTATAATCGATTCATCGCCAATTATTTAATGGATTCATCAATTGTCAGAGATTATGATTATTTAGCTGTCACCTTAAAGGGGGATGCTGTCCATTTTCTACATTTCTTTCTACAAAAAAGGTCCTAAAAGAAAAAATCATGAACATGGTGAAACACAAATTGTGTTTCACCATGTTAATTGATTTTTTTTTTCAGACCTCCATTTCTAGGAAACACAGAATGGGGAGAAGTTTTTATCATGGTCACACACTGCATCTCTAAGGTATATTACTTAATGACAGTAAAATGTTGAAAATGGGTGGAATTTGTTACACTTGTTACACTGTAAAAACTATGTTTAAGTGGGAAAACGGGTTAAAAAAAAAACTTCAGTGATTCGGTGATAAACCGATTAATCATTACTAAAATAGTTAAGATCTAAATTAATAATCGATCGATTGATCAATCACTCGTTGCAGCTGTATAGATCAGAACAAAATGTCTCTTTATGTCGTAAAACAAGGAGAGTTTCATCACACTCTGTTGAACAGCTGATGATGAACAGGAAGTGACCAGGAACTGTCAATCATCCATCAGACATAGGGGTGGTTTTCCCATTAGGCAGACTAGGCAGCTGCCTAGGGCACCATGAGGGGAGGGGGACGACCACCACATGCTTTAAAAGGATCCCAGGCTAATAAGCCTCATATGGATAAATACATTATACTTGTCCTCTATAACTAGATTGAACATTTTAAACACATATAATGCTGTATGTTCTTTAGTTTCTATGGACCGACGGCGTGGAACAAACTCCCATTATACATTCGACAGGCAGCCTCTGTAGACATTTTTAAAGCACAGCTCAAGACGTACTTCTATGCACTTGCTTTTAACTGACTCTCCGTGATTTTATATTTTATGCCATATTTCAGGTCCTCACTGTACTGCTTCTTTGATGTTTTGCTATTTTAATGACCTCTTTAATTCATTCCCACTATTTTTTGTCTTCTCTATTGCAATTGAGCTGAATTTTATGTCATGAAAGGTGGTATACAAATAAAGCTTATTATTATTATTATTATTAGTTTAAAAATAGTTCATAATTGTTTTGTTTCCAAATCCAGCCTGGAATTTTGAACAAAAGCAAAATAAATCTTTAGATTTGGGGTCTGTGGGGCTAAAATATCCTCAAATGGTGGTCCGTGGCTCAAATCCTGAATAAATGGGGGTCCCTGAGATGAACAAGGTTGAAAAACCCTGGATAATTATTATTATTATAACTCATAGTTCAATCCACACATCCCTCCCTCCCTCTCTCCCTCCCTCCATATAAGCAATATCTCCAAGGCGTCCAAGCTACAGGGTGATTACAATTATACACAGAGAAAAGAAGGGGGTAGTTTTTGACCCAAAATGGGTAGTTTCCCAACCCAGCCCTGGTTACATATTGGACCTGCTACATGCTGGGTTGAATCAACCCAACAAGTTGGGATAGCTCATTTAACCCAACACTTTGGGTAGTTCAGAAAACCCAAATAAGGGTTCACATTGGCCACATTGTTGGGTTGTTTTAACACAGCACATTGGGTAGGTCAGAAAACCCAAATAAGAGTTCACATTGACCACCTTGTTGGGTTGTTTTAACACAGCACAATGGGTAGTTCAGAAAACCCAAGTGAGGTTCCAAATTTAACACCTTGTTGGGTTGTTAATGTATAGTTATTTTTCATTACGAATAATATATTATTTTTCATGACTAATAATTATTATTATTATTAATCTTTGTTATTATTACACTTCTATTATAATTATTATATTCATATGATCACAGTTGATTCATTAATCAAATATATTCTCACACCAAAATGTAACAATATAAAACATTTATTAAATTCAACACAACAGCTTGCCATTTTTGTCTATAAAATATCCTTAAAAGTCCTAAAACATGATACAGTGCATCACTTTAATTTATTTGGCTTACTTATAATTAAAGCTTATAATTTTGTGCGTAAATGCAGGTGAATATGGCAGGCCTTGTGTGCAGACACTGTCATGCATGTTATAGAACATTACACCACAGAAATGTAGTATGTTTCACTAAATGAGAATTTTTAAACAGTTTTTCACTACTATTCACCACAAACCTTTGATAATACTTCAGACCATTAGGAAAAGTATACTATAGCCATCTTTAGGTTAAATTTAAAAATAAAACACGTCAACATTGCATACTCAAAGATATCAGTCAATCAGGCTTTAAATGAACTGTACTTGTGGGTGAAAGGCACTAAAATGAAATTGTATTGCCCCATTACTCAGACTTGGTATAGTCTTGTAATAAACTAATAAATAATAAAAGTGCAAATATCAAAACAGTCCAGTGACTTTTTGAATGAGCATACATCAATGACCATGTTGCTTAATATAAATAAAACATGAATGTAAGGATTTACATTTAATTTAATTATCACTGAAAGATAAAATTGATATTATCTATTTGTTATACTCATTGTGCATAGACATATAGACCAGCAAGCTCTCAAATGCGTTGCCAACGCGGCACGTTTAGAACCTGCCACACGCCTGTCCCCCACACTGCTGTTTGCAATGTACATGCTAAGAGCTTGTAGAGCAGTCTGTTTTGCAGCACTGGTGTCACGGTTCTTGATATTAGGCATGACAATGTGACACTGTGCGGTACAGGTTAATCTACCTGCATCTGAGTTTTGAGAAAGTTCACTGAAGGTGTGACTGTTCCTTCAAGATCAAATACCAGCTACTGGAAAAATTCCCACGTCGGCTTGTACTGGTCCAGATATTTTGTGTCAGCAGTGAAGCAGGTATCCACTGCTGTGAGCGCCATCTCAGTTCCAATAGCCTTGCCCAGGATCACAGCAAAGGCTTGTGAGCAGAGCCCATCCCATCACCCAGCAGCAGCACGAACGCCTTGGACTTGACTCCCTCCAAATACTCGACCATGTTTGTTCAGACCTATAATTTAAAAGGGAATAAAGACATACTTTAAGCATTTCTGCAAGTGCAGAGGTTTGTACACTCCCAGAGTTAACACATGGATTTTACTGCACAATTGTGTCCCAGCACCACCCAGGTTGAGTCTTTGAGGAAATTCTCATTTTTGTTTTATCATGTCATGTGAAAGCAGAGAGTCATAGCTACAATTTGACATATTGGTTGTGCAATTTGACCCACCAGTTTTTGAGATATGGTTTATAGAGTAATGTCTTGCAGAGAAACAGGAATTTGAGAATTTGGCTTTTAAAGATGTAGTTCTTGGTCTGGGCATTGAGGGGGGCGCTGTTTCCTCTTCTTTGCTGAACAGTTGAACAGTTTGGGCATGAGAACACCTCCTCAATACTGGGGGGGGCATTGTTGAGTCAAGGTGTTTGAATAGTAGCCTAATAATAGTAGCTAAAATGAATATAGTAATACATTTCGCCTTTATACGGCTATTTTTACTTTAAAAGGATACTTATACATAGTAACCATTATACAAGTGTACATGGTGAAACACAACTCTATTGTCGTGAAGTTGTGTTTCACCATGCTAATGTTTTTTTCCCCCAGACCTCCATTTCTAGGAAAAAAGGTATATTGACAGTAACAGAAAATGGGTAGAATTCCCCTTTAACTAGTGTCCATTCATACAGTGGTTAATGCATATTAAATTAAGTATTTGCTTTTGTTGTATTGATCTAGTGGTTCACAATGTGTTAATGTACCACTTTCAAGGAGGTGACAATGGCCAGAGCCTATCCCAGATGTTCACAACAACAGCTTCTCTTGTTCCAAAATGTTTTAAAAATAATCTATTAAACAACATAACGTGGTTAATGTTCATATGTACTGCACTTTGGTTCTTATTAAGTCTACAAATAACGCGACTCTTATTTTTATTATTTACCGCGGGTATGTTGTATAAACTTGTATTGAGAATGGGTAAACAAATAAAGACAAGTCCTGGACCGAAAGTAGGTCTATGCAGAAATGCATTGAACTCAGCAACGGTCCACCTAGATCTCTTTATTTTAGATCGTTTTGTAGTAATAATAAAAGATAAACATCCAGAGACTTTAGTTGTTTGTCTTATTTGCGCCGCACTCGTTGTATAGAACGTATTTCCAACTCCAACTTGACTCTCTTCTCTCTCAGAGTCTTAGAAATAGACAGAGTTACGCCAACTCCGTTCACTTCATTGGGCCAGTGCAATGGCGGCTCTTCTACATGGACTCCTATTGGATAGTGACAACGAATAGTGACAGCCGGAAGTTACTGAATGCATTGGAGCCTATGGGCTCACGCGAGTACTAGAACCACGTGACCAGATATTTTCTGTCCCCTCAATGTCGCAACTCTGTCTATTTCAAAGGCTCTGTTCTCTCTCCGTCTGTTCTCTGTTGTTGCCAAGTATTTGGAGAGAAGTAAGCCAATAACGCCAAAAAGTCCAATAATATTGTATAGTTGAAAAATACTACTAGGCATCGGGTTTTTATAGTTAACTAAAACTAACGAAAAAAGCAAAACGATAACTTTTTTCTTAAAGTAAAAACTAGTAGGAAAAAAAAAACAATTAAAACTAAAATAGAATGAAAAGGCCATAACTATAATAACCCTGCTAGGCACATGTACTGTATGTCTATAATTAATAGTATGCTGTGCAGGAATGCCAACAGTAGCCTACTACAGTTCAATTGTTATGGACATTGAGTACATTGGCCAATTTGCACGTTTTTTTTTTAGATAACCATCCCACAGTCCATTGTTTGTATGCATGAATGGAACAACAACAATAATTGTGATGCATTATCATTATAAATACTATGTATCTAGGGTGATTTTCTGCCATTATTATACAATCACACATAGTAGTCACCAGAAACAGATGAGGATAATATCCAATAAAATGTTGGTTAACATGGACGGAAAACAAGCCAACAAGCCAACATGGCAACCCTTTGTCTGTTTTCCTCTGAGAATAGTGACGTAGTTCCGGCTCTAAAAAAACGCCACGAAGAAGAATCCAATGTTTTGATATTTTATACATGGATTTACTAACAGAACGTCGCTACTAATAGGTTATGTGGAATGCCACCTGGCTGTTATGTGAGCTCAAAATCACGCGAAGTCCGCGTTCTGTTGATGACGGCGGGCATCGCATATTTACAGAACTAGAGGCACTTATCAGATTACAACCGTTAGCATTTTAAGCTAATTAAGCTAACGGCCCGATCGCGACCCGGAGGAATGAGGTAATAATGGTCAGAACTGTCATTACAGTTCACATTAATTCAATTATAACATGTTTACACGGCGTTTTAAGGTCTAACATTCACCTCATGTATGCTTTAGTATGAAACAACTAATAAAGTTGCTTCAGGTCATTTTTCACAGAATTCTCAAATTCAGAGAAAATCAAGTTTAGACCCCTCTACTGACAACTTCATTTCCCGAGATGACTCAACGTGGGTGGAGTTTAGTCACAATTGTGGGTCCCAGAGATAGAAATGCCATTAAATGGTGGTCCGTAGACTAGAAGAAGAACAAGGAAAAGCCTTGTTTTGGTCAATATTAAGTAGTTTTTTGTGGGGGTCCCTGGGGCCACACAGTAAAAGTAAATTAATCCACAAAACTAACATAATTGTTTTGCTGAATGATTTCTAAAATATTAGGACCTCCCTACCACATCAAACTACTTTTTGGGCATAGTGATATGGACACAAAATACATACAGGTAGTTCCCTGTGATAGGAGTCAAAAATGAGTAAAGGATGTGCTGATATTTTAGAAATATGTCAACAACATAAAGTTTCTTTTGGATTCATTTACTTTCACTGCGTGGCCCCCAGTGACCTCCCAAAAATGACTACTTCATATTTCACCAAAACCAGAGCAGAACTCCCACCATATGGAACTATAGAAATCAATTAATACAGTTGACACCACTATATTAATGGCAAGCATTCCATACAGCTTTTCGACGGTGTAGCCGACGAAACCCTGGTGATACAATTATACTGTATTAAACGGTATATCACCCAACCCTAGTCCCCATCTGTCGCTGTGCTCCAATCACGTCTTGGCTTAATACTATAGACCTGCGCAGTGACGGCATAGCCCCTGTTCCAGAAATGCAATCCTCATAGACTTTTCAAAAGTGGTTAATAAAAAACACAATTGCGCCGCAGACAAAACCAACTCATGACAACAAACACAATATTATCATATAATATCTAATTAGCAAGAAGGAGACAACACTTTTTGTTTCGTTTTTCATCTTATATTATCTTATTTGATTGTCTCAAAAGATTGTGTGTGTCATCATGATTTGTCACAATCTGAGTTGGTTTTGCCTGCGGCACAATCATGTTTTTATCAACCATTTTCAAAAAGTCTGAGTACAATTAATGGGGAATCCACTTCTGGAACATGGGTGGTGGCGTCACTGCGCAGGCCTCTATGTTCAGGCCTCAGCCACCCAAGTTGCTCAGTCACTCCCACTCCAGACAATACAGGACTCCAATCAACTCAACTGGCTACCAGAACACCAACACATGAACATAAAAATCACACCACCAAAAAGCCCCCTCATACCTGACTGATATCACTCCATCACTTGCAGCCTCCTCAAATGCCAACCTGCTCAACAACATCACCAAGCAAGTAACACGCCTTATGAGACAAAGTAACTAACCTTGTGGGATATTTTCCTCTGGAACTGGGAGCTTCTTTTCTAGTTTTGCCGGAAGGATGATCTTGTCAGCAAACAAGGAACCCAGGTTTCAAAGAGCTTGGGTGCAGCCTCTACATGAAGGATTGAAAAGTCTTGTGCGATCTAAAATATGGGGACAAATTCAGAAACAAGGTCATGTAGACAATATGACTATACAAACAAATATACCTAGTGCAGTGGTTCTCAAGCTGTCGGCCCAAAAAATTGGGGGGTCCCCAGATGATGATGAAGTGATAATTTAAGGACTTTCTAGACCCCAAAGAAAATGACCATTACTGCATCAAAAGTAGTCAACGAACTAGGCAAAAAATTAGAAAGTTGTCAAATTAAATATATAGGTAAGAAAAAGGCAAAAAAATCGTAAACATAGCCGATCTACAGACTCACAACACCTTCCAACGTGAGGCGTTCTGAGCCTGTAGATTTGCTATTCACAGTATTTATCATTTGAACAGAGTTAAACCAAATTGAGGGGTCCCCAGTTCAAATATGTTTATTTTGGGGATCACAGTCTAAAAAGGTTTGAGAACCACTGACCTAGTACATAATAGGAATATTCCATTGCATAATTAAAAAGTGAAAATGGGCAGAATCCACCTTTAACAATGCTCATAGTACATTTTGAAAGCCAGGGTTATGAATATTTATGATTCGTCCATATCAGGATGCAACTACAACTGCACTGACACAGCTAGCCAGCCTTTGCAAGTTGCAACGCTGGGCTTATGTCAAAATTAACAGATCTACAAGCTCGTAGCAGGGCACTCTGCGCTCAAAACAGCTTGTGTCACAGTAAGCATGAAACCCAATGGACCCGCAAGGGTCCATTTGGTTTCATGTTTATGCTGTCAGGAGTTACATCTGGCTAACCAACACTCCACAATTTAGCTGGGGACCACCTGGAACCCTCTCAAGGCCCACTGGTGGTCCCTGGACCACTGGTTGACAGCCACTGTTTTAAACATCTACCTTTTAATTTAATTGGCTTTCTGCTCTTGTTTGGTAAAGGTTTTTTCTCTATTTGATACCAGGGTCCACTATTTATTCAGCATTTGAGCCACAGACCACCATTTGATGATATTTTCATTCCACAGACCCAAAGGTTTCTTTTGCCCACAATTTCAGGCTGGATTTGGGAAACCAAACAGTCCAACATTAATCTTCTACATTCTCTAGTTGTGTAGACTTGGGATAATTCACATGATGAATATTTTAACTCTTGAGATCATAAATATGAGACCAAATGGACGCTCTCTTTCCATTTAGCTGGGGACCACCTGTCCCGTTGCCGAGATGCTAACGCTAATCGCTAATGGCTAGCGTCGAGGAGACAAGTGCTCCATATTCCATACAGTACACAGACAGTTCCTACTCTAGGCTAATTCCAAATAAATCGTCTGTTCTGTTTCTAAAGTTTATGGTGTGCTAGAGCAATAGGCCGAGTAGGCTACCTCTTCTCCTTGAAGTAAAAGTGCAGTGCCTGTTGACGATGCCTCTCTCTGTGTGTGTGTGTGTGTGTGTGTGTGTGTGTGTGTGTGTGTGTGTGTGTGTGTGTGTGTGTGTGTGTGTGTGTGTGTGTGTGTGTTTTTTTAACACTCTCAAGAGTTAAAAACATTCATCGTCTGAATTAGCAATATTTAATTGAGAAGTCTACACTGTTTTGGCTCAAATTTTGAAAAAAATGGTGGACCCTGAGATGAAAAAGGTTGAACCCCCTGTGATAAAACATAATAACAAAATGTATGTAACAAACCTTGCTTCGTGGAAAAAAGGCACTTCCCAATCCTCCTTCGGCTGTCGTAGCATGTGTTGAGTTTGGACATCAGTTCCACTAGAGCAAATGGCTCTGCAGTCTGCACCGCGGTGAAGTTAAATTCAAGTTGAATAATCCACCCAGATAGATATTCGCTAATCTTAGGGACCGTCAACAAATTACAGGTTTCATTTTTTGCTAAATGCAATATCTCCTACAAAAAAAACACAGCAAAACCATGGCTGGCTCTGCACTGGCTTCCCTCCATAACCTACTGGTCGGACTGCACAATGCGCATGCCCAAACAAGTTCAAAATTTAACCAATAAACTGGGTAAATACCCAAGTAGTTTAACTACCTTGTTGGGTAAACCAAGTCTACCCAACAAACTCCATTGGAAATTCTATCCAATACAGAATTACTACATACCAAACACAACAACCTTGAGATTTGGGTTATCAGACAACCCATTTAAAGTAAAAATAACTAAATTAAATTACCCAACTAGCCCTACCCAGTAATAATGTAGCCCAGTCTACCCAACAATTCTTAGAGAGTAGTAATAATTTCACTTTGAGCACTCATCTCTCTCTGCCATTCATTGATTTGCTATAGAATGATACAATGACAATAAGTGAACTCACTGTATGACTGTGCGTCATTCACAGTAAGTGATTAGTCTTAACGAGCCTCTATTCACAGGCACTTCCTCTTATACATAATGAGATGACGATGATGAGGATGATGATGATGATGATGATGATGATGATGATGATGATGAGACAGATCAATGTGTGAACTGAAGTGAATGAACTTATGACTTGAGGAAGCAAGGCATTTCCCAATTGGGGGGGGGGGGGTGAAAATTTTCAGTTACAGGACTTTTATTAGTCAAGTAAAGCATCAATAATAACATCAGTTGTTGTTGAAGTTGCAACAGACACGCAGCATGCATAAAGCTAAAGGTCTGACTCAGAGAGTTCTGTTTTCAATGATGAAATGCTGTTGGTTTAGTGGTGCCACAGCTGTAGTTAGTAGCAGTAGTAGTGTTTCACATCATTTTAAATATAAGCACTTTAATTTGAAATATCTTGGGTTGTTTTGCATTGCCCCCCCATGCCCATGCCTAGATCCGCCCTTGAAGCAAGGGCTGCAAATAACATTTTTTTATGTAATCAATTCATCACCAATTGTTTAATGGATTTATCAATTATCAGAGATTATGATTATTTAGCTGTCACCTTAAAGGGGGATGCTGCCCATTTTCTACACTTCCCTCAGTGTACAAATGTACACAGTTGTACACTCAGGAAAAAAAAAGGTCCTAAAAGAAAAATCATTAACACAATGAAACACAACTTAATGATGTCATCAAATTGTGTTTCACCATGTTAATGGATTTTTGTTCAGATCTCCATTTCTAGGAAACAGAATGGGGAGAAGTTTTTATCATGGTCACACACTGCATCTCTAAGGTATATTAATTAAGGACAGTAAACTGTTGAAAATGGGTGAAACAAGTTACACTTAACACTTTAAAAACTAATTGGTTAAAGGTAGGGTAAGTGATTTGAAATTCATGGTGTAGTACCAGCTTGGTGCACTAGGGGCGCCCAAGAGTAGCTACACTATGTGAACCTGCTGCTCGATCCTGATTGGAGGAGAATTCACCCTCCACCTGGGGAACTATTAGCTCCTCTGCTAACGTGGGGGAGGGGGAAACTCCATATATGGTCTGCACACCTTATAATAGAGCATTTTAACAGAAAAAAATTTTTTTTGGGGTGATATCTGACAAAAGTGAAATCACTTTCCCTACCTTTAAGTGAGAAAACGGGTAATACAAACTTCAGTGATTAGGTGACTAATCGATTACTAAAATAGTTGAGATCTAAATGAATAATCCATCGATTGATCAATCACTCGTTGCAGCTGTATAGATCAGAACAAAATGTCTCTTTATGTCGTAAAACAAGGAGAGTTCATCACACTCTGTTGAACAGCAGATGATAAACAGGAAGTGACCAGGAACTGTCAATCATCCATCAGACACAGGGGTGTTTTTGCCATTAGGCAGGCTAGGCAGCTGCCTAGGGCACCATGAGGGGAGGGGGTCAACCACCACATGCTTTAAAGGATCCCAGGGTAATGAGCCTCATATGGATAAATACATTATATGTGTCCTCTATAACTAGATTAAACATTTTAAACACATATAATACTGTACGTTCTTTAGTTTCTATGGACCGACAGCGTGGAACAAACTCCCATTATACATTCGACAGGCAGCCTCTGTAGACATTTTTAAAGCACAGCTCAAGACGTACTTCTATGCACTTGCTTTTAACTGACTCTCCGTGATTTTATATTTTATGCCTTATTTCAGGTCCTCACTGTACTGCTTCTTTGATGTTTTGCCATTTTAATGACCTCTTTAATTCATTCCCACTATTTTTGTCTTCTCTATTGCAATTGAGCTGAATTTTATGTCATGAAATGTGCTATACAAATAAAGCTTATTATTATTATTAGTTTAAAAATAGTTCATAATTTTATCCCTTTGGGGGGCGCCATTTTACAGGAGATTTTCTGTGGAGCCCCCCCTTTACCAAATGGAGCCGTAAGGGTCCATTTGGGCTTAGAAACGGCACTGATCAGACACATCACATGGTCAAACACCTGGCAGTGACGATGACGTTACTGGGTCACTGTCACTGATGAACCATGACAGGAAGGCCCTGGGAGAGAGAGTGTGTGTGTGTGTGTGTGTGTGTGTGTGTGTGTGTGTGTGTGTGTGTGTGTGTGTGTGTGTGTGTGTGTGTGTGTGTGTGTGTGTGTGTGTGTGTGTGTGTGTCAGGGGCGGATGTAACATGTCCCATTTGGGGGGGGGGGGGGGCAAGAGAACATTAAGATATTAATCAAGTAAAGCATCAATAATAGCATCAGTTGTTGTTGAAGTTGCAACAGACACGCAGCATGCATAAAGCTAAAGGTCTGACTCAGAGAGTTCCCCCCCCCCCCATGCCTATGCCTACATCCGCCCCTGGCGTGTGTATGTGTGTGTGTGTGTGTGTGTGTGTGTGTGTGTGTGTGTGTGTGTGTGTGTGTGTGTGTGGTGCTGCAGGGCCTAATGAGCTGCAGCGTTGTTAT
>CM076969.1:3618712-3631212 GCA_039105355.1 Benthosema pterotum | reverse complement strand
TGATGACAGAGATTGTGGATGATGAGGATGGTGATGGTTGTTAAGATAAACGCCTGACAGTGTCTATATATGGCTTGCCGTCACGTGTCAAGTGTTTTTGTGAAGTGCTGTTCTCTCCCATTTTCCCTCAGGACAGACACAGATCCGTTCTTCTCCCTCCCTCCAGGAAGGGGCGGATCTAGGCATAGGCATGGGTGGGGCAATGCCCTCCTAAATGCCCTGTCTACCCCACCAAACACGATGGCATGCAAACCAACCGATTTCAATGATATTATATTTAAAATGATGTGAACCACTACTACTGCTACTAACTAACTACAGCTGTGTCACCACTAAACCAACAGCATTTCATCATTGAAAACAGAAAACTCTCTGAGTCAGACCTTTAGCTTTATGCATGCTGCGTGTCTGTTGCAACTTCAACAACAACTGATGTTATTATTGATGCTTATTTGCCCAATAAAAGGGCAGGAGAAAATGATATGGGAGCGACTTCATCAAGTCGCTCCCATATCATTTTCTCCTGCCCCCCCCCCCCCCCCAATTGAGAAATGTTACATCCGCCCCTGCCTCCAGGCATTAAACCACCATCCAGAGGGGCTGTAGGTTTTTTCAAAGCGTGTACATTAGCTTTCCAACCCACCTATAGGCTATAACAAACACTCCCCTATGTGCCTACAGCATGTAATTAAGTTGAATTAACACTGACTCAAGGCTACAGACAAGCAGCATAGGCTACAATTATGCAGCAGCACAAACAACAACAAACAAGCAAACCTGCATATAATTATGTTGATTATTATAATATCTTCAGCATATATTGCCTTAACACTAATCTGACGGGTTACAACGTCAAATAGGATGCAAATAAACCCTGCTTTTTGATGGACTGCACTGTCTTACATGTCTCTGGTTTTCCACCAGTGGTCCGGGGACCACCAGTGGTCCCTGAGAGGGTTCCAGGTGGTCTATAAGTTGGTTAACCAGATGTAACTCTTTGTGAGCGTAAAAAATGAAACCAAATGGACCCTTCCGGGTCCATTTTCATTTTACACTCCCAAGAGTTAAAATATTCATCATCCGAATTAGCCCAAGCTAGAACCACCTCAAGGACCACTGGTGGTCCCTGAAACACTGATTGTAAACCACTGTCTTACAGTGGCCCACAGCCACCAGCGAGGTGAGGAGGACTTTCTTTCAGAGAACTTCTTTGCCTTTTTAAACTATTAAAAAAGCATTGTTCAATAGTTCAAATTGCCAGGCTACATGCACACAACATGCCAATAGGCACATTGAACTATTCCCAAAAGTTTTTTTTTAAAATAGTAAAAAAGGGATAGGGGTTTTGGGAAAAGGGGTTTAGCATGTAACGAAAATGGAGCCCTTAGAGTGGCAGCACTTTTTCATATTTTTTTTGGTAGCTAGTGCCAGCGATTTTCATGTAAAAGTCATATTTCGCTCCATGTTTCCTGTCGGACAAGTTAGAGTGGGACACACAGGATCTTAGTTCCGGTCCGTCTCTTATTTGGGTCCCTCAGCTGACAGAGGAGGCGATCGCTGCTCCCTGCCGCTAGCATAGGGATCGTATCAAACCAGCGACGTAGAGCAACGTAGATCAACTTCGACAGCAACGGTCATAACTATTATTTGATCATGGTAAGCGAGACGTACAGTAGATCTAGTGCAAATGCACTCTTTGAGTTAAAAACAGAAGTGCTTTCAATCACCAAAGTGACCTTTCAGTGCCCAAGGAGAGGAACAGCAGAGAGACGTTAGTCTCAAATCACACATGACAGCACAGGTCAGAGGAGATTATAAATACACAGCCTTAATAATCCATGTGGAGGCAGCCTGCAGTGTGTCTGTGATGAGCACAGGTAGAGACAACTGTCTGTTTATTATAGCAGGGGTTTTCAACAGGTGGTCCGGGGACCACCAGTGGTCCTTAAGAAGGTTCCAGGTGGTCCCCCGGCTAAATGGTGGAAAGTTGGTTAACCAGATGTAACTCTTGAGAATGGACCCTTGCGGGTCCATTTGGTTTCATTTTTACACCCTCAAGAGTTAAAATATTCATTATCTGAATTAGCACCACTTAATTAAGAAGTTTACACTGTTTTGTTTGCAATATCCAGCCTGGAATTTGTGGAAATTGTGGACGAAACCAAAATAATTCTTTAGTTTTAGGTCTTTGGGGTGAAAATGTAATCGAATGGTGGTCCGTGGCTCAAATGACGAATAAATGGTGGTCCCTGGTGCCAAAAAGGTTGAAAACCACTTATGTAGACTTACTACAGTACAGTATTTGTATTACTGTTCTTAGCTTCCATCTAGCCCGGCTAAAGTCAGACTGAATCAGCTGTATGCAAACATATTTGAATACTGTATCCTGATTGGCCACGCCAACTTTCTGGAGTAGGAAATAGGTGTACAATTGAGCTATTCCAGACCAATCTGCTGACAGGCATTTTTTTTCTTCCAACAGCTGATTTGGTCTAGCTTTAGCCAGGCCAGCTTCCATCTATGATTTGCATAACTACTTTGTATGCATATGATGTATTACCATGTCTTCTTTTTTTGTTCAAACAGACACAATATTGGATCCTAATAAATGAGGCATTGTGATGTGATGTCAGTGGTGGTCAGGCATGATTTACAGCCAAAAAACAACCAGAAACAACAACAACGCTCCCTTCAATCAGCCTGGATACTGGAGATCTGGAGCTTTGAACGCCTGTCCAATGCATGCTGGGACATTCTCTCTCTCTCTCTCTCTCTCTCTCTCTTCTCTCTCTCTCTCTCTCTCTCTCTCTCTCTCTCTCTCTCTCTCTCTCTCTCTCTCTCTCTCTCTCTCTCTCTCTCTCTCTCTCTCTCTCTCTCTCTCTCTCTCTCTCTCTCTCTCTCAGATATCAGAGAAACAGACAGAGTAGAGGTAAATCCTCTATGGATTAGATGCTGTCCGTCTTCACAAAGTCCACCTGAGAGCATCAGCATCCAGGAACATCCTCAATGCAGCGTGTGTACACGACCTGGGACCAGGGGCGGATGTAACATTTCCCAATTGGGGGGGGGGGGTATATTCTGAGCTAAACCAGTATTTTACCAGTGCCTTAAAATACAGTACGTATTTAAAAGATGGAAGGCCTTTTTGCAATTAAATGATATTAAATAACTGTTAACTGGTTAGTTTGTGTCACTTTAAACGTTTCCCTGGACAGTAGTGCTGGTTGTCAGTTATCAATACACATCAATACACAATAGACTGACATGTTTGTTCCAGTCTGGATGATTACGTTTATTTATTGATCTCCTCATGTCTTGATTGTTTAAACATGACATCATGGACCTCTGTGCTCAATAACAGGCTGGATAATGGATATAAGGACAAAGCTTATTGATAACACATACTCAATAAGCTTGTTATGGGATTTTATTATGTATGGTTATCGAGCTACATCACTCCACACAACGCCACCGCAACACCTGACTTTGTGAGTTCCTACAGTATGTGTCTAATACCCTAATACGGGGGCCAGCAACCTGCGGCTCTAGAACACAACCCTACAGTAGTGGCTCCCTGGCTGTAGCAGCATTATTACATAGTGTACACATTAGGTCTATCCGCTAACATAATATATACATTTCAGTCACTGACAGCACCCAACGCGCCCTGCGCTGTCTGACAGTTACATCACCAGTTAACGTAGCACTTGTTGGCCATGACACAAAAGCCCAGCACATGCTGTATCAGAGATCAAGCTTTAATCTGAACCACCGTTTTTAACAGTTTACTATATCAATAATATATCTCAGAGATGTTGTGTGGAGATGATAAAAAAGTTCCCCATTCTGTGTTTCCTAGAAATGGAGGTCTGAAAAAAAAAATTACCATGGTGGAACACAACTTGATGACATCATCAGGTTGTGTTTCACCATGTTAATGATTTTTCTTTTAGGACCTTTTTCTGAGAGTGTACAAATGGAACCAAATGGACCCGCCAGGGTCCATTTGGATCACATTTGTACACTTTCAAAAAAAAAAATGAAAATGCGCTAAAATGCAGCTCCAGACATAATTTGGATTTAATTTTTGGTCGAAAATGGCTCTTTCAACATCTTGGCTTGCCGACCCCTGCCCTAATATGTCTAATAGAAAAATTCCAAACACCAAGGATATCAGACACTCGACCACTCACACCTCATCACTCCTACAGTATGGAGATGAAATCGGTGACCTCCTGAAATATTCGACCATCATGCGGACCATGCCTTGTGTGTGGACATTAGAACCATCCATGCCTTGTGTGTGGACATTAGAACCATCCATGCCTTGTGTGTGGACATTACAACCATCCATGCCTTGTGTGTGGACATTACAACCATCCATGCCTTGTGTGTGGACATTACAACCATCCATGCCTTGTGTGTGGACATTACAACCATCCATGCCTTGTGTGTGGACATTAGAACCATCTACAGAGACTTGGAGAACATGACAAACAACCAAAAACTCCCATATCTGCTGGGTGAAGTACAACAATGTTCAAACACAGCAGCAAGATCTGCGATGTGCTGCGATAAAAGAAGGATATCAAATGGAACACACCCACCATGAAGAATAAACATTGTATTGCATGATCTGTCTTGAAGTAGCAATAAAAATGTTGTTATAATGTGCTATAACCTTTTATAAAACAATGCAATGTAGCATAACTTTGTTTACAAAAATCTGTACCCACCTCCAACTGTAAATATTTGTCCCCATTTTCAACTGTTTTTATTGTATTGTTTTGTGACTCTTGCTTTGGCAATGTAAATGTCTGTTTTATCATGCCAATAAAGCTCCTTTGAATTGAATTGTATTGTACTCTTACACCCTACATCGATTGATCTAGGCATATAGAAATTTGTTTTCGAAGACTAGTACGACCTCCATATTTTTAATTCAACTTTTGTATTGATACATTGTTGTACTGTTGTATTACGCTTCCCTGTTTCTGTTATATTGTGTTTTCTTGTTATATTGCATTTCTTGCTGTTCTGTTCTTGCTTTGGCAATGTAAATGTATGTTTTCTCATTCCAATAAGGCCATTTGAATTGAAAATTGAATGAATTGAATTGCGTGGCCTGACTAGCACTATAGCAGGGGTTTTCAACAGGTGGTCCGGGGACCACCAGTGGTCCTTGAGAGGGTTCCAGGTGGTCCCCAGCTAAGTTGGTTAACCAGATGTAACTCATGAGAACGTAAAAATGAAACCAAATGGACCCTTGCGGGTCCATTTGGTTTCATTTTTACACTCTCAAGAGTTAAAATATTCATCATCTGAATTAGCCCAAGTCTACACAACCAGATGCAGTGTAGAAGATCAGTAGAAATCTTTAGTGTTTGGGGTCTGTGGGGCTAAAATGTCCTCAAATGGTGGCCTATGGCTCAAATTCTGAATAAACGGTGGGCCCTGGTGTCAAAAAGGTTGAAAACCACTGACTGCACAATAGGGTGAAGAAACTGCAGTGTTCGGACACTATGCAAATGTTCAGGTTCAGTAAAAGTTCAGATTTTTTGTGAGGGATGAAATTGAGGTTTTAAAAAAACCTAAAAGAAAAGTGAAAAATGAAAATAAATGTAGATGAATATGATGAAGCGTTTAACCCTTTGTGTCCTGAACGAACGCGTTTTGGTGTTTTAACTGTTGAAAAATAGCAGATCAACAAGCTCATGTCGCGCCACCGAGTGGCGCGACATGAGCTTGTTGTTCTGCTATTTTTGAAAAAAATGTCAAAATGTGCTGCAAATCTCTGAAAATGTTATTTTGGAAGCAAACATTTTTAACTAAAATGTTTGCTTCTGGGGGATCCCTAGAACAACATGTTTTCAGATGGGGGTCTACAGCCAAATATGGATAATTCTGGTGGTACTTGGCTTGAAATATGTTAGCATCACTGACACAGGAACACAGATTTTTCAGAAAAACTATAATCTAGTGTCAAAAACTATAGAAACTAGTGTTAAAAACTCGATTCTAGCGTCAGATACTAGATTCTACTGTCAACAAGTAGATCCTAGCATCAGAAACTATAATTTAGTGCCACTAACTAGAATCTAGTGTCGGAAACTACTGTAGAATCTAGCGTCAAAAGCTAGAATATTGCTGCAGCTATAATCTGGTGTCAGGAACTACTGTATAATCTGGTGTCAGGAACTCCAATCGAGGGTCAGGACACAATGGGTAAAAGTAGAGGTGAGAGCTGCAGAACGTTCATAGGACAGATCATCCTCCATCACTGACAACACACTGATCCAAATGATGTGAAAATAGACTAAAGGACTATTCAGAGTCACTGTTTTTACTTGACCATCAAAAACTACAACATGACATTCATGTCTGTGAAGGTCACAGCTCAGTGAGCTCACACAGCAAAGACATTTCTCTGCTTCCACTAAACCAGTGGTTTTCAACCGTTTTCATACACAGGGCTTGACACTAACACTTGCCCGCTTGCCCGGGGCAAGTAAAAAAAATGGTGGGGCAAGTGAAGACTGCTACCTGGTTGCCCGATCGGGCAAGTGTGTAACTTAGTGCACTATAACACAACACAAGATAAATTTGTCTTGAAGGCAGTCATTGCACTCTGCCTCTGTGTCTTTCCCTGCTTTCTAGCTGTCCACAATTGCAGGCTGGATTTGGGAAACAAAACAGGCAAATTAACACACCAAAATGACCATTAATCTTCTACAGTGTAGACCTGGGCTAATTAAGATGATGAATTTTAACTCTTGAGAGTGTAAAAATGAAACCAAATGGACCCGCAAGGGTCCATTTGGTTTCATTTTTACGTTCTCAAGAGTTACATCTGGTTAACCAACTTAACTGGGGACCACCTGGAACCTGGGGGGCAAGTGACCATGACCTGAGGGCAAGTAGAACCTGACTTGCACTTGCCCGATGGGCAAGTGCCTCGGAGACCTTAGTGTCAACCCTGCATACCAAATTAAGTAATTCAGATGATTTAAATATGATTTAACTATTAGTTGGTAGTTGTTAACTAAGTCTTGTTAGTTAACAACTAACTGAATAATAAATTTGATTATGATTAATGGTTGCAGCCCTATGCACTGAAGAGGGAAGGCCAATATGGCCTTCTTAGAAGGCCATATTGGGCGGCCATGTTGGATTTCATGGAAATATGGCCTTCATAGACTTTTAGTATGTCATTCCTAAAGGTATTCTGAACATCTCCAGAAAAATTCAGATTGTTACTACCGTATTTTCCGGACTATAAAAGCCTAGAATTTTCTCAAAAAACAACAGTGCGCCTTATAATCCAGTGCGCCTTATATATGGATCATTTGACTGCAGTAGCTTCTATTCTATGTTGATTTCAGTATCTTCTATTATGTGTGCCTTATAATCCGGTGCGCCTTATATATGAAAACAGTTCTAAAATAGGCCATTGATTGAAGGTGCGCCTTATAATCCGGTGCGCCTTATAGTCCGGAAAATACGGTAATTTGTTCCAGGTGTAACCCTATTATAAACAGTTGAAGATGGATGGATGGGTTCTTTACCATAAACTGGACTATGAATATGCCGTAAGGTTTGTCCTCTGACAACCAGCAGTATAACAGAACACACAGGGACGGTGGTTAAGCGGCTGGCTGGTGGTCAGTGCTCTGCTCTCTGACCGTGTCCATGACAACACACACTGACCACATGTACGCACACATATTATACACCCTTCTGAAACCCTGATGAGTCAAACACTGCTTCTCTGTCACAGAAACACTCACACACACACAGGTCACAACCACATGCACGTACGCACACATATACAGGCCACAACCACACACACACACACACCACAGGCCACAACCACACGCGCACACACACACACACACACACACACACAAGCAACAATCACACAAACAGTATCTGCGGTTGTTGCCTGTGTGTGTATGTGCATATTATGCACATGCACGCGTGTGCACGCGTGTGCACGCGTGTGCACGCGTGTGCACGCGTGTGCACACACACACACACACACACACACACACACACACACACACACACACACACACACACACACACACAACACCACCAGTGTCCTGCAGACCCACTGAAACCACGCACACGCACATGCACGCGTGTGCACACACACACACACACACACACACACACACACACACACACGCACACACCCTACAGTACTTCTTGGGTCACTCAGAGATCGGACAAACATTCCTCAAATTCCACCCATAGCTTTAAATCCCCCCGCACCCCCCCCCCCTTTCCATTTCTGATTCTTCATACATGAAGCATTATTAAAGAGGGGATGTCGTGATTTATGTATTTTTTCCAATTTTGTAAGAGGTGATGGTACTTCATTAGAACCCTTGGTCTGTTTTATGTGTAATGATGTCTTCCCTTTGTATTTAGGGTTTCTTCCTGGAGGCTAAAACCTTTCCAGTCAAATGTACCAATGACAAAGTCTGTAATGTAGTGACATCACACATCAGCTCCTCCCCTAACTCCTCCTCCTTTGCCATACAACTAGAGTTGTGGGCGTGGCTTCAGTTCAGGTGGATCTCCTGCACCCATCACCACCCACCATGCAAACCCATCACCACCCACCATGCAAACCAGGCATACTTAATGAGCTGGTGGGGGAGTCCACATGAAAACATCATTTTAACAAATACTGTACACATTTTTGATAAAATTGAATTAAAACCTGATGATCATGATTTAAGTTGGAAAAAAAATCAATGTTTGTGCATTGAAAACCAGTAATAAGTAATAATAATTCCTGGATGTGTTGGAGCAGCGTATAGCCACTGTACAGCACAACAATAAAGTTACACAACAAACACACAAACTAACTAACAGACAGCATTATGCCAAGTGCTCATAGCAGATGCAGGTCAGAGAGGAAGCGTTTCTCCTAAAGGAATCCATTTGTAGCCTGAATGTGTCGCCAACACTTTCATACTGGAAATGCTGCGCATATTAAGCAGCATTCAACACACAAAAACAAACAAACCACAAGCATGCACACGCACACACACACACACACACATATGCACATGTGTGCGTGCCTCCAAGCAGGGGCGGATCTAGGCATGGGCATGGGCCTAAATGCCCTGACTGCCTCAACAAACATGATGGCATGCAAATAAAGAAAGATATTTCAAATTAAAGTACTTATATTTAAAATGATTTGAAACACTACTACTGCTACTAACTAACTACAGCTGTGTCACCACTAAACCAACAGCATTTCATCATTGAAAACAGAAAACTCTCTGAGTCAGACCTTTAGCTTTATGCATGCTGCGTGTCTGTTGCAACTTCAACAACAACTGATGTTATTATTGATGCTTTACTTGACGAATAAAAGTCCTGTAACCAATAATGGTATGGGACGGGTGCGGCCTTATGGCGATGAAGCCGCCCCCATACCATTTTCTCCTGGTCCCACCAATTGGGAAATGTTACATCCGCCCCTGACTCCAACAAGAGCATCGTGCCACATCGCTGTATGTTGCATGGCTTGCGAGAGACATTTTGCCAAAATTAACATATTTTGTCACAGACACAGTACATGGTAACGTGACGAAAAAACATAACAACACAGTAAGACTGTTAGACTGTTCAAATACAAACACTGCTCAGTGTTTGCATCACAATGCTTTTGTCCACTTATAGCAGGGGTTTTCAACCTTTTTCATCTCAGGGACCACCATTTATTCAGGAATTGAGCCACGGAGGACCACCATTTGAGGATATTTTAGTCCCACAGACCCCAAATCTAAAGATTTATTTTGCTTTTGTCCACAATTCCAGGCTGGATTTGGGAAACAAAACAAGCAAAACATACATTCCAAAATGGCTAATTAAGATGATGAATTTTAACTCTTGAGAGTGTAAAAATGAAACCAAATGGACCCGCAAGGATCCATTTGGTTTCATTTTTACATTCTCAAGAGTTACATCTGGTTAAACAACTTAGCTGGGGACCACCTGGAACCCTCTCAGGGACCACTGGTGGTCCCCGGACCACCGGTTGAAAACCTATAGCAGTGGTTTTCAACCTTTTTTTTTCATAGCAGGGCCCACTATTTATTCAGCATTTGAGCCATGGAGGACCACCATTTGATGACATTTTTAGCTCCACAGACCCCAAAAACTAAAGATTTCTTTTGCTTTTGCCCACAATTCCAGGCTGGATTTGAGAAACAAAACGGTCAAACCTACAGATCAAAATGACCATTAATCTTCTACATTCTCTAGTTGTGTAGACTTAAGGCTAATTCACATGATGAATATTTTAACTCGTGAGAGTGTAAACATGTTGATGCTCTCAAAGAGTTACATCTGGTTAACAAACTGTCCATCATTTAGCCTGGGGACCACCTGGAACCCTCTCAAGGACCACTGGAGTTCTAAGGAACCACTGGTTGAAAACCTCTGCACTATAGCACTACAGTAGTTGGCATCAAGTCTGACCATACAGACAGACACAGTAATAATCTTATCTGTGTTTGAACAATCGCACAGCATAATTGGATGAAAACCTACTTCCATCTCTCTGTGTACAGTATGTCTCTCTCTCCCTTTAAGAGTGGCGTTTCTAAGCAATTCAGAGTCCTAGGCAAGATGTTCTCCTGTAAAATGGTGCCCCCCAAGGGATAAAAATATGAACTATTTTTAAACTAAAGAACATATTATTTGTGTTTTAAATGTTCAATTCTAGTTATAGAGGACAAGTATAATGTATTTGTCCATGTATGTATTATATGTATTAGCCTGGCATCCTTTTAAAGCATGTCTGGTGGTCGCCCCCTCCCCCATGGCGCCCTAGGCAACGGCCTAGTCTGCCTAATGGCAAAAACGCCCCTGCCCTATATCTATCTCTCTCTCTCCGCCTGGCATCCATCCATCGACGGACCACCATTTGAGGACATTTTAGCCCCACAGACCCAAAACTACAGATTTCCCTTGCTTCTGTCCATGACCATTAATCTTCTAGTTGTGCAGATTATATGACTAATTCACATGATGAATATTTTAACTCTTGAGGGTGTAAAAATGAAACCAAATGGACCCGCCAGGGACCCGCCAGGGTCCATTTGGTTTCATTTTTACACTCTCAAGAGTTACATCAGGTTACCCAACTTAGCTGGGCACCACCTGGAACCCTTTCTCAAGGACCACCAGTGGTCCTTGAGATAGTTCTAAAGGGTTGAGCCACAAATAAACTATTCAACACTACAGTAAGTGTCCTGAAAGCAAAGAGGTACAGTGGTCTGAGGACTTCAAGTTCAACTATAGAAAGTATAAACATATTCTCAATCCATTCTACAGTATAGCATCAAAATATCAGACCTACAAGACCTACGCCCATGCCCTCTATCTCTCTCCGCCTGGCATCCATCCATCCATGCGTTACCTGCCACAGTGTGTCTCCATCAGATGCCCACAGCCAGTCACTCAGTCAGTCAGGCAGTCAGATGCTATCAGACAGCACAGTACACTACAGTACAGTACAGAACGGCTGCTGCCAGCTAGATTAGATTAGGATGATTATGAAAGAACAAGAAGAGACACAAGTCTTCTGCCAGCACAACACACACGCACAGACGCGCACACGCGCACACACACACACACACACACACACACACACACACACACACACACCTCCTTCACCTAACTGGCTATCTCTATCTCTGTCTCTCTCCTCCTACCACCCACGGCTCACCCACACAGATGCACGCATGCACACACACAGGGATGTGGTGTGCACACACGCACGCGCACGCGCACGCACACGCACACGCACACGCACACGCACACGCACACGCACACGCACACGCACACGCACACACACACACCACACACACCAAAGTGTGCTTCAGCTGCCTGTCTGTAAAACAACTGGACCCATCCAGCTTCCATCCACACCATGACTTACAGCATTTACTGATGGTGAAGGTGCTTCTATGGACACCCATCAGGGGCGGATCCAGGCATGGGCATGGGGGGGGGGGGGGGGGGGGGGCAATGCCCTCCTGAATGCCCAGATTGCCCCACCAAATGTGATGGCATGCAAAACAACCCAAGATATTTCAAATGAAAGTGCCTATATTTAAAATGATGTGAAACACTACTACTGCTACTAACTAACTACAGCTGTGTCACCACTAAACCAACAGCATTTCATCATTGAAAACAGAAAACTCTCCGAGTCAGACCTTTAGCTTTATGAGAGCTCAGCGGTGCTACACTACGTCAGGGCGCCTGTTCCGGAAGAGATTTCCTCATTCGTTTTGCCGTGTGTCTCATCATGTTGCCTGTTGCCGTGTGTCTCATCATGTTGCCTGTTGCCGTGTGTCTCATCATGTTGCCTGTTGCCATGTGTCTCATCATGTTGCCTGTTGCCATGTGTCTCATCATGTTGCCTGTTGCCATGTGTCTCATCATGTTGCCTGTTGATGTTGACATTG
>CM076969.1:3393712-3613712 GCA_039105355.1 Benthosema pterotum | reverse complement strand
CACACACACACACACACACACACACACACACACACACACACACACACACACACACACACACACACACACACACACACACACACACACACACACACACACACACACACACAGGTTCAAGTCCTGATCTTAATGACCCTTGCCGTGTGTCACTCCTCAACTCTCTACCATCCTGTCAGCTTAGAGTCCTATCAATAATAAAAGACATAAAATCCCCAAATAAATATACGTTCAAATATATGGCTGCTGTGAAACGTGCTCTGGTGTTGGAATGTGTTCATTCATTTCACAGTCAGTGGGAGGAAATATTGACGCTGATGACTGGATAAATATGCCTTCAAATATGGCCAATTTTAAAGGTGTATTTGTGAAATGTGTCATCTTGCAGCAGGGTGTGTTGGAAAACATTGAGCCTGACGTTGGTCTCACTCTGTTGGAAACAGAGAGCTGATCCAGGGTTTATTCTGTCTGGATCACATCAGAATGGAGACGCAATGCAACTATAGATTATTCTATTTAATTTATTTATTAAGGCTGATCTTTTCTTCAAACAGCAGGTGACGATACTGCGTGTGCACCAACCAGGTGTGCACCTGGTGTGTGTCAGTGTATTAAACAAGCACTCTCCCACAGGTCTTGTTTTCAAGATGGTGATGTTTGTTGAGGAATACGTTGGACATAAAGTAGCTCGTAACATGTCTACGGTGGATTTTTATGGCACAAAAGCTTTGCAGATAGAAAGATGATAATTCACGCTTTCTCTACAGCTGCAAAGTTGGTGAATTTGACATCAATTAATACAAGCAGATCCTAGATGAAATTTCTTGTAATGGGGGAGTCAATGGAGGGAATTGCAACTCTAGATTCAGACCAATTATAAAATAATCTAGAGTCTTGCACTGCGGTTAGTCAGAATGGAGTCTGGTTCTGCTCCTATAGAACCAGGAGGGTGAGGCCTAACTGGATCCTGTCAGAATGGAGTCCTGGTTCTGCTCCTATAGAACCAGGAGGGTGAGACCTAACTGGATCCTGTCAGAATGGAGTCTGGTTCTGCTCCTATAGAACCAGGAGGGTGAGACCTAACTGGCTGGATGATTTAATAATTCTAAATGAATAAGCTTCAATAGAGGGTATATTGCCAAAGCAATCATCGACCATGACAGCCGCCGCGACGGTTTTATAACCACTGTGACTGTTTTGCATAACAGGCGCCGCTGTTTTTTTTACAGTTGCACTTTAATTGTACTGTAATTCTCCATGTCCGTTAATGAAAGAAAAACATTTATTTGTTCATTCGTTCATTCATTCATCCAACAGACAGTGTAGGATAAACTATTCCATACCTAGTATTCCTGGTAACCTTCTGGTTGCTCCACCTGTTGTTCTGTGGTTGAACTCCATTTCCTTCCTGTCTCTCCCACTGTGCTGTGAAGGATCAGAGGAAACACTCAACTATATGGTGGTTTTATAACCGCCGCGACTGTTTTGCATAACAGGCGCAGCTGTTTTTTCCATAACAGTCGCGACTGCTTTGCATAACAGTTAGGACTGTTTTGCGGCTCCTGAGCCGCAGGTTGCTGACCCCTGCCCTAACCCTAAACATAACCGCAGTAAAACCTATGCCTAAATCTAACCTTCACTCTCGACCATTATGCAAACCATCGTGACATGACCGCAAAACGGTCATGATGGTTACAAAACCATGGAGACGGCCATCGTGGTCAAGGATTGCTTTAGTCCTTTCTGGGAGATGTTCATGCAGTGATGGATTGATGGAGGAGTTGAGGCCTATGCAGCCCAGTGGTAAATACAGCCCTGGGTGAGTGCCAACGTAATGAACAATGTTTTTAATGCCATCAGACAGGATGTTTCTGTTGAGACGTATTGGCTGTCAACACCAGAACGTCATTCAGCCTCCAGGTACAGCTGATGACCTCATGCACATGGCCTCTATAGAGCTGGAGCTGTTGTTGTTTGCCAAAATACAAAATGCACTAGTGGCACTTCCAAAATGCACTAGAACAGGGGTGGCACTTCCAAAATGCACTAGTGGCACTTCCAAGATGCACTAGTGGCACTTCCAAGATGCACTAGTGGCACTTCCAAGATGCACTAGTGGCACTTCCAAGATGCACTAGTGGCACTTCCAAAATGCACTAGTGGCACTTCCAAGATGCACTAGTGGCACTTCCAAAATGCACTAGTGGCACTTCCAAGATGCACTAGTGGCACTTCCAAGATGCACTAGTGGCACTTCCAAGATGCACTAGTGGCACTTCCAAGATGCACTAGTGGCACTTCCAAGATGCACTAGTGGCACTTCCAAGATGCACTAGTGGCACTTCCAAGATGCACTAGTGGCACTTCCAAAATGCACTAGTGGCACTTCCAAGATGCACTAGTGGCACTTCCAAAATGCCCTAGTGGCACTTCCAAAATGCCCTAGTGGCACTTCCAAAATGCCCTAGTGGCACTTCCAAAATGCACTAGTGGCACTTCCAAAATGCACTAGTGGCACTTCCAAAATGCACTAGTGGCACTTCCAAAATGCACTAGTGGCACTTCCAAAATGCACTAGTGGCACTTCCAAAATGCACTAGTGGCACTTCCAAAATGCACTAGAACAGGGGTGTCAAACTCAGATACAGAGTGGGCTTTAAAACTGAACAAAGCCGTGGGCCAAGTTTGAACAAACTAACCTTTTAAAGGGGAAAAGAAAACTCATTAACATGGTGAAATACATCTTGGTGATGTAATCAGATGTATTTCACCATGTTAATGATTTTTTCAGACCTCCATTTTTAGGAAATACAGAATTGGGGGAACTTTTTTTTATCGTGTCCACACAACATATCTAAGGTATATTAATGGCATATTAAATGTTGAAAATGGGTGGTCTTCCCCTTTAATTTGATGATGTCTCAAGGGCCAAATGAAATTACACGGCGGGCCAGAGTTTGACACCCATGCACTAGAATGTGCTAGAGCAGTGGGTTTTCAACCATTTTCATACCAGGGCCCACTGTTTATTCTGCATTTTAGCCACGGAACACCATTCGATGTCGAGTTTAGTCTCTTGGACTAATTTAGGAGAAGTAACTGGCAAAATGTTGGTTGAAATAGCAATTCTACTAAATATGTAGATTCCTGAAAATTAGGTAATCTAGATGTTTAAATATGATTACAGATATATAGTTACAGATATATAAGGGTCCACTTGGTTACCAATGGTCTTTTCTAGGAAGGAAGGAGGACTCTATCGTAGGAGGAAAAAAGTGAAAAATGCCCAAACTCACCAGCAAAAAAAAAAATGATTTACCGCCAGGAGTTTTTCACTAATTTTGGCACTGACTAGGTGGTTCTGGAAAAAGCTAAATATAGCGACAAACGCACAAAGTTGGCACACTGCTGTAGCTAGATGCACTCTGATGTGGATAGGACAGGGTTCCTACAGGTTTATTAAAGTAAAATTTAAGTATTTTTTAAGACCTTTTTAAGTCCATTTATATAAAACATAATACCCAGGGCGGATGTAACATTTCCAAATTGGAGGGGCAGGAGAAAATGGTATGGGGGCGGCTTCATCACCCGTGACGCTTCGCGCCACGGGTGATGAAGCCGCACCCATACCGTTTTCAGTTACAGGACTTTTATTAGGCAAGTAATGCATCAATAACATCAGTTGTTGAAGTTGCAACAGACACGCAGCATGCATAAAGCTAAAGGTCTGACTCAGAGAGTTTTCTGTTCTCTCAGTGCGAAACCGAGAAATCAGTTACTTGATGATTGATAAGTTTACACCGCCGTTTTCTGGCTACGTTATTTAAACCAAACACGCGGTTGACAAATGAAAATTTTGAGGAGCAATGTGACACGTAGAAATTACAAACTGCCCAAAATTTAAGACCTAGATATAAAAATTCAAGACTTTTTAAGTCTTTTTAAGGTATTATTTTCAAATTCGTAAATTCAATGCTTTTAAGACTTTTTAAGATCCCGCGGGAACCCTGTGAGGAGATAGTCCTATCTATCTAACAACAGACATGCAGTGAGTTGATGTGTCAAACTGAACTGACCAGACAGGATAAACTACTCAAACACTGACCACTATACAACCTGTCCAAATACCTCCTATAAAGGGGAACTCCGCCCATTTTCAACATTTTAATATGTCATTAATATACCTTAGAGATGTTGTATGGACATTATAAAAAAAAAAACTTCCCCCAGTTCTGTATTTCCTAAAAATGGAGGTCTGAAAAAAATCATTAACATGGTGAAATACATCTGATGACATCATCAAGATGTATTTCACCATGTTAATGATTTTTCTTTCAGACCCCTTTTTCCTGAGAGGGTACAAATGGAACTAAATGGACCCTAGCGGTTCCATTTGTATCCTCTCAGGAAAATTTTGAAAATGGGTGTAATTCCCCTTTAACGTCAATGAGGTCCACTCCCACCACACCACAGGGAGTTCAACTAACCATGAGCAACCCAGATTTCATTTTTACGCTCTCAACGAGTTACACCTGGTTAAAAAAACTTTCCATCATTTAGCCTGGGGACCACCTGGAATCCTCTCAGGGACCACTGGTGGTCCCCGGACCACCTGTTGAAAACCCCTGCAGTAGAGAATAAACTATTCCATACCTAGTATTCCTGGTAACCTGCTGGTTGCTCCACCTGTTGTTCTGTGGTTGAACTCCATTTCCTTCCTGTCTCTCCCACTGTGCTGTGAAGGATCACAGAGGAAACACTCAACTATACTTACAGTATATTTTGATGGATTGAAGTATTGCATAACAGTTGCACTACAGTTTACACAGAGCATTTCACAAGCACAACAACGTGCTCTCAATACAAAAACAGTTAACTGCAAGTACACACAACCCAATAAAGCAGTGGTTTTCAACCAGTGCTCCGGGGACCACCAGTGGTCCTCCAGAGGGTTCCTGGTGGTCTCCAGGCTAATTGATGGAAAAATTGTAACCGGTGTTAACTCTTTGAGAGTGTAAAAATGAAAGCAAATGGACCCTCAAATGCTGAATAAATAGTGGGCGCTGGTATCAAAAATGTTTTAAAACCAGCTGCAATAAAGCATCACACTTGTTTACAAGAGTGATGTGAAAAGGTTTCCCCGGATGCAGGCAAGGTGTTTTAGATGAATCCCAGGGACATTTGATAAGTCCAACTTCAGAAAGGTTTGGAGTCATAACCTATTGGCCTGAATATAAGACCATGTTTTTTTTTCCCCCAATGGAAATATCCCAATAAATGGAGTCGTCTTATATTCAGGGCTATACTATTTGACATTCAATGTTCTTTTTTCTGTAAATGGGTCTTGAAAAATGAGGGTCGTCTTATAAACGAGTCATCTTATATTCGGGACAATACGGTATTTTGTAGTGTTGTCATAATATATCTGTTATGATATTCTTGGAAAAGCATTGATTTGTCGATACCACGCAACCACAGCTATTGTTGGTAAGCAGTCTTCAGTCAGGGCTGTGCTCCTTTTACTTTTATTAGTCAAGTAAAGCATCAATAATAACATCAGTTGTTGTTGAAGTTGCAACAGACACGCAGCATGCATAAAGCTAAAGGTCTGACTAAGAGAGTTTTCTGTTTTCAATGATGAAATGCTGTTGGTTTAGTGGTGACACAGCTGTAGTTAGTTAGTAGCAGTAGTAGTGTTTCACATCATTTTAAATATAGGCCCTTTAATTTGAAATATCTTGGGTTGTTTTGCATGCCATCATGTTTGGTGGGGCAGTCTGGGCATTTAGCGGGGCATTGGCCCCCCATGCCCATGCCTAGATCCCCCTCTGGCAGACACCCAGATCTCCTCATACAACTGCTGGTGTTATTTAAGTCACAACATTCACCCAACAGAATACATGGAGGACACAGCCTAGAGGGTGACCACATCCAAACTGTTCATTTGAGGGGCTCTAGTATTGAATGTGTGAGCCAAGTGTCGAAACAGGACAAAATTATAGACCTGCAAAAATAGCAGATCTTCAAGCTCTTAAAACAGGCTTAAAGAACAACTTTTTTTTCTTCAACCAAGGTTCATGTTTTAGGTTTTTATTAGAAGTTTTAGGGATTTTAGGTATGGGAATGGCCATTCCAACATGTTCCTAAATATATTTGTTTACAAAAAGTGAAAAAAAAAGTGTAAAGTGATTCATTTTGTCATTATCTACTACAGTCCTAATACAGTAAACCCCAGGAAATTATAACTGGCCACAGGATCTACTGAATGTGAAGAGGCAGCAAACCACACTGTACTTTACACACTCCGTATTTTGTATGCCCTGACCCAGAGGCTCAATATGGCAGTTTGTCACATTCACTAGATCATTTGTGGCCAGATGTCATTTCCTGGAGTTTATTAGGACTGCAGCAGATAAAAAAAAAGAAATCACTTTAACATTTTATAAACCAATATGTATTTAATTAGGAACATGTTCAAATGCCCCCTCCCATAGCTAAAATCCCTAAAACTAAAAAAGCAAGGAATGTAAAACAATTAACACCCATCTTTTACTTTCTCTCATAACAACCTAATATGACCCTTAGGTTGTCCTTTAAAACACATCTAGGCCTAGATTTTCATCACCGCTAAACCCCTTATCCCTCAACTTCTTTCCCTTTTTATTACTATTTCAAAAAAAACATTTTTCAATAGTTGAAATGGCCAGTCCACAAGTTCACAACATGCCAATTGATTGGCATGTTGAACTATTCCAAAAGGTTTATCAAAATATGTAAAAAAGAGATAAGGGGTTTGGCATAAGGGGTTTAGCGGGTGACGAAAATGGAGCCCATTGCATGAAAAAGACGAGTGCTTTACGGTACATCAGAAAGCCAACTATTAGGGGAATAGCTATTAAGACCTTTGAACTCTGAACTCTGTGGGAAAGGCTCTTAATTTTACCATGGATGGCTGTCAGTCACAATGCAAGACAGACAGACAGACAGACAGACAGACAGACAGACAGACAGACAGACAGACAGACAGACAGACAGACAGACAGACAGGGTCTCGATTTGCGGGACAACTGAAAAGTCTTGGAAATTAGGGACTGTCCCACACAAAGAGGGACATGTGGTCACCCCAACAGAGCCAAAGAGCTAAGGAATGTACGTCTACTCGCGCCACACACGCGCGCACACACACACACACACACACACACACACACACACACACACACACACACACACACACACGCACACGCACAAACACAAAGGAACTTTCTGTTCTTAACTGTAGTAATTTGCATTTCATGTTTGTGGTTTGTTGCTAATGGACCGTAGTGGAATCACTGGTTTGTGCGACCGTGTTTACATTACAGCTGCTTCTCCTTCATGTACGCACATTATTACCCATACAATTTGTGGCGTGAAACAGGATAATGTTTGGAATGCATGCAGTCTGTAAATACTACCAGTCAGTCACTGACAGAGATGTGCTGTGGGTTTGGTAAAGTCCTGTGGGCTGTTATGGAGTCACGCGCACACGAGGAATAGAGCCGAGCAGTCCCTGCCCTTTTCATGACATGGCCCTGCGGCCCAGAAGTAATGTCGCCATTCATTTGCCCTCATAGACTTTTCTAAATGATTTATACAAAGAAAAGTACGCCGCGGATGAAGACAACACGGGTTGAACTCGGGACATATCACGGTAACAAACACAGTGTTATCATACAATATCTAATTAGTAAGATACAAGACGTTTTGTTTAGAGTTTTTTCTTACAAATGAGTTGATTGTCCCAAATTTGATTGTCCCGTGATTTGACACACGACACGTGTCAAATCACGACCCGAGCTGTCTTTGTGCCAGGGCCGGATTTAGCCAGCCCTACTAGGGTGGGCTGGAAGAATGGCAGGGTGGACAACTCCAAAATTTTATATGAAGCAGTGGTTTTCAATTTTTTTCACACCAGAGACTATTTATTCGTCTCTGGCCTACAACAACGTTACAGTGACCATCCAGTTATGAGTTTGTCAAAATTTCTTCAGGACAAATGGCAATATTTTCCCTGAAGATTATACGGAAAAAAGAAAGAGGAATCAGATTTAACGTCTGTTTAAATGTAGCAGCTCTGTTTCTTAGGGTGGTTGTATTTAATTGGCCAATCTGCTCCAGTGATGTAAAGCAACATATTGCATTGTAAGATGACTCTACCATGAGGAGGGAGAGGGAGAGGGTAAGTAGTTGTCGTTTTAGCTCAACCGTCTTGTTTGTGGACTCAACCAGCTGTGTAATTACACCCCAGTGGACAGACAGCGTATCATTGTCACCAGCTGTGTATAACCCTTTCTGTAACGCATTTTGGTGTTCTAGAAATTGAAAAATATCAAACAAGCTCATATCATATCAGACAAGCTCATCATATCAGACATATCAGACAAGCTCAATAGAGCTGCGCAGTGACGTCACCACCCCTGTTCCGGAAGTCTTTTCCCAATTCATTTTTCTCATAGACTTTTCAAAAATAATTTATATCAGGACGATTACGCCGCGGACAAAGCCAACTCGAGTCGTGACAAATCATGATGACACACACAAACTTTTGGGACAATAAAATAATTTCTAAGATGAAAAACGAAACAAAATGTCTTGTATCATGCCGTTTTCTACTTCTTCCCAATTATATATTATATGACGATATTGTGTTTGTTGTCATGATTTGTCACAACCTGAGTTGGCTTTGGCCGCGGCGTAATCGTCTTGATATAAATTATTTTCGAAAAGTCTATGAGAAAAATGAATGGGGAAAAGACTTCCGGAACAGGGGCGGTGACGTCACTGCGCAGCTCTATATCAGACCAACAAGCTCATAGCGCGCCACCAAGTGGCGCGCTATGAGCTTGTAGGTCTGATATTTCTGAAAATGGTTGTGGGCAAATCTTTAAATATATTATTTCAGAAGCAAGCATTTTTAACTCAAATCATATTTGTACGTAACATGTTTTCAGATGGAGGGTCTGCAGCCAAATATAAATAATTCTGGTGGTCCTTGGCATGAAATATGTTGATCATCACATGACACAGGAACAGATTTTTTCAGAAAAAAAAATAGAATCTAGTGTCAGAAAATAAAATGTAGCGTCAGAAATTAGAATCTAGCACCAGAAACTACAATCAAATACAATCAAGTGTCAGCAAGAATATATTCGACGCTCATAGTGCACCACCGAGTGGCACGATGTGAACTTGTACATCTGATATTTCTCAATAGCTAAATTAGAACATAATGCTTAGGACACCAAAACGCAATATGGTACATACTGTGTATAACACAATGTGTGAACTACTATAAAAGACAGCCGGCGCTTTGCTTTGCTCAAACCCCTCAATTCCCTCTCTCCAGCGCAGCGCCGGGCCTCGCCTTCACGCTACAACGCCGTTGCTTAGCAACTAAAGGAAATCGGAGGTGCCTTTGAATTGTGGGTTAACGAGTTGCTATATGAAGAACCAGGAGGCATAATGAATGATGAATGTTTCACACAGTCAGAGCTGGATTTGGTTGAGGAATTACAATAAGAACACACGTATTATTATTCTTTTCCTCCTCCTCCGGTGCGAACGGAACAAGGGACTTGTACAAGGGATGTAATTAAGAGAAGTTTAAGCTGTTTAATTAACTCTCAACTATACTCTGGATCTCATTATCTACATCACAAGTCGTGAGCTTCTATCTAGCAGCTCTGCTGGAAGCCTCCGCTGTTCCTGTTTGCACTGAGCATGTGCAGACCTCCTGTGGGAGGCTGGGATACGCCCCCTTGAACATTCCCTCATATTTTTCCTAAAATAGCCCACATAAGTTCGGAAATCTAACTTTGGGAATTATTTTCACCACATTAATAAGAACAATTTGCTATGTATCTGTAAACGTGTGGGCTAACTCCCAAAACATTGCCAAAATTTGGTCATTATTTTCTCCACCTTGAAGCTCCTATATGTAATTTCACGGTCAAAATAATAATTACATTCCCCCCCCCCCCAAAAAAAAAGAAAAATATATATTGTAAATGTTGCATTTAAGTTTACTTCCTACTTCAACAAACGGTCCGGGGACCACCAGTGGTCCCCAGCTAAGTTGGTTAACCAGATGTAACTCTTGAGAACGTAAAAATGAAACCAAATGGACCCTTGTGGGTCCATTTGGTTTCATTTTTACACTCTCAAGAGTTAAAATTCATCATCTTAATTAGCCCAGGTCTACACAACTAGAGAATGTAGAATGTAGAGAATGTCATTTTGATGTGTATGTTAATTTGCCTGTTTTGTTTCCCAAATCCAGCCTGGATCCAGCAGGGTAAGACACAGAGGCCTTGACCGATCGAGCAACCAGGTAGCAGTCTTCACTTGCCCCACCATTTTTTTTTTACTTGCCCCGGGCAAGCGGGCAAGTGTTAGTGACAAGCCCTGACAAATAAAACAAGCTGTTACCTGCTGTTACTGTAGCAATCAGCATGGATCCCTGAGTCTTCCTGCTCCTCCTCCTCCTTCGTCTTCATTTCCATTAGTCTGTAGCCCCTTTGGTTTGGTAGATGTTGGTAATGTTGAGACAGTAGAGTTTCAAACCGATGCCCTTCATTTGCATCAAAAGGCACCAAAGAAGCAGCGTGAAAACTGTGGAAAATATTACAAGAGAAATAAAGTCAACACTCAGTCATGTAAAAAAAATCGATTTTGCATCAATGTATCAATCCAACAGCCGACAATGCGATGCATCGACACGTCCGCAAGAGTATCGATTCATGTTTAAAAATAAATAAATAAAAATATCTCGTCTATTTTATCCATTTGCTCCTGGACGTAATTCAGACTCCCGTGCTGCGGGTGGCGCTAAACCTATTTTGTCCTCCTACCTCGCTTCCTTTACCCTCTTTCCGCATGCACACACACTCAAACAGTAGGCGAAACAGTCATGGCTGACATAGCAGAGGAAAAAGAGGTAGGCAAAACAGACGTGGTGTATTCTTGAGTATCGAAAAAAAAATCGAATCGTTGGGTCAGGAAATCGATACTGAATCGAATCGCCATGATGGGTGTGATTTACACCCCTAGTCAACACTCAGTCAACTATAATAAAGCAGGAGTCACGACCGGTTTGCAGCGTTGCGGCAGTTGCAGCGTTTTGCACAGTGTCTTAGTGGGACTTTTAGAAGTGGGAGGACACATCTTAAAGGGGAATTCCACCCATTTTTTTTCTGAGACTGTACAAATGTGAACCAAATGGACCCTAGTGGGTCCATTTGGTTCCATTTGTACACTCTCAGAAAAAAAAGGAAACTCATAAACATGGTGAGACACATCTTGTTAATGTCATCAAGATGTTTTTCACCATGCTTTTTTTTACCATGTCCACACAACATCTTATATTAATCACATAGTAAAATATTGAAAATGAGTGGAATTCCCCTTTAAGACACATGCATGCACACTTGCATTTGCATGCACATTTGCGTGCACCTGCGCAACACACACAGACACGCTGTTAAAACAAGTATAGCGTATTTGAGAAAGATTGTTTACAATGCCTAATTGTATCCATAAAAGTAAATGACAAGACAAAAAGGCCTACTTTTGCCCCAAAAATATTTTAGATGTGAGAATTGAAGGGATGCTGTCCCCCGCGCCCCCTGACACTACACCCCTGTATATGAAATATTTTAGATGTGAGAAGTGAAGGGATGCTGTCCCCCGCGTCCCCCTGACACTACACCCCTGTATATAAAATATTTTAGATGTGAGAAGTGAAGGGACGCTGTCCCCCGTGTCCCCCTGACACTACACCCCTGTATATGAAATATTTTAGATGTGAGAAGTGAAGGGACGCTGTCCCCCGCGTCCCCCTGACACTACACCCCTGTATATGAAATATTTTAGATGTGAGAAGTGAAGGGACGCTGTCCCCCGCGCCCCCCTGACACTACACCCCTGTATATGAAATATTTTAGATGTGAGAAGTGAAGGGACGCTGTCCCCCCGCGTCCCCCTGACACTACACTCCTGTATATAAAATATTTTAGATGCGAGAAGTGAAGGGATGCTGTCCCCCGCGCCCCCCTGACACTACACTCCTGGTTTTGCATAATGGTTGAGGGTTTTACTGAGGTTATGTTTAGGGGTTAGTGGTTAGTGGTTAGTGGTAGGTTTAGAAGGGAAACGGTCGACGGCTATGCAAAACTGTCAACTATCATGCAAATCAGCTACTGTTATTATGCAAAACAGTCGCTATTTTTATGCAAAACAGTCGCGACGGGCGTCGCGGTCGAGAATTGTTTTCTCTCTAATAGTAATAAACCTTGTGTACAATTAACAATATTACAAGTTACAATTTAGGCATTTGCCAGATGCTCTTAATCCAGAGCGATTTACATCCAGTAAAAACATTTAATATATACTGTGCAAACTTTTGGTAATATATACACACACTCTTGTTCTCACAAACCTCATTCTGCCTTCCAAGGAGTGTTCAGACATGGATTAAACTTAGTTATTTATGCATGACAACAGTTTGTTTAGAACTGTCTGACGCCATCTTGTTTTCCTGGATGAACTCTGACCTCTCTAGAGACACAAAGATACTCTATTTACAAGATACACTGCCTTGCTTTGGCGCCACTACCCACCATTTTCCCGCCAAGGCACACTGTGTGCTCAGCTTAGCTTCCGTACGGGCAGTGTTGCCATGTCTGCTTATTATAAGCAACATTTGACTCGTTTTATTCTGTAAACTCACTTGCAAATATTTGCTGGTTTATGCTTTTTGGGCTGGTTTCTAAAGTGTACATCTAGATTCCATTTGGGCTTGCTTCTTAATGTTGTTTAAACCCGTGTATCCCACATCTTTCCACATCAAGGAGCCAAAGATTGACATGGAATGGTCCACACTCATCCATCTGAAAATGTTTTGTGCCTTCTGTATTCGAATGTTTAAAAGGTGTTCCAAATATTTCAATTCAGAGGTTTAAAAGGTGTTCCAAATATTGCAATATTTCAATTCAATGTGGTTTTAAATTACAGATGCACAACCTCAGTGTGTCGCTGTGAGCTTGTAGATCAGCTATTTTGATTTGTGCTTGATTTCATACACCTGGTCACTTGTTTCTCTTGCAAATCTTCTATCATTCATTGCATTCCTATCATTGAATGGAGATTCAATGATAGAAAATCAAACTATGAATAGGCCTTTAATTAGGCAGCCATAGTCACATCAAAGCACTCCTTATATGGCTATGGCTGACTCATAGTGACATCGGTGTGGGGCAGACATAGTCAAAGGGGTCCCCCAGCCCAGGGACCCCCTGGGCTAGTGAAACTACATTTCCAACTCTCTCAAACAACTGACTGACAACTGAACTGTTGGTGAACATCATGGTGGAGGTGAAGGAGAACAGGAAGGAGAGAAGGAGGAGGAAGAAGGAGAATGAGGGGAAGATGGAGTATAAGAAGATGTCAGGGCGGAGGGAGAGAGTCCGCTCATGGCGCAGGAGGAGGAGGAGGCATCGTCCCCATGCCTACGTCCCTATGATCTACGGCCAGGCCCCCTCGCCCAGTGACCTGCCCAAGCCGGACACGTTTGCCCACTGGCTCCCTGACCGGCCCATCCGACCTCAGTCTGAATTGTCATGTCGTTTCACCTCATTATTCAGACTGAAGTCCCTCTCCTCCACAGCAGTTTCTAGGATGGGCGTGATCAAAGCAGCAGTCTTAGCCGTGATTGGTTCATATGAATCCCTAAGAATATTTAGGAAAGCAGACAACGTTGTGAACAAAGTGAGTGACAGGGCTGTTGGCCAATCAGTTGCTGGGATTGGATTTCCAACCGGCACAAACGGCCCCAAAGGCAGGGAAGCCAGTCCTTGAAATCACAAGTCACAGGGAAAAAATAAGCTAGTGTTTTTAAGGGTGCTGATACAGGGCTGAGCCAGGCTAATGCACTAGTGGCCAGTGGCGTAGGGAGGGCAACGCGCATAACGCGCAATGCGTTGGGCACCACGTGACCGGCAGGGCACCATTAAAAATAAAATAAAAAATCTATAAATATGCATTTTCCCGAGAAAACTGTTGAATCTGCTTTGTGCCCCTCTCCAGAGACATGGTGCCCCCCTGTTTGTCACGCAGTCCCTTAAGCTAATTTCGTCAAATAGATTTGGGAAGTAGATAACGGGATTTCAAAGCCACGTGCGGGCACAGATTGTGCCAGCATTGGAGATGTCCACAGAAGCGCCAGTTCAATTCATCTCCTTATTTAGGCTATGGATTGTCCTATAAACAGCTCTAGACAGCTGCCTGCTGTCGGTCACTTGCTTGTGTTTAGGTAATGTACAGTATATAATATAATTAAATACATTAATTAACTTGTGGCAATGCTGCTGCTTTCACGTTTCCACTGAAATCCCGACGGTTACATTTTTCTTGATTCCGCTTCGTAGAGAAGACATACCTGCATATCCTATACAGCATCTGATAGAGTGATTTTTGCCGGTCACGCTGCATTTTGAAATGTACAAAATGGTCCAGAATTGAAGGAGATATGAATGATCAAAAAGATGTCTGTTTTGCCGCGAATTTCGCGACTTTTTTTTTTGCAATTTAAACGTTTAATTTAATAACGTTTTGCAGACTTGGGATAAATGCTCGCCACATACAGCAAAAAACATGGAACATGTTTATTTCAACATAACATGTTGAATGGTAAGAAATGATCGAGAATTGACCGAGCTGTAAGTTTGAAAGTACGAGCTAAAATACTCAGCCAGGCTGCGGGCTTATTCAGGGCCGCAGCGCCACTACTAGGTTTTGGAGGCCCTAAGCATAACTGGTCAGGGATGCCCCCCACCACCACCTCACCCTACACACGCCCCCACCTCTCTGTGTAGGCTGCAAGGGTGCAGCCTACATGAGGATTTCAGTAGGATTTCACAGGGGCTGTGGTTAATTTGCTGGTCCAGGCTATAGCTTGGGCCAGGAATTCAGGGAAGGAAAAACAGGGGTTGACACTAAGGTCTCGGAGGCACTTGCCATCAGAACGTAAAAATGAAACCAAATGGACCCTTGCAGGTCCATTTGGTTTCATTTTACACTCTCAAGAGTTAAAATTCATCATCTTAATTAGCCCAGGTCTACACAACTAGAGAATGTAGAAGATTAATGGTCATTTTGATCTGTATGTTAATTTGCCTGTTTTGTTTCCCAAACCCAGCCTGGAATTGTGTAGGCCTATAGCTAGAAAGCAGGGAAAGACATAGAGGCAGAGTGCAATGACTGCCTCAAAGACAAATTTATCTTGTGTTGTGTTATAGTGCACTAAGTTGCACACTTGCCCGATCGGGCAACCAGGTAGCAGTCTTCACTTGCCCGACCATTTTTTTTTAACTTTCCCCGGGCAAGCAGGCAAGTGTTGGTGTCAACCCATGAGAAAAATCGCCCTTGCAACTGAGAAACAATGAGTAGTGGTGGGGGATTCGGGGAACTATACATTACAATGGCATTAGGAAGGTTGTTCCAAGGTGTTACACTTCATTAATTCAGCCTTTTGTTATCAAATGAGTCAAAACCTGTTTAACTGGTTCTGGAGACTGGAGGTGTTGGATCGTTCTGAAAACAACAGGATGGCTAATGGACCAGCACTGCTTATGTGGGGGGGGGGGGGGGGGGGGGGGGGGGGGGGGGGCACCAGAAAGCATTTGTGCTTAGGGCACCCAAATGGCTAGCAACGGCCCTGCTAGTGGCACTTCCAAAATGCACTGAATGCGCTAGAGGAGGAACCATTTTCACACCAGGGCCCACTATTCATTCTGCATTCAAGCTACAGAGGACCACTGTTTGATGTAGAGTTTAGTCTCTCAGACTAATAGGAGAGATAACTGGCAAAATGCTGGTCGAAATAGCTCGAAATATTCTTCTACATTTTCTAAATGTGAAGATTGTTGAAAATTAGGTAATTCAGACGTAAATAATTTAAACTCTTGAGAGCGTAGAATGAAACCAAATGGACCCGAGTTACATTTGGTTACCATGGTCCTTTCTAGGTAGGAAGGAGGAAAATGGTGAAAAATGAGGGGATTTATCTCTGGCGCCAGTCAACCAATTTCGCCCCAACTCACCAGCAAAAAACACTAGATTTTTGCTAGGAGTTTTACTAGGAGTTTTTCACTAATTTTGGCTCTATAGGGGGGTCTGAAAAAAAGCTAAATATTGCGACAAATGCGCTATGTGGGCAACACTGGGCAATGCAAGCGATGCTTGAATTTCATTGGCCGTAGCCTAAATCGCCAAGGTATCGGCCGAAAACCTCAGTTATATTGGTCTTTTCGGCCAATGTTGCCGCGCCCACTTTTCGACCATCGGCCGTCCTATGGCTGACTCATGGTGACGTCGGTGTGGGGCAGACATAGCTATATAATGGCTCCCCTTCCCCAGGGACTCCCTGTGTTATTAGTGAAACCACATTTCCAGCTCTCTCTCAACTGATGGTAATCATCGTGGTGGAGGTGGAGAAGACCGTGGAGGTCGACGTGGACCACCGAGGTGAAGAGGAGGAGTCCAGGCAGGAGCAGGAAGCTGGCTGGACTCTAGTGAAGAAGAAGAAGAATAAAGGGGTCCATCATGGGCTGAAGGAGGACAGGAAGGAGAGGGTGAAGAAGGAGAATGAGGGGAAGACGGAGAATAAGAAGACAGCAGGGCGAAGGGAGAGAGACCCCTCCCCCTCATGGTGCAGGAGGAAGCCGAAGTCCATGGTGGAGACTCCTCCTCGTCCTCATGCCTACGTCCCTATGATCTACGGCCAGGCCCCATCGCCCAGTGCCCTGCCCAAGCCCGCCATGTTTGTCCACTGGCTCCCTGACCGGCCCGCCCAGACGTACACCAGGCGATGCGAGGGACGTGTGAATTTCATTGGCTGTAGCCTAAATCACCGAAAACCTCAGTTATATTGATCTTTTTGTCCGACGTTGCCCCGCCCACTGTTCGACCATCGCCCGTTCGTCTGCAGTTCGCCACCAGAATCGGCGTCTCTCAGAGACAAATAACGGAGTTAAGGAAACGTCATTTGTCCGTCGTCCATCGTCGTCCAACGCCTCGACACCATCACAACAAGGACGTGGCGAGGCGAGGTCGATGACCGATCAATTGATTCTGCTGAAGATGGATGACACAACGTAACACAACGATGGCTGGCTAGCCTGGCCTGGCCTGGCTTAACCTGAAATTATTTTGGCCGAAGTGGGGGCGGGTTGCCATATGAATTTGGTCGGCAGATGAGCTGTTCTGATTTCATCTCACCAACGTGTCGTCATCCCCGGCCCCTCCCCCCTACCACCCCTCCACTGCTGTGATACGTCACATCATTTGGAGCCACGCCCACCCCAGAAGGTTGACTCCTCCCACTTCTAGGGCACCGTGGGTAACAAATTAATCCAGGGTTTCTGCGTTTTCGCACAACACGGATGAAAATAAAAGCCTGAGAGTCGAGGCTGATGGCCGGCTAATTTCAAACACAGTGAGCCTTTAATATGGAGGACTGGGCTAGGACATGTCTGTCTGTCCGTCTGTGTCACACACTGCATACCAAATGGAGTTACCAACTGTCCATCATTTAGCTGGGGACCACCTGGCCTCCTCTCAAGGACCACTGGTTGAAAACCACTGCTTTAATACCCTTATCCTCCTTCTCCCATCCTCCTCTCCACTCCACTCCTTTATCAACCCTTCTCCCCTCCCAGGGCACTTCAACATCTACTTCCCTACTTAAGCTCCTCTTCATATCCAGGAGGTCCACCTCCTCATTTCCTTTCACCCCCCTCCCCCAGTTCTTCCCATACAATTTCCAAAATGACACATTTTACACTTGCTATAGTGTGTTGCTGATCTACAACCTCACAACATGTAATCCTGTGACAGATTGAAAACCAACTTGAATGCTCTCAACACTGTGTATAACAAACTGTTCATTTTGATTTCACAACTCATCACTGTACCATGTATGCCAATCTTCAGTTGCCCTCTCTTACTATAAGAAGACAATGTCACTGGATTCAGTCTATTTTTAAATGTATACACTTCAACTATCCCCAATATCTTAAACAGTTTCTAGTACCACTTACTACCTTACCAACTCAGTCACTCCATCCAACCTTCTTTCTTTGTTCCCACAGCTCGTAATTCTCTAGGTAAAAACGCATTCATGTTTAAGGCCCCCTCTGATTGGAACAACCTACCAACCAACATTCGAACTATATCATCTTTCAACATGTTTAAAAAATGCTCTATCTTCGTACCTTACAGTCCCTTGCACATGTCGTTGAGGCTTTGATGATTTCCATTGATCCATAATCTTTGATTTTTACTCTACTCCTCTCGGTTTATCAAACATACTTACTTATTTACCTATACCATACTTACCTATATTTATCCATGTGTATATATGCATTATGTGTACCGATAGGTAGGCCTATAGGTTTTCGTATGTAGGCCTATTTCAAATCATTTTAAATATAAGCACTTTAATTTGAAATAATTATCTTGGGTTGTTTGGCATATTTGGTGGGGCAGACTGGGCATTTAGGGGGCATTTCCCCCCATGCCCATGCCTAGATCCGCCCTGCCGTGCGTGTGCATGTGGTAGTGAAGTGCACCATGGCTTGTTGCCATGACAGCAGAGACAGGAAATAGGAAGGTCTGGATGGAGTTCTGCTGCCAGAGGATTCTAAATACGCCTGGAAGTTCCTGAAGAGATCACGACCTTCCCATGTCCACTGACGTAAACACACACACACACACACGCACACGCACGCACACACACACACATGTGCATGCACACAAACACACACACACAAACAGAAAGACAGTTCTACAGATAACAACTCTAATGTCATCCAAGTCCACTCCCATAACACCAGAGGGAGTTCAACAAACCATGTGCAACCCAGATTCGAGACAAACGAGGGACAAAATGTGGAACGCCTTACAGTCATTAGCGACTTTAACAGGCGACGGCGATGTCTCCACTACGGCAACGTAGTGTCCACAACGCCTGTTTGACACACGCCGCATAGACGTGCCACCATGGTAACCTGTCGCTTTTGCGGATGGCTGTTTGCGTAACGATTTTGACAGCTACGGCGTCATAGCAGCCGGTGAGGAGTCCCTTGACTCCTTCAAAACCATGTTAAAGCTGCAATTCCAAACTGGCCTCCATAAACATGATTCCCCGACCCTCTTCCCCTCCTTGTATTTTCTCTTTTCCTTTTTACCTCTACTATCATTTTCTGCTTCTGACTTTAGACTTATCGGATTGCGATGCTTCTTTAAAACTATGTGTCTGAAGGAACAGTAACCTACTGAGCTCAAATAGCTAATTTAAAAAATATATAATCAAGCCTTGTTCTTGATATAATCATGATTATTGTGTCATATTTTGCTTTGCAGTTATTGTGAAACTATCATCATCATCAGACTGTAAGGGAAGAGAGGTGGATCACTGCTCTTTAGTGGAAAAAACTATGGTTAGGTGAGAAAACTCCCATTAGAAATACTAAAGCGGTGCAGCCCTACTCACATCACATACGGTTTAAATGTTTCACAGGCCGTAGAGATAGTATTATTAGTGCAGGACACTAATAAAAGCTATGATTCACGCTATAGGACTATATGTTTCTAAATACTGGACCGTAAACCAAATTAACATTAACAATAAAAATATAGCTGCAAGCAGCAATAAAACGTGACCAAGCAAGCAGCAATAAGGAGTCAGAACAATATGCAGAAGAAGGAACATATTTTTGAGAAATTATCTGAGGGGGGTGCTTTTGCCCCGGGTCCATACAATAGTGAATGAATAAATGAAATGTAAAATTCCTACAGTAGCCTACATGTCAACATGGCCTCCTACAACAAAACTGATAAAAGCTTGGAGAATTACAGTACAATTCAAGTACAACTAGAAGAAATTGTGAAATAAATGTGATTGGACACTAGTTAACAACAGTTGTTTAATGGCCACTTTGTTCAAGAAGTTAATCTAACATAATCTGGCACAATGTTTTAACCACTACACTGTTACATGAAATGATCAAGGCTTGTACAATGCAACGCTTTCGTTGGGTAGGTTACTACTGGAAATCTAGAATGTCGAGGTATGACCTGGCCGGGAATCGAACCCCAGTCTCCCAGTCTCAGGGCAGACACTAACCACAAGGCCACTGAGTTGGTGCCATTACCATAACATTGAGTTTTATCATCTCAATCACAAAGTGACATTTCCGTGAATGTCACTTTCATGATATGCAAGTGTAACTCAGTGCTATTGAGAAGTAGGCAGAAATGCATTGGACTCAAAGTAAAAGCCCAGCTTGAATCCTTTTATGTTAGGTCTTTTTAAGTAATAGCAAATCATACACATTGCAGAGACTTTAATTGTTACTGTAAAATAATTCAAACCGGCTGTCATTTTACATCTCATCTTACTCACTTCAAACAATGTGTTTCAGACACTAGACTATGATTTGTCACCGTTAGGCTCACTGTGACCACTGATCACGTGACTAACCCAATGTAACTGTGTACCCCATCATTGGCGCAACTCCGTCTCTAAATGGCTCTGGTGCGTTGCATTAAAATTGGATTTTAGATCATGCAACAGCATGCAGCAGTGGATAAACAAAACACAAGACAAATCAGTTTATAAAGAAAACTGAAGCAATAGGACTTGTGGGTGTGACAATCTGCCACATTCTGATGTGAAACTCTACATACAATATAAAAGTATACTGGTTTACGGCAGTATGTTTTTATGAAGTGTATCCTTTAAACAAACAACTACCCTTAATCAATGATTATCTATGATAAAAATGCTTCAAAACAAGAGCCTCCACATCAATGTTAACAATTAATGTGATTCATAAGAAGACTCCTCACAAAGCAGCAATTTTCATTGGCTTATAAAAACGTCATTTTTTTGATGAAAACAAATTTGCTTCGGAACTTTTGTCCGGATGGGGCCAAAGTTCTCATGTAGCAGGTGTCATGCAAATTGATCAAAAATCCAGGCAGAGAATCAGGCATGAGCATTTTTCAAACTGCTTAAAATGGCAGACACTCTGGGGGTGGAGCTTACCGGTCAAATTTACAGATGTGTTCCACATGAATCAAGGAACATGTAGAAACAAGTCCCATGATTTTTGGCCAAACGAGGCCCGAGTTATGGTTGTTCAAATGTTTCAGTTTCAAAGAATTGTTATAGCGCCCCCATTTGAGCAATTGGAGTAAGACTGGTTTTGCTGCTATTTGGCATCCCCCTCTACAAAACTGTAAAATATCAGAAGCAGATTACGCTGCATGTGTAGATTAGGGGCATTAGAATCATTTTCACAAACAAGCAATTTTCATTGGCTCGTAAAAACATATTTTTTTCACTTAAAACAAAATTCACACCTATTTTCATATTTGTATGGCTTCAAAGTTCATGTGTAGGTCATTGTTATGCATTTTGATCAAAGATTGTAGGAGAAGAGACATTTTAACTGTTTTACATATAATTCAAGATGGCGGTTCATCTAAAGGTCAAGAGGTCAAAAGTCAGAATACAAAAGTTGTTCGGCATAAGCAGACGCATAAGGGAATATAAGTTACATTTCTGAGAGTCAAGCAGTTCATGAGTTATAAGTGTTTAAAGTTTGCAATTTCAGTTGAGTGCTGTAGCGCCACCATTTGACCAGTGGTCACAGGCTTCGCATCATCACCGTTTGGCATCACCCTCTACCAGATTACCAATTTTCGCGAAAACCGACTGCACGGTTCAGCCAGAACAGCTATTTTTGGCGGAAGAAGAAGAAGGAGAAAAGCAGCAATATCAATTAAGTGACCAAGTCACTGCTTGGTCACTTAATTAACAATAAAAATATAACAGGGAGAGAGAGAGAGAAGGAGGGGAACAGGGGTGAATATTCCAGGTCCACTTTACCTGCTATCGTCTCCATGGCAGCCGCTAAAGCTTTGTTGAGGAGAGAGGAGGAGGAGGAGGAGGAGGCCGACAGGGGAGAGGTGAATAAGACCCCCTCTCACTCCCCCATCCCCCCCCCACCCCCCCGGCCCCTGGATAATTAAGCAGCTCATTATAGAGGCTGTTGAATGGGTCTCTGAGGGTCTGGTGGAGACCCTGCACCTCTGGGACACATGAATGGAAAACACAGAGAGACCTTACATCAAAGACAGAGAGAGAGAGAGAGAGAGAGAGAGAGAGAGAGAGAGAGAGAGAGAGAGAGAGAGAGAGAGAGAGAGACAGACAGAGAGAGAGAGAGACAGAGAGACAGAGACAGAGAGACAGAGACAGAGAGACAGAGACAGAGACAGAGAGAGAGAGAGAGAGAGAGAGAGAGAGGAGAGAGAGAGAGAGAGAGAGAGAGAGAGAGAGAGAGAGAGACAGAGACAGAGACAGAGACAGAGAGACAGAGACAGAGAGACATAGAGACAGAGAGACAGAGACAGAGAGAGAGAGAGAGAGAGAGAGAGAGAGAGAGAGAGAGAGAGAGAGGTAGGCACTTTTATGTATGGAACACACACACACACACACATAATACTCATAGGGTGACCAGATGTCCCTCTTGTGTGGGACAGTCCCTCGTTTCCAAGATGTTTTAGGTGTCATCTACAAACTGAGCCCGTCTGTCTCATTGTTGGGCAGTAACTAATTAAATATTACTGTATTACTCTGCCAAAATATGTAATAAGTAATGTTACTCTGCCAAAACATGGCTAGTTACTTATTGCTTTTGAGCTTGTTGTTGCATGATGGGAAAATACAACATAGAACAGAACAGATTTACAAGCTATCAACAGATAATGTAACGCAATATTGTAATATGTACAGTAATATATCATTCTCTGATTCAAGTAATAAGTAAAGTAAAGTTATATTATTAGTTTTTCTAAAGGGTCATGAGTAAAGATATTACTCTCCTAAGTAATATTACCCAACACTAGTCTGTCTGTCTGTCAGTGACTGACAGAGTTCAGTGTTCAAATGCCCTAACATTTGTTTTTCTGTTGTCTCTTTTCCTGCTATAGGTGTGTTTTAACGATGTTAAAATAACCTCAGTAGCCTATTCCCCTGGTGCCACTATATAATTACACACTCACTCCAGAAAGGCCACATTACCTGTACTGTTATTATTAATTTGTTCGTGTCAGAAAGACTGACTGACGTTATCTGCCTGCATGATTCAACGTTTCATGGTCCATAGTGTTTAAAATTGCTTTAAAATGTTCTAGTTGATAAGTTGTTAAGTTGTCATGGCCAATGTATATATAGCTGTCATGGTATACAGGGAAAATCACCTGTAAAATGGCGCTCTCTCTCTCAGGAGGCCTCATGGCGCCCTAGGCAACTGCCTAGTCTCCCGAATGGCAAAAAACGCCCCTGAAACAGAGACATATAATACAGTAGCATCCAGGGGACATCTGCAATGGGAAACACAGGCAGAGACAAAGGCAGGGAGAAAATATGTCTCACACCATTCAAATATTGCTCCTACATAATCCCTGTTTTTCTGTTTTTAAATCAGTCGAACACGACGTGGGCGTGTGTGTGTGTGGTGTGTGTGTGTGTGTGTGTGTGTGTGTGTATGTATGCGTGTTAGTCAGATTGAGTCATAAATATTGGAGACTTGCGCTTGTACATGTTTCCCCTCGAGGGCCTTTACTGCTCCCTTTAGTGCTCCACAAAAACATGAAAATACGTAGGTAGCACTCCCACACACACACACAGGCATACGCACACGCACGCACACACACACACACGCGCACGCACACACACACACACACACACACACACACACACACACACACACACACACACACACACACACACACACACACACACACACACACACACACACACACCCTAAAGCTCTTACATCACACAGTGCAGTCAGAACAACATTAGGTAGGAGTCATAGATCCCACAGTATTAAACTGTCTCTCTGGCTCTCATCTCAAAGCTCTCCTGTGTTGTTGTGGTTTGTTCTGCAGGCCTGTAGGTTCTAAACCATGCCCTACAGGCCTGATGGTCCAGGATGGGAACAATACAGCCGCAGTGTGCTACCTAGATGACCCATATTGTCCTCCTAAGGCCACGAAAAATGTGGAACACCTGCAACCACACCACTCATTAAAGGTAATACAGGCAACAAAAATCAAAATGTATACAGTATATGGCTATATATATTTTTTATTTTGCCTTTTTCCCTTCTACGTTGCTTCTACTTTATGATGCTGCAGCTGTTTCCCTGCAGACACTTGCTTCGTCCTGCAGATGGTCCAGAACTTTGTTGTTGTCAACAAGTCATGAAAACAAAGCATTCACAGGGCTCTGGACAATGCCGAGCTAATGTCAGGTTTTCGGCAGTGTTTTAACCAATCACAATTTCCAGGCGTTTCATAATGACCCAATAGTGAAGGTGAGGTGGAGTTACTTTGTACACACTAAAGTTGCCTCTATTGCCTCTATTAGAATGTGACAAACTGCCATATTGAGCAGTTTGTCACATTGTGTGTAAAGTGCAGTGTGTTGTGCTGTCTCCTTCATATTCAGTAGATCCTAACTTCCAGGGCCAGTTATAATTTCTGGGGTATATAAGACTGTAGTAATAATAATAAAACAAAACGCTTTACAATTTTGTATTTGTATCATGTATTCAGGGCCATGTTCGAATGTCCCCTCCCATACATGTAGCTAAAACTAAAGAAAGCAAGGAATATGAAACTACTACTTTTACTCTAATAACCTAAAACATTAACTTTGGTTGAAAAAAACTAAAGTTGTACTTTAAGATGACATTTCACCTCTCACAGTACGTTTTAACGGAGGGCGGCGTTGGGCGATGGACAAGCATCGTCGGCCGATTTGGCCGAAAAGCTCAGCATTTTTTATCTATCCGGCCGACGCCCGTTCTGCTGCTGTCGCCCGAATCGGCTGCTCCCATAGAGAAATAATGGATTTTGGGCGACGTCGCTTTTATCATCGCCCGCCATCCCCCACCGTTAAAACGTAGGGTCAGTCCCCAAACTAATGAATATTTTGTTGTTGTTAGATAAGGTTTTGTCCAACAATTTCATATCCAGTGTGTCCCTCAGGGGACACACTGTAGTCTTAAGGCCAAGCTGTCCACAACTGCAGTTTGTTTAAAACTCACGGATCTTTGATTCATTGTCCATGGAGATAGTATACTTTTAGACCAGTAGAGGGTGGTGTTACTTCACCATATGGTGAATATATACCAGTCTAACCAGTGATCAGACACAGGGGTGAGGGGTTGACACTATGGTGAATATACCAGTCTAACCAGCGATCAGACACAGGGGTAAGGGGTTGACACTATGGTGAATATACCAGTCTAACCAGTGATCAGACACAGGGGTAAGGGGTTGACACTATGGTGAATATACCAGTCTAACCAGCGATCAGACACAGGGGTAAGGGGTTGACACTATGGTGAATATACCAGTCTAACCAGCGATCAGACACAGGGGTAAGGGGTTGACACTATGGTGAATATACCAGTCTAACCAGCGATCAGACACAGGGGTAAGGGGTTGACACTATGGTGAATATACCAGTCTAACCAGCGATCAGACACAGGGGTAAGGGGTTGACACTATGGTGAATATACCAGTCTAACCAGCGATCAGACACAGGGGTAAGGGGTTGACACTATGGTGAATATACCAGTCTAACCAGTGATCAGACACAGGGGTAAGGGGTTGACACTATGGTGAATATACCAGTCTAACCAGTGATCAGACACAGGGGTAAGGGGTTGACACCATGGTGAATATACCAGTCTAACCAGTGATCAGACACAGGGGTAAGGGGTTGACATTGTAACTATATGATTAACTGTATTACAAATGTACATCTTTGAATATGTAAATTAAGCATTATAGGAAAAGAGCACTGTTCTAAAGTCTATTAATCCATAGCCTCGACACCCAGGCTTTCATTTTCGTTCGCCTTGCGCGAAAACGGAAAGCCTGGACTAACGCACGTTGGAAAGTGGCCTTGAGGGGCGTGTCAACCTTCCGGGGTGGGCGTCGCTCTAAATGATGTGACGTAGAACAGCAGTGGACGGGCGTGGGAGGGGCCGGGGATGACGACACGTTAGTGAGATCAAATCAGAGCGCAGCACTTCCGCCGTGTGGATCCCACGACACCCCCGCCCCCCAAGGCCAAAATCATTGAGGGCTAGACCAGGCTAAAAAAAATCCATAGTATTTCTCTTGGCTTCATATTGTTGTGCTACTGTGTAACTTAACTCTGCCTTGTGTACTGTATGTTTTACACTTTGCACTCTATTTATTCTCCGTTCTGACATTTTAGATTGTACATATATTAGTATTTTAGAGGTGACATTTGGAGCTTGCTGCTGCTGCTTTAGTCATAGCCTATTAAATATGACATTCTTCTATTTTGACTGTATCTGTGTAGCTTCAGTTTCACCAAATTGCTTTTGGATAAGGGTGCACAATTATGAAATTATGACCAGTAACTGATTGTTTTCATGGTTATATCTGCTGACACCTTACTGAGATATCATACAGAGGACCGCAAATAAAATATTGTGGAGGGCCAAGACTAAAGGCTGAACTAAAGTCTGCGTAATATTAATTTAATTTGACACCAGGGCCCTCTATATATTCAGTATTTGAGCCACAGAGGACCAACAAATCCCAAAACTAAAGACTTCTTTTGTTTTTGTCCACAATACCAGGCTGGATTTCACAAACAAAGTAGGCAAACGTACAGATCAAAAATGAACATTCTTTTACATTCTCGATTTGTGTAGACTATATTTTAACTCTTGTGTGTAAACTCTTCAGTGTAAACATGAAACCAAATGGACCTGTAAGGGTCCATTTGGTTTCATTGTATACGCTCGCAATGGTCGCCCGTTCCCCACTAAACCTAACCCAAACCCTTAACCCTGAACAATAAACATAACTTCAGTAAAACCTACAGTATGCCTAAACCTAACCTTAAGCCCTGGCTGCTATGGCAACGGTTGCGACCGCCGGTGCCAAAAATGGCAGCATACATACGCCCATGCCGTGGCCACAAAACGATTTGCTGCGACACATGATGAGGACGCAAATTGATTTCAAGTCTGTTAATAACATTCAAATCAATCAATGACTAACTAGAGAAGTGTCTGTTTCCACAACTGAATGAGGACGGACTGAGATGAGTAGACAAATTACATAAACACCAGGAAATTATAACTGGCCATAGAAGTTGACAGGATCTACTGAATGAGAAGGAGGCAGCACACTGGACTGCACTTTACATACTCCATATGCATGCCTGACCCAGAGGCTCAATATGGCAGTTTGTCACAATCACCAGATCATTTGTGGCCAGATGTAATTTCCTGGGGTTAATATTTTACATAATATTTGATTTGGCTTTTGTTCTATACTAAACCTAACTAGATAGAGTATATATTGCATTCATTGACATTTTTATGGCTGATATGTCTAAGTGCTACCACCAGAGAACTCCCGACCTCCCTGTCCCTAGCAAACATTATCAACCTCCTCCTGGGGGATCCGGAGTCGATCCAAGGCCAGAGAGTGGATCTGGTCCTTGGTCTGCCCTGTACCAGGTTAGCTCTCGGTACATAAAGTAACACAATAACACGTTAGTTCAGTCGATTCAAAACGTGAGCAAGTTGATTAAAAAGGTTTTTGTTTTAATTTAAACAGAATTCTCAGACAAAGGCACATGATGAATGACGCATGGTAAAAGAATGAACCAATCACCACTGTAGTGTCCAGTGGTGGTGTTGTGTGGACATCTGTTTTCTCATCAGATGTGCCAAACCAGGAACAGAACGGCCTTAAAAACAGCTACAGAAAAGACAATGGCAAGTGTCTAAACAAAGTAAGCTCCACAGTTGGGTTATGGCAGACAAAAATGTTAAAAAACATGATTCATATTTCATAGGAGGTGCTCCAAGTCCAAGTCTCAACTTTGGGGTGACCAGTAGAGACCTAATATTAGCCAGTTTAAGATTCCTTGGACGTGCAACGTACGACGTCACTGATGAAGGGCTCAGTGCTCCATATATAAGCCTTGCAGCCGGCAGAATGCAGCTCTTGGCGTCTTGTTAACAACGTGGACCAGAGCTACGCTGTAGAGGAGCGTCACCATGGAAACCAGAGATGCCAGTGGAAGAGGTGGATCCCGGCGGCGTCGCCTGCTTTCTGAACTATGTTGGGCTTCTGTGACGGACCACGCCTACGTCCTCATCATCTCCAAGCCCTAGAGATGGTTTCTTAAAGTCCCTGTTGTCTCCTGATCGGGGACACGGTGGTTGTACACCTAGAGGGCACTAAGGAGGTGAGTAGAGGTCATTTCCTAGAACAGAAAACCAGCAGTGGTCTCTAGAATCCTCCAGGATAGGAGTTGAGAACCGCCATCAAAACCCAACATCCATCAGATCACACGTCGTGAGAGAATAATTATTTTGGCCAGTCCCAAAGAAGGCACAGCTCCTGGTCTATCTAACCTTAAAACATCACCTCTGGTCCTCTGGTTCGCTGTCTGAGGGCAGATTCACAGGTTCGAGTCCGTTTGATGGCACAGGCAGGACCACAGTGTGAATCTTTCTCCTCCTCCGAGTCCTGATGACTGATTCACCGTCAGGAATGGACAAATATACAAAATGAAAAAAGAAAAACAGAAAACAAAGAGCGCTCCTCTATCACAGTGTAACAACAATTCTCCTGTCAAATCACAGTATTTTCTTTAAAACAGACAAACAATTAATTAAGACTAACCAGTCTAGACAACAAAACACAAAGAATTAACTAAAGGAAAAGTGACTAATAATAATTGCAATTAAATTAATCTTCTGCAATGTGTGCGGGTTGATGCTTATGTAATGTATGCATAGAGTACATGTGTGTTTGTGTGCACTTTACTGTATGTGCATTTGTGAGTGTTATGTTGTGTTGCATGCTAGGGTTCGAGTTATAGGAAGAGAGGACTATCATCCTATCAGGTAGACCTTCTGATAGACAGAAAGTGGTTTAAACAACAACCTGAGAATGAGATGATTCTTAGACATGAGCAGCCCTGAAACATGACTGTCATTATCATGCAGTTACTTAATCCAGTTCTACGCAGGTCGCTACATTTACAGAAAAACGTGTATAAACTTTCCGATAAACTCCTACATTATTTTTACGGGTGTGAGACACTTGCAAACTAGGATTGCAGCAGTGCCTACTTTTCTGGGTTGGGGTAAGTTTGGTGAACACACAGATGCACACCGGGAGCACATCCCCCTATTAGTTTGTATTGGCAGTGCGGTCAGTGTGAGTAAATGGAACACACCCAGTGTTCAGCGTGTCGCGCTCCCTATCCACCGATAGGGGGCGCATACAATGGAAAGCCAATGGTGAAAGAAAAGCTTGGATAAAAATGCTTTTTATTAAACAACGCAGCGCGCTGCAATCCTAATTTTGGGTGCAACAAGTGTCTAACACCTGTAGAAACATGTGAGAGTACTTTATATTTGAAATCAGAATGTTTATATGCACGTTTTGAATGTAAATGTAGCGACCCACGTAAAACTGGATTAGGTCACTGCATGACGCCTGTGTGCATGGCAAGGACATGGCAATATTTAGCCTTCAAGAGGAAGGATTTTGTCCGGCAGTGCCAGTTAGGGCTCCAATTAGGGCTGTCATGTTTAAATTCAATTTAAATTTAAGTTGTCACGCAGATAATTCATCTCTGCATTGTGGCTCCCAGATTAAGTCGAACCCTCTGATCTGCATGCATTATTCTACTGTAATGTAATGTCCATGAGTCTGAGAGAGTGTGTGTGTGTGTGTGTGTGTGTGTGTGTGTGTGTGTGTGTGTGTGTGTGTGTGTGTGTGTGTGTGTGTGTGTGTGTGTGTGCGTGCGCGCGCGCGTCTCATTTTGCACATGCAAATTGGCAATTCACTATTTTCACAAAATAACAAATGCAGAATTTTGGGCCCTTAATAGCCTTACAGTGGTTATTATTATTATTAATAATAATTATTGTTGTTATTAGGAATTTCTCACACCCACACTAATGTAGTTCCTTCACCCCCCCCACACACCCCCATGGTCACGGTCACTAAATTACAAAACATTCCCAACTAAATCACACATTTCTTTAAAAAGTAGTGGTCTCAGAAATATATACAGTATATATATATGTATACATACAGTGTGTGTACACAGTATATATGTAATATATATACACACTATATAAATAAATCACATATTGCACTTACAAGGTAAACAGACAAATGCCTGTCCCTAGCCTAGGGGACAGACAGACTGTCCCTAGCCTAGGAGACAGACAGACTGTCCCTAGGAGACAGACAGACTGTCCCTAGCCTAGGAGACAGACAGACTGTCCCTAGGAGACAGACAGACAGACTGTCCCTAGCCTAGGAGACAGACAGACTGTCCCTAGGAGACAGACAGACTGTCCCTAGGAGACAGACAGACTGTCCCTAGGAGACAGACAGACTGTCCCTAGGAGACAGACAGACTGTCCCTAGGAGACAGACAGACTGTCCCTAGGGGACAGACAGACAGACTGTCCCTAGGGGACAGACAGACAGACTGTCCCTAGGAGACAGACAGACTGTCCCTAGGAGACAGACAGACTGTCCCTAGGAGACAGACAGACTGTCCCTAGGAGACAGACAGACTGTCCCTAGGAGACAGACAGACTGTCCCTAGGAGACAGACAGACTGTCCCTAGGAGACAGACATACAGACTGTCCCTAGGAGACAGACAGACTGTCCCTAGGAGACAGACAGACTGTCCCTAGGAGACAGACATACAGACACAAGGCAATAAAAGGAATAAGGTTAACATAGTGAGAACAAAACAAACATTTAGACTACAGAATGTCTAGTCCTGGTCTAGTTTACAGTGAGTCTCACTGACACCCTGCTCATCAGCTCATCCACAGACCTGGAGTTGTTTTACTACTGCTGTGCATGTTGCTTTGGACCGAGTCAATACAACAAAACCACATAAAAAGTAATTCAAAAGACTAAGACTAATGGAGTAATTTTTCTTACTTTTTAAGTACTTCAAGTACTTTGAGTACTTTTTTATTTCATATCATTTGATTTGAACTAAGAAATAATATGAGATGTTTCATATTAAAAACTATAAATCTGCAACGCACACAGTATATAAACCTACAACACCTTTGTTTAAGACTAGACTAAATCATTTCTGATATTTTATGGAATAAGACTAACAAAAATAATTTCAGAAGACTAAATGTACGTTATTGAATGACTAAAATCAAAATGTCAAAATACTCAACAACAAAAACAACAACACTGCTACTAGGGCATTAACCAAACACGTTTTTTGCTAGTCGAATCGAATACTTTGGTAGTCGAATAATTGTCGACTAGTCTATAGTGATATATATATATTTGTTTTTTAGCCAATAAAATGTGTGATTTTGGACTTCCCATTGAAAAAATACATGCCTATTACACTACCGTACTGTAACTCAGTTACATTATGACATGAAAAATGAGCAATCAACCTACAATCACTACCAACACCACAGCACACATCCACAACGCCTGCTGCAGAAAATTGAAAAATATATATCAAAAATTATTATTACCGAATAACGAATAGTGAATTAATAGTCGAATAGTGTTTTGCTAGTCGAATAATCGACTAGTCGAATATTTAGTTAATGCCCTAACTGCTACCCAGCTATAAGACGTTTGTCAAGGTCTAGAAGGCTTTGTTTCGCTGAGCAGTTACGTCGTTTTGTTTGTTTTCACCGTCCAAAACAACACACACAGCAGTAGTGAAGTCACTACAGGTCTGTGATGAACTAACAACAGACTGGGGTTGACACTAAGGTCTCAGAGGCACTTGCCCATCGGGCAAGTGCAAGTCAGGTTCTACTTGCCCTCAGCTCATGGTCACTTGCCCCCCAAAAATATATTGTAAATTTTACAGATGTAACTCTTGAGAACGTAAAAATGAAACCAAATGGACCCTTGCGGGTCCATTTGGTTTCATTTTTACACTTTCAAGAGTTAAAATTCATCATCTTAATTAACCCAGGTCTACACAACTAGAGAATGTAGAAGATTAATGGTCATTTTGATGTGTATGTTAATTTGCCTGTTTTGTTTCCCAAATCCAGCCTGGAATTGTGGATAGCTAGAAAGCAGGGAAAGACACAGAGGCAGAGTGCAATGACTGCCTTCAAGACAAATTTATCTTGTGTTGTGTTATAGTGCACTAAGTTGCACACTTGCCCGATAGGGCAACCAGGTAGCAGTCTTCACATGCCCGACCATTTTTTTTTTTACCTGCCATACCCGGGCAAGCGGGCAAGTGTTAGTGTCAAGCCCTGGTCAGTGAGAGACTCTCTGTGAACTCTATACCACAACTACAGAATGTCCTTCACCTGTTTCTGTGTAAATAATAAGTCTCCATCATACATACATCCTTCCACCATCAGCCCAGAGGTCAGGCTTGAGGTTGGAATCACGTGTTTTGTGCACTTTTTTTTTGCAGACATGTGAAAAATTCGATCAATGTTAAAAAGTCAGACCTACAGGTTTTGTTTAAAAGAGTGATATTGGTAGGTCATGTAAAACCCCTGCTGCCCCCTGCTGCTTGTCAACTGACACTGCAGCTGTGGAATGTCTTTCTTCAACTGTCACTGATGTAGTCTCACAATTATTCACTATCGTTACGACTATCAACAGCCACCAGTGCACTGCCGTTCACATCCACGACTTCTTCAAATGACTAATAATCAAGTAGATTTTGTTTTGTATCATGGGGGGGGGCACATTACGTAGAACATGCAAAAAATATTATTATTATTTTTTCAGATATACTGTAAGTATTCAATTAATACAAATCGTAAAATGAGCAACGTGAAAACACGAGTCCTCGTTCTAGACAAGAGAAATTTTAAAGTGATTAACGGTTCTGACTATTAGGAAAAAAATAATAATAAATCGACGTCCTCCTTCTCCTCCTCGTCAAGTCTTCTGGCGATTGTACAACCAATCCTTTCAAAGACCGAAACCTTCCATGACAGAAACGACTGACTGACAAACTCTGCATCAGAGAGAAACAGAGTGTGGACTCTCTCACTGGTCAGCCATCATCTTCATCATCAGTGATTTAGACTCTTTCAGAGGCATTTTTCCATTCAGATATCATCACACTACGAGTCTTAAGTTCACTTCTGTTGTTTTGCATAAGGGTGTTTTGATTGCCAGTCTGAATTATCACTTCATTATTCAGTGTGAAAGCCCTCCGAACAACAGCAGCTCATGGATTGGGTGTGGTCAAAGCGATAGTCTTCAGTGATTGGTTCACAGTCAAAACCAACCAATCAGAATGTTGGAAAATCTAACGTGCTAGCCCGGTTGCTAAGCAAACAAACACAGCCGCAGAGCATTACTAGCATGTGAACGAAAGCAGTAAAACACTGATGTCTGATGATGATGTTTATAAAACCCTACGCTTCTTTAAAGAAACCATTTATCCCAAGATCAATTTAACATCCATATTGATGCGTCCGCGGTTCACCGCATGTTTGTTGTTTGACCCTGTTGGGTGACAGGGCTGTTGGCCAATCAGCTGCAGCGATCGGATTTTAAATTGATACTGTTGGCGCCGTAGACAGCGTCAACACACCTGGATCACCAGAGAAAATCATTTAAGGTGGGGGTGGTCTTTTTAAAGGTGATGATTCAGGGCTGGAGCCAGGCTAGTGTTTTGATCCACTCATTTAGCCCAATAACGTTGGCCGCTACTTTCACATTTACTGTACTGTACAATGGAGGAGGATCCAAACCGGCTGCCATATTCCAAGACCCAGTGGATCAAAACACCGTTTTTATCAAAAACTATGGATCTACGGGGTGTAACCTTTTGCCACAGAGTGACCAGGCAGGCGGGGCATCACTATAGAGGCCTTAGATGATGCTTTTGTACAAGGTAAGAGTTACCTTGAGGCAGAAACGTTCATTGCACCACAAGCAAACCAACAGAAGTGAACTTAGACTCTGAGTAGAGTGACAACGTCAGAATGTAAAACGCCTCGAGGAGAGTCTAGATCCTAGGACTCATGCGTGGGGGTCCCCCTCACGCGGGGACCAGTGTGGGGGGTCCCCCTCACGCAGGCACCAGTGTGGGGGGGGTCCCCCTCACGCAGGGACCAGCAGGCGGTCCACGGTACACTGCAGGTGCTCCCAGTTCCTCCAGAAGACAGCCAGGCAGCAGACCCCCAGCACGGTGGCCACCACGTGGCTGCGGCTACGCATCAGCGGAGCAGCGAACTTGGCGGCGGTGCTGACACACACCAGGATGACCGTAGCGATGGCCAGCATGATGTTGATGCTCTTCCCCAGGAGCACCCTGGCGTCCCTGGACTCCAGCTGCACCGTCTGCTGCTGCTGCTGCTGCAGCTCCAGTTTGGACACACGGGTCTGGCAGGACTCCAGCGCCTCCTGGTGGGGGGATAACCATAGTTCATTTACTTTTGACAACGACTTTGACAACGACTATTGGCTGAAAAGCACAAGTGACGATGGCTATTGGCTGAAAAGTGCAAAAAAATGGATGAGGCACAGTTTTACCGAGATGTCTCAGTTTTACGGAGACATAAACTGTAGCTGTGTGTTCTCCTGTAACAGAGTATAGCTGGAGGATCTACCAGCACCGGGGGCTTGTAGATCACCTATTTTGATAAATATTTAAAATATAAACAGACATTTCTTCCCCAGATGCTGTTTCTTTTTTAAATGTTCCAATTCTGTACAGCACATATGTCAAAGTCAAGGCCCGCGGGCCGGATCCGGCCCGCGAGATGATTTAATCCGGCCCCAGGCTTGTAGAGCAAAAATGTCTGAGTCTATCAAAAAAAAGTAAGTCTCTAGCACATTCCTATCAAAAGTTATGATCGTTTAAAGAAATGGCTTTGAGCTCTCTTCTGAACGGCATGGAATGCATGTTGTCCAGCAGGGGGAGTCGTTTTACCAGGCTAGGCTGCTGGCGCTGCAAAGTGAGAACTATACTTCAGCAGTACAAGGGTGTGTAACCGAGAGAACTATACTTCAGCAGTACAAGGGTGTGTAACCGAGAGAACTATACTTCAGCAGTACTAGGGTGTGTAACCGAGAGAACTATACTTCAGCAGTACAATGGTGTGTAACCGAGAGAACTATACTTCAGCAGTACAAGGGTGGATAACCGAGAACTATACTTCAGCAGTACAAGGGTGTATAACCGAGAACTATACTTCAGCAGTACAAGGGTGGATAAGCGAGAACTATACTTCATCAGTACAAGGGTGGATAAGCGAGAACTATACTTAGTTAACTACACATACTTACTTAAATTTGGTATTTGAAATTTAAATGCTATTTTCGTATGGTTTATTGATGCTCTGTAAATAAAAATAGCCTCGTTCATAGCAAATGTCTTAATCTAGGCTACAAGTATAAAACCAATAATGAAAGTCATTAATATATATTAATAGCTATTCTTAATAATAAATATGACTTGTGTGATATACTGTAGTGTAGAAGTAACGGCTGTGTACATAAACATGCGTGTGCCGTGCATGCTTGCGGTCTGCGACTGGTTGCACCGCGGTGCTCCGGCCCCCATGAAGTCACATCAAGTCCAATGCGGCCCCCACCCCAAATGACTTTGACACCACTGCTGTACAGGGAAACATAGTTGGATGGGTGATTAATCATCATTAAATTAAATTAAAAGACTGTGATTACTCTGAATAAATTGCTTGATCATCCAACAGCCCTAGTCATGAACAACAATAAAGCAATAACACTTACACAAAATTACAAATTCATGTTCATGCTCTTGATGCTGTACCTGTATGTTTCTGTGTGTCTCTGTACCTGTATATCTCTAGCCCGTTCGTGGGCCTGGTAGACCACTCTCTCTGTACCTGTATATCTCTGGCCCGTTCGTGGGCCTGGTAGGCCACTCTCTCTGTACCTGTATATCTCTGGCCCGTTCGTGGGCCTGGTAGACCACTCTCTCAGTACCTGTATATCTCTGGCCCGTTCGTGGGCCTGGTAGGCCACTCTCTCTCTACCTGTATATCTCTGGCCCGTTCGTGGGCCTGGTAGGCCACTCTCTCTCTACCTGTATATCTCTGGCCCGTTCGTGGGCCTGGTAGGCCACTCTCTCAGTACCTGTATATCTCTGGCCCGTTCATGGGCCTGGTAGGCCACTCTCTCTGTACCTGTATATCTCTGGCCCGTTCGTGGGCCTGGTAGGCCACTCTCTCAGTACCTGTATATCTCTGGCCCGTTCGTGGGCCTGGTATGCCACTCTCTCTGTACCTGTATATCTCTGGCCCGTTCGTGGGCCTGGTAGGCCACTCTCTCTGTACCTGTATATCTCTGGCCCGTTCGTGGGCCTGGTAGGCCACTCTCTCTGTACCTGTATATCTCTGGCCCGTTCGTGGGCCTGGTAGGCCACTCTCTCTGTACCTGTATATCTCTGGCCCGTTCATGGGCCTGGTAGGCCACTCTCTCTGTACCTGTATATCTCTGGCCCGTTCGTGGGCCTGGTATGCCACTCTCTCTGTACCTGTATATCTCTGGCCCGTTCGTGGGCCTGGTAGGCCACTCTCTCTGTACCTGTATATCTCTGGCCCGTTCGTGGGCCTGGTAGGCCACTCTCTCCTCGATGCTGGCCAGCTCCTGCTTCAAGTTGAGAGTCTCATTCTGGTGAAGTTCTGTCAGGTCATTGAGCTGGTCCTCCAGACGCTCACACCTGAGTGAGGAACACACAGGGACCACGGTTTACATGGATTAAAGTGGATTAACATGAAATTCAATTTTTATGTGTTTTTGTGTTTTTTAGGTGCCCCCATGTGTGTTTTCTATCCCCACAAATAACCAAGTTTTAACATCATGTCTTTCATATCATAGAGGAGCTTTAATGTAAATTGCTCTCAGGAACAGCTGGTTTGATTTTGTCCTCATAATGATGTCATCAATGCATCCTGCTTTGTAGAATTCCTCCACTGTGTTTATAATGTCCACCATTGTTGATTTTCCAAGTTGACATGGAATTTAAACAAGCCTGGTTTTATCTAGCATCAGTATTATAATGACTCTACTATAAAACATCCTGCATATCAGCGCCCCCACCACCTCAGGACATTGTGGTACTGCAGCTAAACTGTCCATAAAGAAATGACAAGGATATGGTTATATCAGTGGTGAGTGAGGCTCAAGCCATTACTAAAAAAACAAAATGTATGTTATCTGAAACATGTTGCTAGGCCAAGTCCAACAACAGTCAGCAACAGTCTTCCCAGATTCCTTTTCTTTTATTAAATGTTCAAACCCTGCACAGGAAAACATAGGGCGTATTTTAGACATACTATAGTTTGAATGACGATTAATCAAGTCTTGATTATTCTGATTAAATCTTGAGTTCATCTACATGTACCAGGTGGCCTTAGTTACCGATTACACAAGATATCTCGAGGAAAGAACAGATTGGGTTAAGTGAAAACGTAACTGACCCCAGAATGAACCCACTGGTTGGTTCTATTGGTGAATCAAAGTCTTTGTATTCGTAGAAGATTAGCTGGACTTTAAAGTAAATGTTTAGTTAAAATTCTGCAGCATCCTTTGAGATTTTTATAGAATGGTTGGAGGCAATTACAGCTGTGAATGGTCCTCATTTCACACTGCTTTCAAAAGATTTAATATGCAGGTCAGTAACTAGTGTGGAATAATTTCTACTTTCATTCAACAACACAAATGCATTAGTGTTCTGTACTTCTAACAGCAATGTATTCATTCATTCATTCAGTTCAGTAATAACTGCTATTGATGGTGAAAAGATGGATCTGATGTTATTGTGAGAATAATTACCAAGAAAAACAACAACACACTGCTCTGGAGAATCAGAACTACCGGTATATAACTTGTTGTTTGAATCAATTTCAGTGTTTTATTCAAAACCGGCATTGGAGAAAATATGTTGTATAAGCTAATGTATATACATCTGGTTGAATTTGGATTTATTTATTAGATCTCTGACAGAACTGAGAGAACTCTTGATAGTGTAATTTATACGCTCTCAAAGAGTTACATCTGGTTAATCAACTGTCCATCATTTAGCCTGGGGACCACCTGGGGACCACTTGAAGAAAAAAAGTGTATGCATTACATGTAAAGACTGTAAAATCCCATGTATTTGCAGTATAATAAAGACTTGGGTTGCATCCATTGTATGTCTCTATCATCTACTGCCCTCTATTGGTCGTTTCCAGTCCTACATTAAACCATTACAAAGCTCAGTCCTTGGTTTTTCTGAAGGTTGCACCGAGGAGGAATACTATTTCCCCCACTTCTAAATAAATATACATCACATGACACTTTGAAATCTGCTGTTGTGCAAATCAATATAAAGCTATGAGGGAAAACTAAACAGGAAACAGATATAGAGCTGAGCGGTCCGCCTGTCGACGTCACCCGTGGTCCGGAAATGAAAACAACTCATGACAACACACAATGTTTTGGGACAATCAAATAAAGATTTCTTTTGTTTTTTTCCCCCCAAAATTCCAGGATGGACTTCGCAAATAATGACCATTAATCTTCTACATTCTCTAATTAATTAAGTGGTTCTAATTCAGATGATGAATATTAACTCTTGAGAGTGTAAAGATGAAACCAAATGGACCCGCAAGGGTTTCATGTTTACGTTCTCAAAGAGTTACGTCTGGTTAACCAACTTTCCTTCATTTAGCCTGGGGACCACCTGGGACACTCTCAAGGACTACTGGTGGTCCCTGGACCACTGGTTGAAAACCCCTCCTTGCTATAAAAGGTTCATGACGGCAGTAGATAGATCTGAGGCAGTGATTCTCACTGTCTGACAGGACAAAGGCTGTGGAACTCTAGTTGGTCATCAATCAGAATGCTGACTACCAAAGTGCTTACGTCTGCGTTTTACTGTGGAGTGACACATTCTGAGGAAATGGTGACATCATTTCCACCCTAACAAGCAACAGAGGGCAGGGCTGGATTGGGACAAAAATTCAGCCCGGTCATTTTTTTTTGTATGTGTGTGAATTCGGCCCAGACCGGCCACAACCACAACCAGTGTGCACAAACAAACAATCCCTAACAGCGCCATTTTTGCACCACAACATAAATAATATAAGCAGTTGGTAACCAGATGTAACTCTTTGAGAGCGTAAAAAATGAAACCAAATGGACCCTTGCGGGTCCATTTGGTTTCATTTTTACACTCTCAAGAGTTAAAATATTCGTCTGAATTATCCCAAATCCACACAACTAGAGATCAACATTTGCCGTTGTGTTTCTGAAATCCATCCTGAAATTGTAGATAAAACAGAAGAAATCTTTGGGTTTTGGGGTAAAATGTCACAAAGTGGTGGTGCGTGGCTGAATAAATAGTGGACCCTGGTATGAAAAAGGTTGAAAACCCACTGATATACTGGTACAGCTAGTACAGCTACAATACAGGTCTGCCAAAAAGGGGGACACTTTATTTAAGCAGCACATAGCGCCCCCCTATGGCCCCGCGGCCCACCAGGAGAGCTCCTGGGACACCCTATAGCCAGTCCCACCCTGACAGAGGGTTTACAGCTGACATCACCATCATCATCATCATCATACCAAGAAGAAATGCAGGAATGTCTAGTGAGTAGTAAAGAAACTAGTTTCTGCACCATGACCTTTCATAAGGTTACATTCATCCACAACACAGAAAAGAATGTGAATGATTTAAACAACGCTAAACTCATTCCGCCACTCACTTTCTGCATAGTACACATGGTCCCTGCATGGTCCCCATGCAGCTAACTGGAACTCTAGAGAGCGTAAAATGAAACCAAAATGGACCCTTATGGGTCCAAACATCTGAAATAATAAATAATAAATATGAATTACTTAATTTCCAAGAATCTTGAATCTTGAAAACCTCTGCTGTCAGATTGAATAGTGAAGTGAAATGAAATTATAATTCAGACTGAATATCAGGCAATCAAAACACCCTTACACAAAACTCTGGTAGTGTGATGATATTGTGGCTCTGTTATGGAAAAGGATGAAAACCACTGGTATACAACAGTGGTTTTCAACCATTTTGACACCAGGGACCACCATTTATTCATCATTTGAGCCACCGACCACATTTACACCCCTAAGACCTAAAACTAAAGAATTCATTTGGTTTTGTCCTCAATTCCAGGCTGGATATTGCAAACAAAACAGTGTAGACTTCTTGTTTAAGTGGTGCTAATTCAGATGATATCTCTTGAGAGCGTAAACATTTTTACACTCTCAAGAGTTACATCTGGTTAACCAACTTTCCATCATTTAGTCTGGGGACCACCTGGAACCCTCTCAGGGACCACTGGTGGTCCCCGGACCACCTGTTGAAAACCCCTGGTGTATAATAGGAATGGCTGGCCAGCAGTTGCAGTGAGTACATGTGATAGTGTTTGGTCTTTGAAGCATCATGCACTGCAGTGAACTGTGTCCACTGCTGCCTCTATGCAGTATGGATATGATGACTCAGCAATGCTGCCTTTCATCATGCTCAGTCATTACTTTATGAAGGATATCCTATATATCTTAACTCATTCACACCTGCTATGTGTCTGCCAGCAATATATTATTTATCATTATTATTTATTACAAATATATTAAGATTTACTTTTAGTCATGCTCTTTTGCCTAAGATATAATATAATTTTAGTCACATTATACTCACCTGAAATGTTTTACTGTCTACCGGTAATTTAGTTTTAGTAGACGATTAACTAAATAACCATATCTTGATTAACAAAAAAAGTATAGTTAAATTTGTCGACATAAATACACAAGTACTTTGGCGACAGTGATGGTGTTGTAACGACTGATTCTTACTCACTGTCGTGAGCTTCTGTAGATTTCAGAAAGCAACAGTAGAACACAAACAAAAAAATAATTGACGACTAGTTTTTCTTTGTAGATGAAATTGTCAGTATATTTATAGTTTTAGTCCTCATAGCTTAGTTTTTATTTCAGCTTTGACAGCGATTCACTTCCTTGTTCATGGGACAACCATCCCCATTATTATCTGTGACTCCACAGCGATCTCCATGGATTGGATCAGAACATGCTTCTGCTCCTGGTTGAGGACATGCTAAAGCTAAACGTTAAAGGAGCATTCAGTGATTTGGGTGATTTGGAAAAAAAATGTTCCCCCCGGTAACGTTCACACGCCTACGGTTTATTTTAGACCTCAATCCTGTGAGCTTTTTTTTCTCACTACGTGATTCTCATTTGTCGGCACTAAGTGGAACGGCGGAATCACCGCCATAATACAGGCGTTTATCACTTCCTGTCTGTAAAGCTAGAGTGTCAGAGCAAGGGAAGCTAGAGTGCTTCCCTTGCTCATCTGACGATGCATGATCCTCCTGCAGGTGTGGATCATACCTGTGTTGTGAATCATACCTGTATTATTAATCCTACCTGTATCTCTCCTCCTGCAGGGTGGAGTTCAGGATGCTGTAGTCTCTCTTGAACTGGTTCTTCAGTTCCTCCAGGTCCTCCTCCAGCTGGTTCTGAGCCTCTCTGATCTCTCGGACCTCCTCCAGACTGAGGCTGAGGGTCTTGCTGTGGGCCCCGTGGTGGTCCCCGGCCCCCTGGGCGTCCTGCCTGCCGTGGGGACCCCCTCCTCCGGCCGGGCCCCCCATCCCCCCGTTGCTCTCTGCAGACACCGAGGCGCTCTCTGAGGAGCATTCATCATCACTGGGGTACTGGAGGACAGGACAGACATGGAGGAACATTTCCAAATTGGGGAGGGGCAGGCAAACATAGTATGGGGACGGCTTCATCGCCCGTGTCGCTTCGCGCCACGAGCGATGAAGCCACACCCATCCCATTTTCAGTTACAGGACTTTTATTTGGCAAGTATAGGCATCAATAATAACATCAGTTGTTGAAGTTGCAACAGACACACAGCATGCATAAAGCTAAAGGTCTGACTCAGAGAGTTTTCTGTTTTCAATGATGAAATGCTGTTGGTTTAGTGGTGACACAGCTGTAGTTAGTTAGTAGCAGTAGCAGTGTTTCACATCATTTTAAATAGAAGCACTTTAATTTTATATATCTTTGAAATGTGGATTGTTTGCATGGCACCGTGTTTGGTGGGCCAGTCAGGGCATTTAGGGCATCACTACCAGAGCCATATAAATTCTCTCTCATTAGTCCCTGCAGCTTTCTGCGATTCCACGATCCACAGTCTGTGGAAAACAGCTTGTGGATTAGTAGAAAGGTTCATCTCTCCACTTACTGGGAGGAACAATTTTCCATGGCCATGGCACAGTCTGACACCACTGGCAGAGCAACAACCCGAAAAAACGGCTGCTATTTCTCAATGAAAAACAAATGTGAACCAAATGGACCCTTGCGTAAGAACGTAAAAATGAAACCAAATGGACCCTTGCGGGTCCACTTGGTTTCATTTTTACGCTCTCAAGAGTTAAAATTCATCATCTTAAATAGCCCATGGTGGTGACCCAGTGGTCCCTGACCTCAGCAAAATGATAGTTTGGAACCAAATGGACCTGGGAGAGAGATAGGTAGAGATAGCTAGAAAGCAGGGAAAGACACAGAGGCAGAGTGCAATGACTGCCTTCAAGACAAATTTATCTTGTGTTTTGTTATAGTGCACCAAGTTGCACACTTGCCCGATCGGGCAACCAGGTAGCAGTCTTCACTTGCCCCACCATTTTTTTTACTTGCCCCGGGCAAGCGGGCAAGTGTTAGTGTCAAGCCCTGCTAGTTACTAGTTAACTGAGTCTCACCTTCACAGGTTTGGCCACCAGCGTGGTACTGTTGCTCAGACCCTTCCCCACGGCCGTGGGACCCCCAGCGTCTGGAGGGAAGGAACAGGTACTGCTGTCCAGGCTGGTCTTCAGCTGGGCGATGTTGTCTGCGCTGCCGAACTTGTTCCTGATGAGGTTGGCGAACTCCCGCGGCTTGCTGAAGAAGAACGGAGGCGACAGCGACACACCAGGACCGATGGTCTTGATCTTATCCAGGGTGGGATGGCGACCGCTGCCTGACCCACTGCCTGTCAGCTCCTTAGGAGACTCCCTGGAGCAGGAGAAGGGTGTTAGAATGAAACTGGATCACAGACTTTTGGAAATCTTATATTGTTTTAATCATTGATTATTAGCAGTGTTGGGTAATATCTTTACTTTACGTATGACCCCTTAGAAAAGGAGTATTACTTTACTTTTTACTAAAATCGAAGAATAATAATATATTACATATTGCAATAGTGGAGAGGGAGGGGGGCTTTCCCAAGCCCCTCCTCCCTTCCACCCACCCACAAAGGAATAGAGATGTACAACGCTATCTGTTTAGTGACAACTGTGATAACTTGTAGTGTACAGAATACTGTGGTGGATTAGGATCTACAAACTACTGCACATCTCTGTTGTTATCTGTTGATAGCTCTTAGATCTGTTCATGCAACAACAAGCTCATTTGTAATAAGTAACGAGGCATGTTTTGGCATACATACTACTTATTACACATTTTGGCAGAGTAATATCTTTACTTGTTCTGGAAAAGGTAATAATGTTACGTAATAATGTGTATTATTTGATTAGTTACTGCCCAACACTGTTTATTACCGGTAGTCATCTTGGCTTGTAGAGATCGGCCCATGCAATAGGGCAATTACCCCATTACTAAGTCCCTCCCCAAACCGTCCTTGTCCAATAGGCACAATGGCAGAGGAAACTATTTGGAATGGTATTGGACAGCGACTAGCCTGGTCTAGCCCTCAATGATTTTGGCCTTGGGGGGCGGGGGTGTCGTGGGATCCACACGGCGGAAGTGCTGCGCTCTGATTTGATCTCACTAACGTGTCGTCATCTCCGGCCCCTCCCGCGCCCGTCCACTGGCGGACGAAAATGAAAGCCTGGGTGTCGAGGCTAGACAGCGACTGACTAAACCCCACCCAAAAGGGTTGGGGGTTTAGAAGGGCTAATTGTAAGCTGGTGTTCCAGCTTACATAGTGGCAGCATTATTTGTTGTCATCCCTCATACCATTTCACAACTTAAGACCAAACCTGGGCATGGTGCTGTGTTGTAGTATAGTATAGTAAATATTAAACCTTGGCATGGTGCTGTGATGTAGTATAGTATAGTATAGTAAATATTAAACCTTGGCATGGTGCTGTGTTGTAGTATAGTAAATATTAAACCTTGGCATGGTGCTGTGTTGTAGTGTAGTATAGTAATTATTAAACCTTGGCATGGTGCTGTGCTTGACGTTGGGGTTGTATCGTTGAGAGGAAGATGAGGATGAGGAGGAGGAGGGCACAGGGCTCTGCAGAACGTCACTGTCCTTCATCTTGCGGTGATACTGCTCCAACTTCTTCTGCATCTGGGAGATGTTGTGAGCTGTCTTCTGGTTCTTCTTCTCAAAGACGTGCTTGATGCGTCCCACCTGCATGGTGGACAGGGGTTGGACAGGGTTAGACACTGTAGTATTTTGTTTTTATATTACTGGTGTGTGTGTATGTGAAAAAGCCAAGTACAGCTTACAGAAATACAGTCATGACTAAGATTACTAGCCAAGTACTTGCATTCTTTTTAAAAAAAGAAAAAAAAACTACCCCTGCACAAACAAACATTGACAAAGAAAATCTATAATCTATAATAAATATATAAATAAGGAAATGTCTGTCTGAATGAATGTCTGAAACCACCGTAACTCCTCACTGGCAGCACCAATTGCTCTGACTTTTCACACGGGCATTGGTCATAATATTAGAAGAGATTAAAGTAGCCCTTTTTTCAAATTAACAATTTTTTGATTAATAATGCATTTATTGGTGCATTATTTTTTAGCATGTGCGGGCACACACAGGTGCACACACACGCACCCGCGTGCTGAGTGGTTAGAGCAGCACGCTCTGTGCAAAAACAGCTCATCTACCAGCTCACAACTGGAACCATTATACACATCTTCTGATTTGAACACATCTTCCATCCATGTACATGTCCTGTGAGTGAAAAAAAAACACTGCCTCGATTATTATGTCTCGCAACAGCTCAGCCGCATGTCTGCTAATTTCTCTGTTTTTGATGTTGACTTTATACTTCTACAACAGCAGGTACGTACAACTTCCACAATGTGCGTACGTGCGTGCGTGTGTGTGTGTTTCCGTGCATCTCCCAATCCATGGCTAAAGAACAACTCAAAGAGAAATCTAATTTCTAATTTCTCGCTTCTTTCAGACTCATGCTTTTTCCATGCACCATGGTGAAGTTAGTTTCCGCTTGGAGATTCTCCCTGTTACAACATGTTAGGGACATGTTAGTCAATATTCACATGACAATGTGACCTATTATTAGGGCGGCACGGTGGCAGAGTGGTTAAGATCACTGCCTCACAGTAAGAGGGTACTGGGTTCGATTCCCGGTCTCGGAAGGTGCTGGGTTCGATTCCCAGTACGACCTGTGGGAGTTTGCATGTTCTCCCCGTGACCGCGTGGGTTTCCTCCGGGCACTCCGGTTTCCTCCCACCTGAATGAAACATGCAGTGTAAATGAGTTATGATTGTGCGTGAATGCTTGGTGTTGGTCGGAGGGGCCGTTGCGCACAGATTGGTTGCCACGCTTCTGTCAGTCTGCCCCAGGGCAGCTGTGGCTACAACGTAGTTACCATCACCGGTATGTATGGGTGATAGGGTGTGAATGGGATAGTCTGTAAAGCGCTTTGGGTATCTTGAAAGGCGCTATATAAGTCTAAGTATTATTACATCACAACACCCACTGTACATATTTCAGTGTTCATATATCCAAACGGGTAAGGTCCTAGTTATGTATAATTAAGTACAAAACAATCCTTCCATCCCACTGTACAAGAAAATAATTTAGATTTTTTTTTTCAACAAGGAGAAAAAGAAAACAAAACAAAGGGATTATACAAATATAATACTGTATATACATATAATACTGTATATACATCAGAGTTCCTAACTTGATATAGAGTATGGTTCCAGCAGTCTATTGTATGATAATTTGCAGTGTTTAATCTATCAGTATTATGCTCCATTGTTCCAGCGTCAGTAAGGAGCTGGTTCCACTCATTAAAGGACAGAATGTGGAGTTTACTATCGCACTGCCAGCAGTTTCTTTAACAGCGGAACTTCCTGACAAACAAAAACCTCTCTGAACTTATTTAAAGTTAAACAATCATCATCATTAAGGAGCAAAGATTTAGGACAGCAGGGAAATTGTTTTTGCAACTTGTGGGACATTCCCACATCATGTGTATTCAAAGAACAAGGTGTGACAGTTTGGTGATATGGCAAGTCTTCTATATGCTTTCTGGGGAGTTAAATATGGTTCATCGACAAAATTAAATCAAATCAGCTGGTGATTGTGTTTAGATGCCATAATATATTGTAGTCTTCTATTCTTTTTCCAATAAAATGTTATTTTGTTTGGGTCACAGTTTTATTCATCTGAAATGCTTCAGTGTTACGTCTAGTTTTAGCCTAAAGACTAAAATGTGCTTTGGAACTGGAAGGCCTTGAAGACAGAGCTGATTTTACACTTTGTTGCAGATACAGTTACAGGCATGCAGATCTGCTGTTTTCAACCATAAAACGACTTCTCAATAGTGTTTTGTTTTAGTTTCTCATTGCTCTGTTTTCACACAGTAAAAAAGGCATTGTAGGCCATAGTTTATAACCACCATGTCAAAAATAGAAAAGTCCCTTTCTGGGCACAGGTCTCCACCAGGCCAGGTCAGGTTGTGGCTATTCTTGTGTTTATTCTTGTGACTTTGGCATTTGGATGATTTGAGGCATTTTATCCAAAAAATGATGGGTAATATGAAAAAAATGTACTTTTACAAAAATCTGCCTACTGGTGGCGCTATAAAAAGCTGAAATTAAAATAAAGGTCAAAGGTTCGTCTCTGTCCGTACATACAGCATTTCATGCAGATCGATGCAGGTATACGTAAAACTGTGTGCTGCCTAAGGGTGGCGCTATAACAGGATGTCCTGAAAAATGGAAAATTTGGGCAGAGGTTCATCGTCTGCATCCAGGGAGTGTGTGTGCAAGGTTGGCAATGATTGGATAAACGGTGCCCGAAATAAGCTGTACAGTGTACACGGATGGGCAGGAGAAAATGCCATGGGGGCGGCTTACTCAAGGAAGGCCCCCCGATACCATTTTTGGTTACAGGACTATATTAGTCAAGTAAGCATCAAGTTGTTGTTGAAGTTACAACAGAAACGGAGCATGCATAAAGCTAAAGGTCTGACGCAGAGAGTTTTCTGTTTTCAATGATGAAATGCTGTTGATTTAGTGGTGACACAGCTGTAGTTAGTTAGTAGCAGTAGTAGTGTTTCAAATCATTTTAAATATAAGCACTTTAATTTGAATATCTTTGGGTGGTTTGCATGCCATCATGTTTGGTGGGACAGTCAGGGCATATATGCCCTCATGCCCATGCCTAGATCCCCTGACAGACACACGGACGGAGTGCAAAATAGATCCAAAATAGAGACAAGAACCAATGTGATCAGCCAGGGTTCCAGTTCTGTATCTGTCCATAGCAGACAACCAAAATAATAAAACTCTTCTTCTCTTGTTGTCCATAATCCAACACTACCCACTCCAAACACAATCGTCTTTCACACATTTCCGCCTCATGAACATCCCACACATGTTCTGCTGTCTGTAAATGTACAGGAAGATGGTATCACCTGCTGGGCATTGCTGCCGGTCGCACCTCCTCCGGTGCCCATGGGTCAGCTGCAGGGTCATCAGCCAGGAACCACCATTCACCAACGTTTCGCCCCTTTAATCCTGGAACGTTTCCTGGTGGCGGAGCAGTGACAGGGACGTCTCCCTGTCACCCCCTGCAGCTGACGGGCCTGACTGAGCGGTGTTACCACCCTGCGGCTGTTGCTGGGGTTAGTTCTTTCCCCAGCGCTGGTCCTTCCTCCTTAGCCAGAGCCAAAAGCTCCCCCTCTCTGCCTCCTCCGCAAGCTCTTTGGTTGCTCTCTTGAGGTTTCCTCCAGTCACTCCTGCGTCTTTCAAGAGGCGTGTGGTTGACAGGCCCACAAAGCCTCGGCATCCAACCTCCACTGGGTAGATGGTCGCCTTCCAGCCAACCTCTCGGCACTCAGCAGCCAGCTCGGAATACTTGGCCTTCTTACGCTCGTAGGCAGCCTCGATCCCCTCCTCCATCGGAACTGTGAGTTCGATGAGGAACACGGATTTCTCCCTGGCAGACCACACCACGATATCAGGTCGGAGGGACGTGGTGGTGATCTCAACAGGAAAACAGAGCTGCCTGTCTAGGTCCACCCTCATGTCCCAGTCCCGGCCGGTGGAGAAAAGCCTTGGCATGCCTTTTGGCCCAAAGAATCTTCGCACCCCTTCAGTCACAAAGCCGGTGTAGCTGTGGTCCTCTGCTGCGGGTGGCCCTTTACTGCGCTGTCGACACCCCTCCAGCACTTCAGCCAGCTTCCTCAGGACCTGGTCGTGGCGCCACCTGTAACGTCCCTGGGAAAGTGCGGTCTTGCAGCCTGACAAAATATGCTGGAGGCTTGCATTAGGGGCACAGCAGAGTGAGCAGTTCTCCTCACTCCCAAACCACTGATGAAGGTTCCGAGGGCAGGGAAGCGTGTCGTAGGTTGACCGGATAAGGAAGCTGAGCCTTGCCTGGGGGATCCTCCATAGGTCTGCCCACGTGATGTCTCTGTTGGCTACCCCCTCCCAGGTTGTCCAACTTCCTTGTCGGCCCTGCGACACGGCCTTGATCTTATAGCGCTCTTCCTCAGTCCTTGTCACCTCAGCCACCACCATCTCCTTCCTCTCTTTGCGGTTGGCCTTGGACCAGAACCGTGGTGCTTCTCCCCACCCTAGCCCTGCTCTTCCTGCCTGGACTCTGCCGACGATTTCTTGGTGTTGCAGACGGCCGATGGCTTGGTCGACTTCGCTTTGGGCGTTCCACTTCCGGCCTGTCGGGACTTTGGCGTTTGCACTCCGTACGGACTGGTCGGTGGACTCTCTCAGTTCCAGAACAAGCCTGGCCTTCTCTTGCCTGTACCCCACGCTGATTGATTGCAGCGGCAGCTGTAGTTTGTTTCTTCCGAAGAGGCCCGTTTCCGAGAGGCACCGTGGCAGCCCCAGCCACTTTCGGATGTATGAATTGGCTTTTCCATCCATCCTGCCTGCAGTGGATGAGGGGATCTCGCTCATTTTCAGTGGCCACATTACCCTCCTGTACAGCGTGAACTGATAGCACCAGATCTTGTATTTCCCAGGGAGCTGGCTTTGGTCGATCTTTGCCAGACCTTCTGAGAGCTGCTTCATCACTGTTCTTCCCATCTGTCGGTCTGACAGCTCTGCTGTGTACTCCCTACCAAGGCTTCTAATGGGTTGTTCAGAAAGGAGTGGGATTTTCTCTCCCCCTACGACGAAGGTGGTGCTGTCGTTTCGGACTCCTCTTCTGAGGGACAGGCTCCGTGACTTTGAGGGCTTGATCTTCATCCGTGCCCACGACATCAGCTCGTCCATTCTTCCCAGCAGTCTTGATGTACATGCTGCTGTCTGAAGGAGGCTGGTGACGTCGTCCATGTAGGACCTCAATGGGGGTAGTCTCTGTCCGGATGGAAGCTTCATCCCTCCGACCATCTGTCTTGCTCCGATGAGAATGACCTCAAAGGCAGCCACAAATAAGATCGGAGAGATGGCACAACCCATAGCGATTCCCACCTCTAGGCGTTGCCACCCCGTGGTGAATTCTTGGAGGCTGAAGCACATCTGCAGGTCGTTGAAGTAGGATGCTACTGTGTTCTTGATGCAGGAGGGTACGTGGAAGAACTCCATTGCGTAGTTGATCAGCTGGTGTGGGACTGATCCATACGCATTGGCGAGATCAAGCCAGACGACGTGCAGGTCAGTCTTCTCTCGCTTGGCCTTCTGGATCTGGTCCCAGATCATCGAAGAGTGTTCTACGCACCCTGGGAAGCCTGGGACTCCCGCTTTCTGGCAGTTGGTGTCTATGTAGCCATTTTCAAGCAGGTAGCTGGTCATCCTTCTGGCTAGGACTGAGAAGAAGATCTTGCCTTCTACATTCAGTAGTGCGATGTTTCTGAACTGGCTGATTTCTTTGGAGTTTGCTTCCTTGGGGATGAAGACCGCTACAGCTCTTTGCCACTCTGATGGGATAACCTGTTTCTTCCAGGCAGTTCTCATGAGGTACCATAGCAGCTCTAGCACCTTGGGGCAGTTCTTATACAGCTTGTAGGGGACTCCATTAGGGCCTGGTGATGACGAGGACCTTGCCTTCTTCACGATTTGCCGGACTTCACTGAGCTTGGGGGGCGCTACATTGAACTCAGCACTTGGGGGTGCAGGCCGAGGTACGTACCCTGGTGTTCCTAAGGGAACGTTCCTTGCTGGATCGCTGTACTGCCCGTTGACATGCTGTTCAAGTTGCTCCCTGGTGGTTTCAAGCTTTCCACTCTTCTTCTCCTCCAGCAGCTGTCTGGCATGCTTAAAGGGGTCTTTGAAGAAGCTGGCCCGTTCCTTCTCTTTCCGTTTGCTGCGCTTGCGGATACGTTCAGCCCTGCGAAGCCTGGACAGCCTATGCCTGACCTCCTCCCAAAGGGCTTTCAAACCCTCTTTCTCTGCCAACGTCGCCTTCCTCCAGTTCTTGCGGAGTTGTCGGCGCCTTCGCACGAGGTGGTCAATCTCCATTTCCCTCCTCCCCTTCTCTCTTTGGCTGGTTCTTTGGTTGGAGGTTACTTCACCAAATCTGTTGCTACAGATTTGGTATAGGATGTCCCCAAACTGGTTGAGCTTGGATTCCACCCCTCCATGCAAAGATGCCTCCAGTGCCTTAACCAACTCAGTGTCCAGTGTTCTCCATGCCTCTGCCTCGTTTGACTTTGGCCATTTGAGCTTGCTCCTTCTCGTTGTCTTCTTGGTCTCTGCTTGTGGCTCTGCTGTGTGTGAGTTAGCTGCGACTGAGTCTTGGAGCTCACGTGGGGGCTCACTCTCCACCAGTGGGCCTTCTTCCTCTGTGACTTCGCCATCTGCAACGTTGGGTCCGTTGGCTCTGTGGTTGTTGACCTGGCTTTCGGTCCCGCTTGTCTCACCTGCCGAGGCAGAGCAAGGTTGCTGTTGGCCTTCCTGACCACACTTTAGTTTCCCCTGGTGGATGCGCAACCCCCTGAACGTGGTCTCTCTTTCCCATCCGCATGCACACTTCCGGAGGATTTTCTCCTCATTTCCTGGAGTTCTGGTGTTCTTCTCGTTGTCCGTTTCCGTTGCAGTCGTTACCGTGTTGTCTGTCCGGTTAGGCCCATCTTTCATCCCGCCTCTCGGAGGGCCTGCGGGTTGTTTTCTCTTTGTGTTCTTCGTAGTTGGCTTTGGGTGTCACTCTTCTGAGTGACTAGTGGGTTGGGTAACTAGCCGCCCACTCCCGGTGCGGTCTTTCCCTGCTGTCGCCCAGTCTTTCCTGGGGGTCCTCCAGTCTTCCCTGGACTCCAACTGCCCTGTTCACAGTAGTCACTGGGTTACCAGAGCTTCAGTAAATGTACAGGAAGATGGTGTCCAACAATAAACTTCACGTTCCACACGCACTTTGTCCTTATCCTGGCTGCCAGAACAGCAGCTTGCATGCTCGCTTTATGACCCCTCAATGTCACAACTCTTCTACTAGATAGCCCTGCCTGAGCCTTACAGTATAGGCAGAAGTGTGCAAACTCAGTTCACCCCATGGGGCCGATCCAACGGATGCCAACCACAGGCACAGACCCTCCACAAAAATGTGATTAAAGAAATGGTAATTTCACACTTCATATCGCACCTACCATAACGGTAACCTTCATTAGCCATTAAAAGGAAAAACTTTTTTTTCCCTTTTTTTAAGGAAGTACCTCCGTGGGCCACTAGAGGGCGCTCCGCAGGCTGCAAATAGCCCTTATTGGGTTGCTTATTAGGGACCCCTGCCATACATAGGGTTACAATGTGTTTAGTGGAAGGGAATTGAACCCCCATGCACCCACCTGCTGCTTGTCTGCGCTGCTCATCAGCTTCAGGTACTCGGCTACGTTCTCGTCCCGCGCCGTCTGTTCGATCTTCAGCTGCTCTGTGACCTTCAGGATCTTCTGCTGGAGGCTGTCCATGCAGGAGCGGCTGCGCTGGACCTCCTGAGACCCCTGAGCCCCTGCCCCGGGACCCCCTGCCCCCCCAGCCCCCCCGGGCCCAGGGCTGCTGGCGTCAGTCAGGTCCAGGTCCAGGTTGTTCTCTGAGGACCCCCGGCGCATGGCAGCCGCGGTGGAGGAGTTGCTCAGGACACTGGCCTCACTGTTACGGTCCACCTGGAGGTCAGAGAGAGAAAGAGAGACCACAACACACCGGTCAGAAACCATAGAAACAACTAGACCTTCGGGGCACAGGCCTCCACCGTCTCCACCGTTGAAACATAGTAGTCACCAACAGTGACTGTTACGTCACCCGCAGGGTAACAGTCTTCACCCTGACCTAGATTCAAGATTCAAGAACTTTATTGCCATGTCAACAGAAGTTGATAGGAATTAGTCTCGGTTCATTCTCAACAGGTACAGACAACATACAGTATATACAAAAGACAACAAGAAGACAGTACAGTGCAAAGACCAGCAGCATAGGAATTGGACATGTTTTTAAAGTGCTATATGCATTGCATATTGTTACATACATGCATCATTACAACTGTAAACTAGTGAGACAAGTTCAAGTGTCTAATAGCTACAGGGAAAGTGCTACATCTCGCTTCAGAGATAGCACTTACCCTATGGCTATTATTTTGGGGGTCTGTGGGGCTAAAATGTCATCAAATGGTGGTCTGTGGCTCAAATGCTGAATACATACATAGTGGGCCCTGTTATTAAAAAGCTGAACCTTTTTAATACAAAGCTCAAAGGAAAAAAGGCTCCGGTTAGCAGAAGTGTGACGACGTTGTCAGTTACTGGAAGACTGACTTTGCAGTTTCAGACTAAATTTCCCTGACATGTCCTGAGACAGAGACAGAGAGAGACAGAGACAGACAGAGAGAGACAGAGACAGAGAGAGACAGAGACAGACAGAGAGAGAGAGAGAGGGAGAGACGGCTCTACTCTGAGCTATACTACACACGATACATGGAAACTCCCAGAGCCAGGGGCGTTTTTGCTATTAGGCAGACTAGGCGTCATGAGGGGAGGGGGGCGACCATGAGAGAGAGTGCCATTTTACAGGAGATTTTCCCTCCTGTAAAATGGCATAATATCCATTTGGTAAGGGGGGCTCCAAGTTGCTTAGACGCCCCTGCCCAGAGCTGCTTTGATTAGACAGCAGTCTGTTATAGAGCAGAGCGTTCCGTTACCAAGAAATAACATCCCAGCGATGGACCAATCAGAATCAAGCATTCAACCGAGCTGTGTAATAAATAAATAAGCATGTTTAAAGTTCTGTGTGTGTCAGAGAGTTTCCTCTGAGCCACTGAACACAGCAGGTCCATCAAAGCATTTAGCACACATTCCATGAGCTAATGGAACGCTAAGGCTGCTCAGTTCCACATGTCTGTGAATCTACTGGTAATACTGATAGCACACCATCACTGGAGCATAACCAGCTGGATCTGGACTGTACTGAACTGGGCGCTAGTTTTTATTCATCATTATTATTATTTTTTGCTGCACGTGAATTCTCTCAGACTTGGAGACCAAACACAATGCCATGCAAAACAACCCAAATTTCAAAGATATTTCAAACTAAAGTGCTTATAATTAAACTGAAACACTACTACTGCTACTAACTAACTACAGCTGTGTCACCACTAAACAAACAGCATTTCATCATTGAAAACAGAAAACTCTCTGAGTCAGACCTTTAGCTTTATGCATGCTGCGTGTCTGTTGCAACTTCAACAACAACTGATGTTATTATTGATGCTTTACTTGACTAATAAAAGTCCTGTAACATAAAATGGTATGGGTGCGGCTTCATCGCCCGTGGCACGAAGCGACACAGGAGATGAAGCCGCACCCATATCCCCCTCCCCCCCAATAGACCTGTGCAGTGACGTCACCGCTCCAGGTTCCAGAAGTGTTTTCCCCATTCATTTTTCTCATAGACTTTTCGAAAATAATTTATATAAAGACGATTACAACACGGACAAAGCCAACTCGGGTCGTGACAAATCATTATGACACACACAATCTTTTGGGATGATCAAATAATTTCTAAGATGAAAAACGAAACAAAAAGTGTTGTATCCTGCCGTTTTCTACTTCTTGCTAATTAGATAATATATGATGATATTGTGTGTGTCATCATGATTTGTCACGACCCGAGTTGGCTTTGTCCGCGGCGAAATGGTCTTTATATAAATTATTTTCGAAAAGTCTATGAGAAAAATCAATGGGGAAAACTCTTCTGGAACCGGGGCGGTGACATCACTGCGCAGGTCTATTGGGAAATGTTACATCCTGACTATGCCAGTTTTTCTTTCCTTTTTGCTGCATGTGAATTCCCCTAGACTTGGAGCACAGGTTCTCCAGGTACCAACCTGTGAGTCATGGAAACATTCCTATGTGTCATTCCCTTAGTTTCTGTTTCACATACATTTGGTTTTAAAGGTAATAGAGGGAACTTTAGTGTGTACAAAAACACTGTGTTTGTAAACAGATTTGTTTAAAAACAGAATCTAACTCCACCTCACCTCCACTCTATTGGCTCATTATGAATCTGCTGGAGACTGCTGTGCTGTGATTGGCTAAAACGCTGCCACTTAGTTATTAAGGACAGTATGAGAGAAGAGCAACAAAATAATGGGCTGCAAAAATATACCACTTTTCTACTGTATGCCCAACAACATTCTTGCCTTGGCATGTATTGTATAGTTGTGTATGGCTATATAATGACTACAAGAAAAAAATGTATAGCTGCACACTTGTAGCTACCAATGTTAATTTAATGAGGACACAGGTTAAAAAAAAAAAAAAAAAAAAAGACAGGTATACTGCCTTCTTCATTGCATAATATGTCAAACCCGATATTTGTTTTATATGTTTGATTCTCCGTTGTTTGACGATCTTGTTGACAAACCGGCTGACATGACCAAACAGGGGATATCTCGGCTGTTTTTTTTTCTCTGACCAAGACCCTGTCGGATAAAGGAAGTGGCGTTTTGTTTTTTTTTGTCGGCTCAACAACAAACGATAGAAATGCTTCAGTGTAGCAGTTAAAGCAGCCGTCTCAGCAGTGTGGGTAGGAGGGAAGATTTGACATAAAAGCCACGTGTTAAAATGCCTGGCTGACATCTAGCATTGGATGTCCTGGAACCACCTCAAGCTGAACTATCTAGCTGACTAAGTAATCCTTGTTAACCTTGTTGCCCCTCCGGCAAAAACACCTCTGTGTTGTCCTGGACAGCACAGTTCTAGTTCAAAGCAGGGGCGGATCTAGGCATGGGGGGGCAATGCCCCTCTAAATGTCCAGTCTGCCCCACCAAATACAATGGCATGCAAAAAAAAAATGTTACATCCGGCCCTGATTCAAAGCATACATTACAGCTGTCACCTGGTCCTGTAGGTTTACAATCCGTCACGCTAATATCAGATGAATTAGACCTTCATTACCCAGAAGTCAGCCCAGGTGGTTATCTAGATAAACTCCCATTTTCAACATTTTACAACATTTTTCATTATTATACCTTAGAGACGTTGTGTGGGAATAATAATAAAAAAAAAACTGCCATTCTGTTGGAGGGAGAACTGGACTGGACTGGACGGGAGAAAAAAAATCACTAACAGGGTGAAACACATCTTGATGAACATTATCAAGATGTGCTGATAATGGGATTTTACTAGGGTTGTCGTCTAAGACAGTTTTTTTTTTTTTTTTTCCCCAATGGAAATATGTGTATACTAAAAATTGAGCCGTCTTGTATTTGGGAATTACAGTGTATTTATTGTTTGACATTTTTGACATTCAATGCTCTTTTTACACAAATGAGTCTTGAAAAATGCGGTAGTCTTATAGCCAGGGTCGTCTTATATTCGGGACAGTACGGTACTTTTTTTATTCCGTATCTGATCCTGATACCACAATTTGTGTGAGAGCCGATACTCAATGCCAGTGTTATGATCTTATGTTGTGTTTATAGCTTTCTAGATATATATTATTATAGATATAACATTTCATGTTGTATTTATAGACTCCTCAGTCGTAATGTGAGCTAGCACTTTGGGCAAATTCCACATGAGCCAACATTTTATTTACCTGCCATAGTGTCAACCCCTTACCCCTGTGTCTGATCACTGGTTAGACTGGTATATTCACCATAGTGTCAACCCCTTACCCCTGTGTCTGATCGCTGGTTAGACTGGTATATTCACCATAGTGTCAACCCCTTACCCCTGTGTCTGATCACTGGTTAGACTGGTATATTCACCATAGTGTCAACCCCTTACCCCTGTGTCTGATCACTGGTTAGACTGGTATATTCACCATAGTGTCAACCCCTTACCCCTGTGTCTGATCACTGGTTAGACTGGTATATTCACCATAGTGTCAACCCCTTACCCCTGTGTCTGATCGCTGGTTAGACTGGTATATTCACCATAGTGTCAACCCCTTACCCCTGTGTCTGATCACTGGTTAGACTGGCATATTCACCATAGTGTCAACCCCTTACCCCTGTGTCTGATCGCTGGTTAGACTGGTATATTCACCATAGTGTCAACCCCTTACCCCTGTGTCTGATCGCTGGTTAGACTGGTATATTCACCATAGTGTCAACCCCTTACCCCTGTGTCTGATCACTGGTTAGACTGGTATATTCACCATAGTGTCAACCCCTTACCCCTGTGTCTGATCGCTGGTTAGACTGGTATATTCACCATAGTGTCAACCCCTTACCCCTGTGTCTGATCACTGGTTAGACTGGCATATCCACTGATACTGATATGACCCAACATGACCACATAATGACAGATACTGATCCAGTATCAGGACATGCCTTACATTTTACAGTAAAGGCTCATAGATTAGAGTAGATTAGATTCCACATACGGTAGGTAACTCTAACCCAGGTCACATGACAGTGAACAAACAGGCTGAGCCAGGGAGCAGGATGCTGACTAATAAATAAAGTAGAATCCAAAACTATGAGGGTTAAAAGTTCACTAGCAGGGGCGGATCTAGGCATGGGCATGGGGGGGCAATGCCCCCCTAAATGCCCCGACTGCCCCACCAAACATGATGGCATGCAAAAACAACCCAAGATATTTCAGTGCTTATGTAAGTATTTAAAAACTACTGCTGCTACTAACTAACTACAGCTGTGTCACCACTAAACCAACAGCATTTCATCATTGAAAACAGAAAACTCTCTGAGTCAGACCTTTAGCTTTATGCATGCTGTGTGTCTGTTGCAACTTCAACAACAACTGATGTTATTATTGATGCTTTACTTGACTAATAAAAGTCCTGTAACCGAAAATGGTATGGGGCGACTTCATCGCCCATGGCGTGAAGCGTCATGGGCGATGAAGCCACAACCAAACCATTTTCTCCTGCCCCTCCCCTCCCACCCAATTGGGAAATGTTACATCCGCCCCTGCTCACTAGGCAAAGTGGGTTCTCTAATATATTAATATATTCTCACTTGTGGGTGAATTAGATGTTGTCACACATACACCCAGCTACTGACATCAGTGATTAGTGTAACTGTGATAGAAGAATGTGATGTTATCAATATTACTTGCAGTTGGTACTATGTACTACTACCACCACCATTTTAAATTCATACAAAGACACTTGACGTTTGTATTCGACTCCATGCTCTCACAACAAGGCTTTCTGTTGTTTTAATAGTGTAAAGCTGTTCCATAAACATATCGTTTTGATTTGAAGGCATTATAAAAACGATGCGTCTGTATATGTCTCTCTTTCCCTCGCTTTTGCTGTCTGTCTGTCCCCCCCCCCCCCCCCCCCTCTCATATACTGGACTTATGCTGAGTATGCACACTCATCCATATACAAATCATCATTATATATTCTAACACAAGTTGGTTGTATGACCAGAGAATAGCATGTGTCCCTCTCTCTCCTCCTCCGTTGGCAGTATAATGTCCTCCTTGAACACAGAACTCTCTGTGCAGAGAAAACAGCACACACTTGTCTCTCTCTCTCTCTCTCTCTCTCTCTCTCTCTCTCTCTCTCTCTCTCTCTCTCTCTCTCTCTCTCTCTCTCTCTCTCTCTCTCTCTCTCTCTCTCTCTCTCTCTCTCTCTCTCTCTCTCTCTCTCTCTCTCTCTCTCTCTCTCTCTCTCTCTCTCTCTCTCTCTCTCTCTCTCTCTCTCTCTCTCTCTCTCTCTCTCTCTCTCTCTCTCTCTCTCTCTCTCTCTCTCTCTCTGGAACTATTGCTGCGATGACGAAACTCTAGTCTAGCATATGGATTCAATGGCCTGATCAGTGTTGCCAAATTGTGTTGAGAGAAATCAGCAACCGCCTTAATCCATGAAACCACTTGAGCCCTAAAGTAGCCTGAATACTACTTATAGCTTACAAACAATGTGACGCAATAAGCTTGTAGATGCATTGTTTTCAAAACGATCATGGAACAAAAAAAGTGGCAAACTGTGAATTCTTTGAAACATTTCAACAAAAACGCTAACCTTTGTATATGGGGGTTTCGGTGACAATTCCTTGATATTCGTGGGAAATATGTGTGAATCACTGATTTTAAAAGACTCCAGGAAAGCCCAAATAAACTAAACTTTATAAATAATCACAAAATCGCAACCCTCACAGGGCTTGACACTAACACTAGCCTGCTTGCCCGGGACAAGTAAAAAAAATGGTCGGGCAAGTGAAGACTGCTACCTGGTTGCCCGATCGTGCAAGTGTGTGACTTAGTTCACTATAACACAACACGAGATGCATTTGTCTTGAAGGTGGTCATTGCGCTCTGCCACTGCGTCTTTCCCTGCTTTCTAGCTATCTCTCTCCCAGGTCCATTTGGTTCCAAACTATCATTTTGCTGGCATCACAAACCCCTGAGTCTGTGACCACTGTGGAAACCACTGATTTACAAGTTAAATATTTACTGTAGATTGTGACTTAAACAAAACAGTCTTCGACTGTGAAAGAAAGACTGTTTAAAGCAGTAGAAAGTAAACTTAAATGCAAATTTTATGATATATATTTTGGGGGGCAAGTGACCATAACTTGAGGGCAAGTAGAACCTGACTTGCACTTGCCCGATGGGCAAGTGCCTCAGAGATCTTAGTGTCAACCCCTGCGGGCTCAACTACCAATATGTACACAGCAATTTGACAGAAGTGGCCCAAAGTGGCTTACAACCAGCCGACATGGCAACGCTGGGCCTGCGTAACAATGCCCTGAGGAACCTCCCGTCTCCAAACATTTGCATTCAGACAGCAGGCCGTCTCTAAAGACACCTGACTAAACAATAGGAATTTAAATGGCTCCATGAAGTGTTTTTACAGTCAAACCCGTTTGTCAAAGAAACGGGAACCACCGCCACCAGCACCACGCGCAGCACCGAGTTAAATGTCTTCTTCCTCAAAGAGGAAGCACGGCAGAGGCTGGTGTGAATGTGTGTGTATGTGTGAGCGTGTGTGAGCGTGTGTGTGTGTGTGTGTGTGTGTGTGTGTGTGTGTGTGTGCGTGCGTGCGTGCGTGCGTGTGTGCGTGTGTACGTGCGCTGTAGGCCGCTCAGATTACCAAGTCTATTAGAGTTCAGAATCACAAACACAAAAGGCTGTTTGTTTGGCGGCGCAGCGGCTAGCTGGACGACATTCTAGCAGGGGCGGATCTAGGCATGGGCATGGGGGGGGCAATGCCCCCCTAAATACCCAGTCTGCCCCACCAAACATGATGCCATGCAAAACAACCCAAGATATTTCAAATTAAAGTGCTTATATTTAAAATGATGTGAAACACTACTACTGCTACTAACTAACTACAGCTGTGTCACCACGAAACCGCATTTCATCATTGACAACAGAAAACTCTCTGAGTCAGACCTTTAGCTTTATGTGTGTCTGTCTGTGTGTCTGTTGCAACTTCAACAACAACTGATGTTATTATTGATGCTTTACTTGACTAATAAAAGTCCTGTAACCCGAAAATGGTATGGGGGCGCCTTCATCGCCCGTGGCACGAAGCGACACGGGCGATGAAGCCGCACCCATACCATTTTCTCTTGCTCCTCCAACATGTTCTCTTGCCCCACCAAATGGGACATGTTACATCCGCCCCTGCATGCTAGGCTGCAGCGTTAGTATTAGTACGCTCTCTGTGCAGAGCTGGAACTAGTTGGGGATAGTCACACACACACACACACACACACGCACACACACACACACACACACACACACACACACACACGCACGCGCACGCACGCACACGCACACGCACGCACACACACACACGCACACACACACACACACACACACACACACACACACGCACACGCACTCGCACGCACACATCGACCTCTGCTCTGAAATGTTTAAGATTTCATTCATCTCTCAGTGTCGGGTGACCAGATGTCCCTCTTTGCGTGGGACAGTCCCTCGATCATTCCCGATGCAATGCCCCCCTAAATGCCCCCCTGACTGCCCCACCAAACATGACGGCATGCAAAACAACACAAATTTCAAATATATTTCAAATGAAAGTGCTTACACCATGCTACTGAATAACTACAGTTTTGTCACCAGCTTACAGGACTTTTATTAGTCAAGTAAAGCATCAATAATAACATCCGTTGTTGTTGAAGTTGCAACAGACATGCAGCATGCATGAAGCTAAAGGTCTGACTCAGAGAGTTTTCTGTTTTCAATGATGAAATGCTGTTGGTTGTAGCTGTAGTTAGTTAGTAGCAGTAGTCGTGTTTCAAATCATTTGAAATATAAGCACTTTAATTTGAAATATCTTGGGTTGTCTTGCATGCCATCATGTTTGGTGGGGCAGACTGGGCATTTAGGGGGGCATTGCCCCCCCACCCCCCCATGCCCATGCCTAGATCCGCCCCTGACCGAAAACAGTAGGCCTATAGTTGGGCAGCTTCCTCACCCCCATATCATACTGCCTGCCCCCCAAATGTCTGTCTCTGACCAGCAGACAGAGATGAATCATGTCTAGTGCCGTGTGAGAATCATGTCCACAGTGACCCTGAGATAACGAAGGATTCAGAATGTCCTCAGAGTCACACCTCCAACACACTGTGAACTAGACAGTCTGGACCTTCTGTTACAGAAATAATGACCAAAACTTCTTGAAAACAGTTTTTTTTTGCCATGACGGACTGGAAGGTCAGACAGAGACCAACTCTCAGTATCTACCTGTACATCATCTCACACAGTCTCACCATTAGCCTGTTAGGGACAGTTAAAAACCAGAACCAGAATAGGGAAAAACAACTCATTTTCGGGAGCACCGCATCGTGACTAATGGCAACTTCCGGCAGAAGTTGACTAACTGGAAGTCCCGACTTTTCCAGCGGTTTTGGGGCACCGTGATTCCAGGCTCTCATCTCACAGCGCGGATGAAAGACTGGAGATCGAGGCTAACCTGAATCAGATCTGAGACACATTGAACTTGGAATCTGATTTGTTTAAATGAGTCATGTGACCTGTTAGACCACATATGTCAAACTCAAGGCCCGGGGGCCTTGCGGGATGATATTGAATTAGTATTAGAACTGGCCCTCTGGTATATTGCACACACCATGATAAGAAATTAATGTGACTAATTGTTTTACTTCCTCAACTCAGTTTCATTTACTTTCTCAATTAGCGCCGCACTTGGTGAGGATCATAGGAGAAAAAGATTCCCCCCGAAAAATAGCAGGCGTTCGCGTCTCATAGCGTGCCACAGAGTGGCACGCTATGAGACGTGAACGCCTGCGCCTGCGTGAACGCCTGCTATTTTTCATTAAAACTTAAAACAGTTTTTTTTTAATGCAGGCAGTTTCATCTTTACAATTATCTTGCCATTAAGATAAATTGATTTTTGAAGGGAAATTACTTTTTTGCTGTTTGACAGGGACGACGGGACGTCATGGTAAACCGGTGTTGAAACACAGACCGGTATCTCCGGCCCTCGACTTGTACCATTCTTTTCTATTTTGGCCCACTCTGTATTTGGGTTTGACACCCCTGAGTCATGTGACCAATCAGATTTATATCTGGAAGAGACACAGATCTGATCAATTGGCAGCCAGTGTAAAACCAGCCTAAGTGTTTGATGAAATGAACATGGTGGCTGCCAACCATTGTAAACAAGCATATTCTTAACTGGTTTGTCCATTCACAGTCATCAATCAGTCTGGTATTGAGCTGTGCTTGAATTGTACTGTCTATTCACAAATCTACAAGCTGATAATAAAAGATTGAATCAAGCAGTGCAGTGTCATGCCATCTCCATGCTGCTTCCCACAGCAACTCACTGGTGTAAAGTTATAACGTCTGTGTCAGTAACTGTGTTTAAATGAGGGCAAGTGTTTAAGTGCTGTCCTAATTTCCACACCGTCTCGTCCTCAAGACGACACACGAAGCTGTCCTCCTGAGGGTCTTATTTTAGTCAGCAGGTTTAAAGGTGGGCCGTGTGGGGACCGTCTCCAACAACCACACTGTCAGACGGATGGGAGGCTGACAGGGACATGTTGATGATGATGCTGCTGATCAGGGGCGGATGTAACATTTACCAATTGGGGGGGGGGGGGGCAGGAGAAAATGGTATGGGTGCAGCTTCATCGCCCGTGTCGCTTCGTGCCACAGGCGATGAAGCCGCACCCATACCATTTTCGGTTACAGGACTTATATTAGTCAAGTAAAGCATCAATAATAACATCAGTTGTTGTTGAAGTTGCAACAGACACGCAGCATGCATAAAGCTAAAGGTCTGACTCAGAGAGTTTTCTGTTTTCAATGATGAAATGCTGTTGGTTTAGTGGTGACACAGCTGTAGTTAGTTAGTAGCAGTAGTAGTGTTTCACATCATTTTAAATATACTGTAAGCACATTAATTTGAAATATCTTTGAGATTTGGGTTGTTTTGCATGCCATCATGTTTGGTGGGGCAGTCAGGGCATTTGGGGGGGGGGGGGGGGTGCCTAGATCCTGCTGCTGAATGTGAACAGACCTCCTGTGGGTTGGAATAACACACAGTGCAGTGGTGCACAAAGTGGGGTCCAGGGACCCCTAGGGGTACCTGAGGGAGTTCCAACAGTTACCGGTTAAACAGAAATCGTTTAGAAACAAATGGAGTCATATTAACATTATTTTTACAATAAACAGTAAATTGAGGTTGCAGACATAGAAAAGTGGCAGTAGTGTGAATCTAACAGACAGCTAGACAGGGCATTTAAACAACTACTAGAAACTACAATATACTACAGCTAGAAACTCAAACTACAACTAAAATCTAAAAGCTATCACCTCTATAGTCCTGTAAATGAGAGCCCACAGGTTCGATCCCTGTGAGTAACAGTGCGTGTGTGTGATGTGTGTCTACAACCACCATGACCTGTAAACATCACAGTGAACTGTTGACCCGTCCCACCCTAGGATTATTCAATCTAAACACAGCTCTGTTGCATCTGTCACAGTGGTGTGATTTTTCCTGATGGGTGAGATCTGCTGTGGACAGACTGAGATGACCCTCCTTTAGTTCCTGGTGGGTCCATGTTTCACTGATTCATCTTTAAAAAGGTACCCAACAATAGAAGCAAAAAGAAATTGTGTATTCTTAAATAAAACATCTTTTTAATTACTTCCTGAAAATGAAAACATGCTGCGTGATGACATATCCAATATTACAAAAATAAAAGCCAATAGACGTTAAGCTGAGCTGTTTTTATCCAATTCCTGAAAGCACACAAACACAGGTGTCGCGATTACAGTCCGGAATACGTCCAAATACGTTTTTAATCCCATTCTGGCATCCAGTGCATTACTGTTTAAACTCACTCATCACATTAGAAGCTTCAGATCAGTGTTACAGGCTGAAACTTCCAAGTAAACTGGCCTCCATTTCCGTTTCACCGCACCTTTAAAAGTGGCTAAACAAACCACCATAACAAGGTGTATGGAGTGGATGAGGTCACCTCAGGTGAGCTTTAAACTGCACTGATGAGTCACAGTGAAAACACTCAGAGACCTGCTGCTGCTGCTGCTGCTGCTGCTGCTGCTGTCCAGCAGCACACTGTGATGTCTGACTCACAGAGAACCTAATGAGCAATCAGCACTACTTTCAATCAACACTGAGACATAATCATCATTACTGTAATCAGGGACAGGGGTCAAGGGTCAACGGTGAAGACTTCAGGGGTTTGTGGGGTTCACTTGCACTCAGAGAGATAAGTTTAAAGGTGTAGTTAGTAAGTGATTTCGCTTATTTTAACTCTTTGACAGAATAGCAGAAAAGGTAGGCTCGCTCCCATTAGGCTCAATAGTAACTAAGTAATTAATAGAAAATCCTCCGTTGTGAATTTGTGTAAATGATTGATGTCCAAAGACAGTTTAAGGTGTCTACTTTAAAGGGAAATAAAATGAGTTGCTGATGTGTTTCAGCTCTTTTAAAGACATTTGAGAAAAGAGGCTGTATTTTCACATCACACTGTTCCCAGAGCTCATTCAGAGATAAATGCATTTAAAGTTATATCAATTATCATTTATCAATTATAGTTGTAAAGTGTGTGAGGTTGTTTTCTGGGATTTGTAGTCCAATCACCACTTAAAGGACTACACCAGGTGATGTGTGCAGTGAGTTAATGAGCTTGTTAATAAAACAAAACCTAAAACCACTTTTTTGGAGTGATAATAGCAGACTAAACAATCACTCCAAAAAAGTGTACTATACAGAGTGTTTCAGTTTGGGGCTTTGGGAGAAAAGCCTTTCTTCCAATCAGGATGAGAGGAGGCCTTCCTCCAATCAGGATCGAGTGGGCGTTGGCCTTGATGTATATGATGTTGTCCTGTTTGTACTTCCCCTCACTGTAGAGTGTGTGCATGTACACATCATGCTAGCAGTGAGGACCGGAGAGTTTTCCAAATCACTTACTATATCTTTAACGCTATGCAGCCACTGGATTTTCCCCTGGTTTCATAAAGAAAAGACGCATGAGACCACGATGACGCACACAGTAATCTATTGTTTACTGGTAGCCTATTGTTTACTGTTTACTCAGTGCCCTGTTTCCAAGTACCGTGCCAACGTCTAATGGATTCTACAGTCTACTGCATAACAACAGCTTTAACATGTTTACCTGATCACACATTCTCATACACACTAAGCACTGCAGCATATACTGTAGCTACAGTAGGATATACAGTATACTACTGCTGTTCTCATGACCGACACGCCTCCTCAAAAGATTTCTTTTGTTTTTGTCCACAATTCCAGGCTGGATTTGGGAAACCAAACAGTCCAACATACAGATCCAAATGACCATTAATCTTCTACATTCTCTAGTTGTGTAGACTTGGGCTGATTCAACATGATGAATATTTTAACTCTTGAGAGTGTAAACATGAAACCAAATGGACCCGCGAGGACACATTTGGTTTCATGTTTATGCTCTCAAAGAGTTATTCTACTACTGCAGAACTGTTGTTTTGTCTGATTATTACCAACTCTACTTTTGTGTGTGTAAAACATATTATACTTATGCATTGAATTAACTAAAACAGCTTTCTCTGTAATGCACCATTTAATTCCAAACATTCCAGGAGAATGCCTGGAATTAAATGGTGCATTATATAGAAAGGTGTTTTCCACAAAGAGAGTCTGGTCGCCACAACAACACAGTTATACCTGTGGCTGACTATCAGGCTGGTATTTGCGTATTCAGACCTATTTCCTGGTTCACCAATCACTGATTCCTCCAATCAGACACAGATCAGGGACATGGCCAATGCATCTCCACTGCCCAGTCAAACATGTAGAGCAGTGGTTTCATTATCAGACCACCATTTGAGTACATTTTCGCCCCACAGGCTAAAAAACCCAGGCAAAAAACAGGCAAACATAGATGAAAAATGAGCAGGGTGTAGGGTTAATTCAGATCATCAATATTTTAACTCTTGAGGGCGTAAAATCAAACCAAATGGACCCGCAAGGGTCCATTTGGTTTGATTTTTACGCCCCCATGGAGTTAGATCTGTTAACCAACTTTCCATCATTTAGCCTGGGGACCACCTGGAACCCTCTCAAGGACCACTGGTTGAAAACCACTGATGTAGAGTTACAGTTGGGCTGTATGTTTGGGGTGAATGAGCCCTGCTGCTGGCGCTGGATGGCTTGGGGGGTCCACACACACACACACACACACACACACACACACACACACACACACACACACACACACACACACACACACACACACACACACACACACACACACACACACACACACACACACACACACACACACACACACACACACACACACACACACACACACACACACACACACACACCTCTATACCCCCCAGACCCCTCCATACCCCCTGCCACCCCCCTAACTCTCGCCACGCTGCCCTAGTTAAATAATCTACATCTGTTTCTCTCCATGACCCACTAACTAGACCCTGACCTCAGCTGTCACTGTCTTCATATAAATCAGTGGTTTTTCATACCAGGGTCCACTATTTATCCAGCATTTGAGCCATGGAGGACCACTATTTGATGACATTTTAGCTCCACAGACCCCAAAAATAAAGATTTTTTTTTTGCTTTTGTCAAAAATTCCAAGCTGCATTTGGGAAACCAAACGGTCAAACATATACAGATCAAAATGACCATTAATCTTCTACATTCTCTAGTTGTGTAGACTTGAGCAGGGCTAATTCAGATGACAAATATTTTAACTCTTGGGAGCGTAAACATGAAACCAAGTGGACCCGCAAGGGTCCATTTGGTTTCATGTTTACACTCTCAAAGAGTTACATTTGGTTAATCCATTTTCCATCATTTAGCTGGGGACCACCTGGAACTCTCTCTCAAGGACCACTGATGGTCCCCGGACCAATGGTTGAAAACCACTGATTTAAATCATTTTTAAAATGTCTATGAGGAAGTAACTTCTGGGCAGTGAAAAGGGCCAGGGACTGCTGTGCTCTATAAGAAGGATCAGTCAGTGTTAAGCAGTAGGATGACATCACTGAAACGGAAACACATTGACTTCAGAACAACAACAACTTCTTCTTCTTACACATGTGATTAGTTTTCCTTGAATAACTGCTGCTCTGCTGATGTCTTCACTGTCAAACATCACTTCCCTCTGACTAAACCAAACCTTCCTGTTTGATCAGCAAAATGACCCTTTGTTATTAAAACCCCTTTACCCTGAGAAGACTACCCCACCCCACCCTCCAGAGAGACCCCACCCCACCCTACGGCCAGGGCTGGGCAGTAACTAATTAAATATCACACATTACTGTAATATTATTACTCTGATATAAGATATTACTCTGCCAAAATGCGTAATAAGTGATATGTTACTCTGCCCAAACACTCCTCATTACTTATTACTTATTACAAATGAGCTTGTTGTTGCATGATGTGAAAACAGAACAGATCTATAAGCTATCAACAGATAACAACAGAGATGTGCAGTAGTTTGTAGATCCTAATCCACCACAGCATTCTGCACACATGACCTACACTACAAGTTGTCTCTAAACACATTGTGTTGTACATCTCTATTCTTTAACACATGACCTACACTACAAGTTGTCTCTAAACACATTGTGTTGTACATCTCTATTCTTTAACACATGACCTACACTACAAGTTGTCTCTAAACACATTGTGTTGTACATCTCTATTCTTTAACACATGACCTACACTACAAGTTGTCTCTAAACACATTGTGTTGTACATCTCTATTCTTTAACACATGACCTACACTACAAGTTGTCTCTAAACACATTGTGTTGTACATCTCTATTCTTTAACACATGACCTACACTACAAGTTGTCTCTAAACACATTGTGGTGTACATCTCTTCTTTGATTCTAGTAATAAGTAAAGTAATATTATTACATTTTCTAAGGGGTCATAAGTACCGGTAAAGTAAAGATATTACTCTTGCCCAACACGGCCTACAACGACAACCTTCTAGAAGCATCCAGAACTGTGTTTACATCTCTCTATGCATCATTTGAGGGATAGAAGTGGGGAAAATGTTTCCAATGTTTGATGTCAATTCAAATATAGCAAAAACAGCTGATCTACAAGCTCAAAACGCAATCAAGGTTCAAGGTTTCTTTTTTTGCTTTTTCAACAAGTTGAATTGGAATTTGTTTTCCTCATACAGTATAGGTTGTCATGATTTGTTTCCCTCATACAGTAGAGGTTGTCATGATTTGTTTCCCTCATACAGTATAGGTTGTCATGATTTGTTTCCCTCATACAGTATAGGTTGTCATGATTTGTTTCCCTCATACAGTATAGGTTGTCATGATTTGTTTTCCTCATACAGTAGAGGTTGTCATGATTTGTTTCCCTCATACAGTATAGGTTGTCATGATTTGTTTTCCTCATACAGTATAGGTTGTCATGATTTGTTTTCCTCATACAGTAGAGGTTGTCATGATTTGTTTCCCTCATACAGTAGAGGTTGTCATGATTTGTTTCCCTCATACAGTATAGGTTGTCATGATTTGTTTTCCTCATACAGTATAGGTTGTCATGATTTGTTTTCCTCATACAGTATAGGTTGTCATGATTTGCTGAGACCTGAGTTGTCTTTGTCTGCGGTGTAATTGTCTTCATATAGATCATTTTTGAAAAGTCTATGAGGAAAATGAATGGGAAATCCATTTCTGGAACAAGGGCGCCTTCACGAGATGGGAGGGACTGCTCAGCTCTATAGATATACTGTATATCTAGATAAACATAAGCTCACAACCCTGGTACTGGTATTACACAGACACTGTGATATCAGGATCAGATCAGGAGGAGAAAACACACAGGGACACACTGCTCTAAACTATGACAGCTTTCTGCTGTTCATGAATGGATGAATGGGACCACTGGATGAGATCATCCTTCCTAGTAGTAATCTGTGACTGGGGGACCACCGGGGACCACTGGGGACAGCAGCACACTGAGAGAGACAAACACACAATGTGTGTTTCTCTCCTGTCAATCTGGGACAGCACATGGCCTGGTGCTGGGCTGACTGAATGTCTCACTGTTACACACACAGGCAGGCGCGCAGGCGCGCACACACACACACACACACACACACACACACACACACGCACGCACGCACGCACGTTTGCTGGCATGCTCAGTGAGATGGAACAGATCATGTGTTGAGCAGAGCTGCAGACTGATTGGTATTCCTTCAGCTGATTCTCATGGATGCAGACTGACCACACTGACACCCAGGCTGCTTTCACATTGACCATGTCACATTGACCCCCCCGAAACTAAAGATTTATTTTGCTTTTGTCCACAATTCCAGGCTGGATTTGGGAAACAAAACAGTCAAACATACAGATGACCAAATGAACATTAATCTTCATTAGTTGTTGTTGTGTAGTTGTGTCTCTAGTTGTGTAGACTTCACATGATGAATATTTTAACTCTTTACGCTCTCAAAGAGTTACATCTGGTTAACCATCTTTCCATCATTTAGCCTGGGAGGGGACCACCTGGAACCCTCTCAAGGACCACTGGTGGTCCACGGACCACCTGTTGAAAACCCTTGCACTAGTAGATCTGGTAAAATCAGCCCTGATTTATCAAAGGAGCCCTGATAAGTCATGTATCATGTACTGTATGTACCATGTATCGTCAAGATGGACGAGTTCAATGAGTTAAACCCACGTGACTCCCTTTGGAAATGGACTTATTCATGGCTGATTTGATTGATGATATTTAATAGTGTGAGTGCAGCCTCTTACAGATGAATGACGACTGGGAGGAGAGTCAAAGATTATAAGAGAAGAGAAAGATATGGAGAGAGAGAGAGAGAGAGAGAGAGCGAGAGAGAGAGAGAGAGGAGAGAGAGAGAGAGAGAGAGAGAGAGAGAGAGACACGCAGACAGAGAGAGAGAGAGAGAGAGAGAGAGACAGAGAGAGAGAGAGAACATCTTTGAAAACTGTCAGTATCGTGAACACAGCCCTCCTCCTCCTCATCACCATCTGTAGTGTTGATGTCGTCCACTAATACTATCACAAAGAAGGATTGCTGAAGAATAAAACAAAAAGTAAGCGGACAAAAACTGAGACTATTGTAGTGTATTGACTATTTTGCCGACAAATAAAAACTAGACTAGTTTACAGACAGAGATCCAGGCTAAAGGTCTTTACAGATGGGGAGTGATAAACGCCAGCATGGGGCGATTCCACCGCGCTCCTCACCTGATGACTGAGTGATCATCGAAAAAAGAAGCTCACCAGGATTGAGGTCTAAAATCAACGAGCATTACTGGACGGTGTGTGATAACGCCCGGCGTTTTCTAAGCACAAAACGCCGGTCCTGTTGAAAATGAACTAGAGGTGTGATTTATTTATTACTCCCTGTGTGAAAAGCCCTTTAGTGATTGTATTGAGTTGCTGCTTGAAATGTAGAGCATTTCTCCAAAACTGTTAATGAAATATTTTTAAATATTTTACTCTCGGTCTGAAAAAGCAGGTCTACAAGTCCAGCTCACTAGACTAGCACTAAAACATTCCGATAATGAAACTAAGAGTCAAACATCCACACTGAACCACCTGCGTTCCATTCTGTCGCAGCAGTGCTTCTGAACTGCCATTGTCAACCTCTTGCTTTGTTTGGATGTTAAATCAAATAAACAGCTCCATGCTGTGGACCCAGCAGGTGTACACATTGATGTCTGAACTCTCCTCTCCACTGACCTGCGCTTGGTGTTGCGTCAGACCTTTTGTTTTTTTTCCTTTTTCTTGTCTATTGTCTCCAGAAGAAAAGCCTGTATAGCTGGTCCACAGGCAGTGAAATACAATCAATAGTCCATTAGCAGCCAACAGGCCCTGAGGACCGCCTGAGGACCCCCTGAGGACCCCCTGTGGCTCTGAAACTGAAAGCAACGCCGACGGCATTCAATTATAAAACACCATGCAGGTAAACTATGATAAATATGCAGCTAGCTGTGCTGTCAATGGATGGATTCACAACATGTAGCAGGACAAGATAATTACACTGCGTGCGTGCACGCACACACACACACACGCGCGCGCACGCACACAACACAGGCACGTACACACACACACAAACTAACGGTCTAACCATACAGTAACTACATCGAAAAATCGATTTTAAATTTCAAGAATTGAAAGTGTGATGAAACTAAAACGGTAACACTGACTCTGTATTAGGTATGCTCCGAACATCGGCTGAGAATCAGCCAATATTCACTTGGTTGGTCTCAGACCTACTACCTACTAAGGAAAAAAAACTGAGTCTGTATCGTATTGTTTTCCAATGCAAATAAACGATTGTATCAATGCAACATTTTTCCATGCATGATAATAGAAAGAAAAAGATAAGAAGTGGTGTAATTACTTAGCTTAATGTACTGTCAATGTATTTTAAAAGGTTACTGTATCGATTTCAAATCACTGAATCATAGCAGCTTATCTCCATAAACAACCGATATGGTCCATGTAACGTTTGGTCGATACGTGAAACTTTTACAATGTATGGTTACACCACTAGTATATATAGCACTTATAGCAGCCAGACACCCAGATGGTTGTGTTGTCGTTCTGTTGCGTTGTGTCGTATTAAAAATGATGTGACACAACGTTCTCTTCTCTGAGGAGGTTCCTTTATTTATCCAATTAATCTCATACAATACTAGTCTTATTGTCCAAGTACCGCTAATTCCCATCTCCCTCTCTCTCTCTCTCTCTCTCTCTCTCTCTCTCTCTCTCTCTCTCTCTCTCTCTCTCTCTCTCTCTCTCTCTTCTCTCTCTCTCTCTCTCTCTCTCTCTCTCTCTCTCTCTCTCTCTCTCTCTCTCTCTCTCTCTCTCTCTCTCTCTCCCTCTCCCTCTCTCTCGCTCTCTCTCTCTCTACACAGTATATGCAAATGACTGCAGATCATTAAGTGGAACCAAAACACACTGAAGGGGATTTATTTTGACTGCATTGCTCGTGGTATTAGAACTACAGTAAAGAGCTCCAGGGCACCATGTAACAGCCTATAGGCAGTTCACTATATTTGTGTGGTGATGAAAGCTAAAAAGAAAAGAAAGATAAAGAAGATGAATGAAAAGCAGACAGATGCAGAGGAGCATCCTGCCAGCCTCCAGCGCAGCGTGATGCTGCGCTGGATGCTGCGCTCTGAGCTGCACTGTGAGGCGACCGGCGTATTCTCAGACATCTGGCTCTGCAGGACATGATTTAACAGGACTTCATAACAGCTGATCTAAGACAGCTGCAGTGCTGCTGCTGCTGCAGCACATCCTTATGCAGACCTCTGGGAGGAGGAGGAGGGATGTGGGGACACGTCTGGAGGAGCTGAGCAGGGACAGAGAGAGACGTCCACTCATAGACATCATAGTGGGCTCCTGCTCCTGCCCCGTCTTTTACCCATCTGTAAAACAACTGCCCTTTCTAGAACACTACATGGTGGGAGAAATGCTTCAGAGTGGTCAGAGTGGTGCTGTCGCCTCACAGCTAGAAGGTCCTGGGTTCGACTCCCGCTAGAGACACCATGGGTGCTGGCGGTGTGTCTCTTCCTCTGCGTCATCAGTGCCCATACCCAAAGCAGGGTTGGTGACGGAAGTACCTTTCTACGTGGAGTTGGCATGCGGGGGGTTCGGGGGTTCGGGGGGATCCCTAGAACAACATGTTTTCAGATGCGGGTTCACAGCCAAATATAGATAAGAGATAGTCCTTGGTATCAAATATGTTGAACATCACTGACACAGAGAAAAGCAATTCACTTTAAAAATGGTTTCAGAGCACTTTAAAGTGAGTTGCGAGCCCCTACTTTCTTTCCTATGTTTACTGTTACAACAGTTTTGGCTCAGCATCAATGGAGGATGTGCGTTACCCCTTTAACTTTATATCACTGACACAGAAACATAGATTTTTCAGAAAGTATACAATCTAGTGCCAGAAAGTAGAATCTAGTGTCAGAAACTAGAATCTAGCGTCAGAAACTAGAATCTAGAGCCAGAAAGTAGAATCTACTGCCAGAAACTAAAATCTAGTGTCAGAAACAAGAATCTATAGCGTCAGAAACTACAATCTGGCATCAGAAACTACAATCTAGAGTCAGAAACTACAATCTGGTGTCCAAAAATACAATCTAGTGCCAGAAACTACAACCTAGCATCAAAAACTAGAATCTAGTGTCAGAAACTAGAATCTAGTGTCAGAGACTAGAATCTAGTGTCAGAAACTAGAATCTAGTGTCAGAAACTAGAATCTAGCATCAGAAACTAGAATCTAGTGTCAGGAACTAGAATCGAGTGTCAGGAACTAGAATCTAGTGTCAGAAACTAGAATCTAGTGTCAGGAACTAGAATCTAGTGTCAGAAACTAGAATCTAGTGTCAGAAACTAGAATCTAGCATCAGAAACTATAGAATCTAGTGTCAGAAACTAGAATCTAGTGTCAGAAACTAGAATCTAGTGTCAGAAACTATAAACTAGCATCAGAAACTATAGAATCTAGTGTCAGGAACTAGAATCTAGTGTCAGAAACTAGAATCTAGTGTCAGAAACTAGAATCTAGTGTCAGAGACTAGAATCTAGTGTCAGAAACTAGAATCTAGTGTCAGAAACTAGAATCTAGTGTGAGAACAAAATGGGATGAAGCGAAAAACAGGATCAACGTCTTTACTTCATTAGGCATGGTCTTACATAATACTACTAGCACACACACATACATACTATACTACAGTACTAAACTGTGACACACACACACACACACACACACACACACACACACACACACACACACACACACACACACACACACACACACACACACACACACACACACACACACACACACACACACACACACACACACACACACACACACACACACACACACACACACACACACACACACACACACACACATTCCTCAGTGTAGTGTCACCTGCTAGCAGATATACCTGTGTTTCAACAGTCAGACAGGTTGCATCATAGACAGATCAGATCCGCTAGGCTGACTACAACCACAACACTGACAGCATATTAACTACCTTTTTCATACCAGGGACCACTATTTATTCAGCATTTGAGCCACAGAGGACCACCATTTGATGACATTTTAGCCCCACAGACCCCAAAAACTAAAGATTTATTTTGCTTTTGTCCACAATTCCAGGCTGGATGAATTTGGTAAACAAAACAGTCCAACATACAGATCAAAATGACCATTAATCTTCTACATTCTCTAGTTGTGTAGACTGATTCACATGATGAATATTTTAACTCTTGAGAGTGTAAACATGAAACCAAATGGACCCGCCAGGGTCCATTTGGTTTCATTTTTACGCTGTCAAGAGTTACCTCTGGTTAACCAACTTTCCATCATTTAGCCTGGGGACCACCTGAAATCCTCTCAAGGACCACTGGTGGTCCCTGGACCACTGGTTGAAAACTACTGTACTTTACTACTGTTTTTTTTGGTTGTTTTTTTCTTTTTTTCAACCAGTGGTCCTTGATGGGGTTCCCCTTGCAGAGAATCAGAGTGTTGGTAACCAAATGGACCCTTATAGATCTTTAACTCAAACATCTACATTACTTAGTTAGGAGCCACCGTGGCTCAGGAGGTATTAGTGGAAAAGGTCGGCCAATGATCTGTGGGGTTGACGGTTCGAATCCCGGCTCCTCCTGCCTGTCTGTCTACATGGCAAAGTGTCCTTGAGCAAGACACTGAACCCCAGATTGCTACTTAATGGTAAATGGTGCATTCATATAGTGCCTTAAGGTGCTTTACATACAGTAGATAGTAGATTGTATTCACACACCAGTGGCGGCAGAAACCATGCAAGGTCCAGTGTCTTGCTCAGGGACACATCGTTTCAACTTTCAAATGGACCCACAATGGTACATTTGGTTACTTTGCAAATAACGCCAAGTTACTTGTTTAAAATGAGCTTGTTGTTGCATGCAAGAATAGAACAGACTTACAAGCTATCGACAGGTACTGTAACAACAGAGATGTGCAGTAGATTGTAGATCCAGTCCACATGCTGCATCCTGTACACAGTTATGTACACTACAAATCGCTTGCTGCTTTATTTTGCATTTTATTTTTTAATACGAGACCTCAACTGTCTTTGAAATCAATTGTGAAAAAGTTTAGAAAGTCAAAGAGGCAAAGAGACTATTATTATTCCAATAAATTGGATTCAGTTCTAAAAAGAGCTCGCTAAACAGATTATGTTGTACATCTCTATTTTTTCAAATGTAGGAGTTGAGAACTTGGGAAAGTAATAATGTAATATGTAATATATTACTCTTCGATTCCAGTAATAAGTAAAGTAATGATATTACTTTGTCTAAGGGGTAACGAGTAAAGTAAAGAAGTTACTTTCCTAAGTAATATTGACCAACACTGCTGAAGAGTGACATCTGGTCAAACAGCCTTCCATCATTTATTCTGGGGATGGTCTGGACACTGCATGTGTCAAGACAACACAATTTACTGATATGTAAATCGCATCACAAACGTTTGGCATAGATTTCCCTGTCACTGCTAAACCCCTTACCCCTTATCCCTCAACTTCTTTGCCTTATCCCTTATCCCTTAACTGTTTCAAAAAACATTTTTCAGTAGTTAAAATGGTCAGTCTACAAGCTCACAACTTGTCAATAGATTGACACGTTGAAATATTCCCCAAAAAGTTCTTCAAAATACTAAAAAAAGGCAAAGAGGTTAGGGATAGGGGCTTTAGCAGGTGATGAAAACGAAGCCCTCTGTCTGCACTCTGCACAGACCCTTTCATTATGACCCTGTCATTAAGACATGTCAATCCCTCGACTCCTTCAAAACCGCTCTCAAACAGACACCTCCTAGGGACGGCTGCAATTCAAAACTGGCCTTCCCCCAGTCCCCCACCCGCCCGCTTTCCCCTTTTTGTATATTTCTCTTTTCCCTTCAAATGATTCGCTAATATTTTGTGTGTCTCTAAACGTCTTGATGAATTGAACAAGGTGGATCTTATTGTAAACAAGTGTAAAGTTCACTAGTGCTTTAGTGTTTACTCACTGATTATTATAGTTATCAGTTTTGTTACAGATGTACTTGAATTGTACTGGAAATCCCCAAAATGTTAATATTCATTCATTCATTCTGGACTCTCAAAACGACCATTCTTCTTCTACATTCTTATGTAGATGATGAATATTTTAACTCTTGAGAGCGTAAACATGAAACCAAATGGACCCGCAAGGGTCCATTTGGTTTCATGTTTACGTTCTCAAGGAATTATCAACCAACTCTCCATCATTTAGCCTGGGGACCACCTGGAACCTCTCAAGGACCACTGGTTGAAAACCACTGCATTAGAGAGACTTTAGTCTGTCACACTACTTTAAAACAGTTGTCATGTTGCAGCTGTGAATATTCATAAAGTCATTCATTCATTCATTCATTCATTCATTCATTCATTCATTCATTCATTCATTCATTCATTCATAAACCAGAGATGCACAGACCATCTGTGGACCACCAGTTACTGTCTCTGTGTTTTAAAAAGGTAAACTTAAGGTCCTGAAATGATCGTGCTGCCCTACTGTAGGATATAGTAAATGCTCTCACTAATTACACACAGGGTTTGTGTCAATAAACACATACACTGCAATGGCACACATTATTTGGGTGTGATATCACGAAACAATAGTGGCAGCATAGCTTAGATTAAGACTGATGCAGTTTTATGATTCTGAGAAATCATAATAGAGTAGATCTACCAGACTATAGACAGCACACATGGCTGCTTCTGTTATTATCATGTAAGCCAAGATCTACCACTAAAATATGTATAAAAAAAAGTCTGTAGCAGACATTAATCTTGGTCATTTTGCTCTGTATGTTGGACTGTTTTGTTTGCCAAATCCAGCATGGATGGAATTGTGGACAAAAGCAAAATAAATCTTTAGTTTTGGGGTCTGTGGGGGCTATAATGGTCCGTAAACTCAAATTGTGAATAAATAGTGGTCCCTGGTATCAAAAAGGTTGAAAACCCCCTGGCTTATAATATTTATATCGTTAATAGAACAGTATATCCAGAGCAGACAGAGATAATGTATTCAGTGAACATGGAGGGAACACATGGACAGATTATACTATTGTTGAACAGTAAATACTCATATAGTCTGTTATAATCCATGCTACTGCCATACATATAGTCTGTTATAATCCATGCTACTACCATACATATAGTCTGTTATAATCCATGCTACTACCATACATATAGTCTGTTATAATCCATGCTACTACCATACATATAGTCTGTTATAATCCATGCTACTACCATACATATAGTCTGTTATAATCCATACTACTACCATACATATAGTCTGTTATAATCCATGCTACTACCATACATATAGTCTGTTATAATCCATGCTACTACCATATGCTGCACAATAACAGCAGCTGCTCTCTCTGCTGTTTAGACCCGCATGGGAGATGAATAAAACATTTACATTCATCATGTTACTTTGTATCCAATCCAATCCGTGTGACATGTTTAATGCCACAATCGATACAAAGTAACGTCTTAGATGTTACTTTGTATCGATTCCGACACTAAAACATGTCAGAATCGACCAAATATAACATCGAGTTGTCTAATAAAAAACATCTTTATAGGCAGTTTTATGGTGATCGATCGATTAATAAGAGGCGATGTGTTTTTTGAAACGGCTGCTACAGATCTTTAGACGCTAAGCTTCAATGTATGCAAACCCCGGTATATTTTTATTAATCGGAAATTAAATGACTATTATTAATTGTAATTAATAACTCACCATGCGGCCGTTGAGGTATTTCTCGACTTCGGATAAAGTTCGCACAGACACGTCGGCGCTGGGCATGTTAAATAATCCCTGAACGGATTCTCCACAGTCACTGAATACAGATGAAAACTTCTTCTTCTTGTTGTGGTCAGACTAGTAGGTTATACCCTGGTATAGATCCAGATCTTCAGTGTTTCTGCTGGTGTTGGTGGTCCCTGACATACTGCATGCGAAGCCGCCTGTACATGGCGGACCCCTCCTCACTGACTCACAACACAACACTGTGTGTCTGTCTCTGTCTCTGTGTGTGTGATAGAGATCAGAGACAGTGAAAGAAAAGGAGTGGAGCAGAAACGGGACAATGTGGATGTTGAAACAGGAGCCTGGAGGAGTCACCGTTACGACAACTCCGTTCACTTCATGGGGTCAGTCCAATGGAGGCTCTACTACATAGGATTCTATTGGGAATGGGGACAACAACCATGCATTGGGCTCACTCAGGCAACACAAGCCTGACATTAGAGCAGTGTTTTCCAAACATTTTGATACAGCCAGGACCCACTATTTATTCAGCATTTGAGCCCACGGAGGACCACCATTTGAGGACATTTTTATCCCCACAGGCCCCAAAACTAAAGATGTATTTTGTCCACAATTCCAGACTGGATTTAGGAAAACAAAACAGGCAAACATAAGTCTACAGATCAAACCTTTTTTCCCATATTACTCCAGTTATGTAGACTTCACTTTAGATGATGAATATTTTAACTCTTGAGAGTGTAAACATGAATCCAAATGGTCTCTTCTGGTTAACCAACTCTCCATCATTTAGCTGGGGCCTGGGGACCACTTGGAATCCTAGTGGTCCCTGGACCACTAGTTGAAAACCACTGCACTACTAGAGAGACTTTCGTCGTGCACCCACACTACTTTAAAATAGTTGTCATGTTGCACCCAATGCCCTAATAGGCTCTCATTTACAACTCCAGTGTGTCCCTATTCAGGCTGCATGATGAACAGCAGCTCGCGCGCTCCAGATTCTGACCCCTCAATGTCGCTCCTCTCTGACACAGTGCTCTGTGTCTCTGGCTGTGGTGAAACTAAACTCCTCCTATCTCGCTATGCTGGTCTGAGCAGATGGGGGCGGGGCTAATAATGCTGTTTATTTCTAATAGGTTACTTTACCTCACAGTCTACTAACTAACTAACTAACTAACTAACTAACTAACTAACTAACTAACTAACTAACTAACTAACTAACTAACTAACTAACTAACTAACTAACTAACTAACTAACTAACTAACTAACTAACTAACTAACCAGCCCATAGACACTCACTGTGAACTCTGACATGTTGAGTAGTAGGACTTTAGGCCCTACACCCAGGTTTTATGATAGATAGAATATAGAATATAGAATATTTTTTTAAAAAAATGGAGTCGTCTTATATTTGTGGACGATATTATTATTTGACATTCAATGTTCTTTTTACACAAATGGCTCTAGAAAAATGAGTCTAGAAAAATGGGTTCATCTTATAACCAGGATACGGTAGTCTTATATTCAGGACAATGCGGTATGTAAGTTGCTCTACAAGTCAGCAGGCGTGGATTATCCAACGGGCACGTTGGGCCCAGGCCCAGGGGCCCCTGCAGGCCCAGGGGCCCCTGAGCTAGGGGCCCCTGGGGCCACTCAAACTCAGTCTAGATCAGGGGTTTTCAACCTTTTTGATGCCAGGGCCCACCATTTATTCAGCATTTGAGCCACGTACCACCATTTGAAGACATTTTATCCCACAGACCCCCCCAAAGATTTCTTTAGCTTTTGTCCATCTTCTAGTTGTGTAGACTTGGGGCTAATTCAGATGAATATTTTAACTCTTGAGAGCGTAAAAACGAAACCAAATGGACCCGCAAGGGTCCATTTGGTTTCCATTTGGTTTCTGTATTCACCACTGGTGGTCACTGGTGGTCTGTTGAAAACCTCTAGTCTAGAATAGATCCATCTATGCAAGTTAGCATCCATCAGTTTCTACACATAATTATAGATCCATTTGGTTCCATTTGTAAAATCTCAGAGTTGCCCCATATGGGTCCATTTTGCTCGCATCATTTAGCATGGGGACCCCCAGCTAGAACTGCGTCACCGGCTCTATTTTTATAATATTATTTGTGAAAAGTGGACCCGTTAGTGGTTGACCCAGTCTCTAGCCCACAGACTACAGTCAGTCAGTCAGTCAGTCAGTCAGTCAGTCAGTCAGTCAGTCAGTCAGTCAGTCAGTCAGTCAGTCAGCCAGTCAGTCAGTCAGTCAGTCAGTCAGTCAGTCAGTCTATCTCCCTCTCCCAGCCTCTCCTCCAGCCTCTCTGGTTCTGCCTGATAAAGAAGCTCCACTGAGGCTCCCCTAAAGCCCATTGGTTCAGTCCAGGGAGCATGCACATTGGAACGGACCAACCGCACCATGCGGGGGGCGGGGGCCCCCCTCATACATCCACAGTCAGTGCTATTGGCCAAGCAGGGCAGCTATAAGCCTCCACTCCACCATACAAAGAGCATTGCATCACAGGTGGCTGAAATAATAACACACTGCAGTACAAGGTTCAAGCTTTGTCACACCATTATACAGTATGTGGAGACATCTATAGGGATGTAGCATTCATCCACAGTGGAATAGAATCAGTAGAACAAACAATAAAACAACAATTAACATTATAGTGCAAGTGCAACAGATTAACCCATTGTGTCCTGATCAGATTCTAGTTTCTGATGCTAGATTATAGTTCACGGCGCTAGATTCTAGTTTCCGACACTAGATTCTAGTTCCTCATGCTAGATTCTAGTCCCCCACAGTAGATTCTAGTTCCTCTCAGTAGATTGTAGATTCTGAAGTTAGATTCCAGTTTCCGACACTAGATTCTAGCCCAAGACACTAAATTCTAGTTTGTGACGCTAAATTCTAGTCCCTGGCGCGAGGTTCTATTGTAGTTTTTCTGGAAAAATCTCTTTCTGTGTCAGTGATGCTTAACATATTTCATAGGAAGGATCCCCAGAAATATCTATTATTTAGCTGCAGAACCTCATCTAAAACATGTTGTTCTAGGGGATCCCCCAGAAGCAAAGATTTGAGTTAAAAATGTTTGCTTCCGAAATAATGTATTCAAAGATTTGCACCACATTTTCACATGTTTCAAAAATAGCAGAACTACAAGCTCATATCGCGCCACTCGGTGGCGCGATATGAGCTTGTAGTGATATGAGCTTGTAGTGATATGAGCTTGTAGTGAGCTTGTAGTTCTGCTATTTTTGAAACATGTGAAAATGTGGTGCAAATCTTTGAGGAGGAGGATTTGTGGAGTCATCAAGTGCAGGTTAAACCATACAGCACTGTAACTAACATGTTTTGGTGTTCTAAGCATTGTGTTGTACTTTATTGAAAAATATCACATCTATAAGCTCCCAGCGTGCCAACCAGTGGCACACTGTGAGCTTGTAGATCTGATATGTTTGAGGTTATGTGTCAGCTATTTTTGAAAAGAAAAAAAAAATCGTAAAAAAGTGGTGCAAATCTTTGAATGCATTATTTCAGAAGCAAACACTTTTTTTTACTCAGATCTTTGCTTCTGGCCCTCCGGGGGGTCAACATGTACTGTATGTACATGAGTGTAGTTCTAGCCTCATACAGGGCTTGACACTAACACTTGCCCGCTTGCCCGGGGCAAGTAAAAAAAATGGTGGGGCAAGTGAAGACTGCTACCTGGTTGCCCGATCGGGCAAGTGTGCAACTTAGTGCACTATAACACAACACAAGATAGATTTGTCTTGAAGGTGGTCATTGCGACCTGGGCTAATTAAGATGATGAATTTTAACTCTTGAGAGTGTAAAAATGAAACCAAATGGACCCGCAAGGGTCCATTTGGTTTCATTTTTACGTTCTCAAGAGTTACATCTGGTTAACCAACTTAGCTGGGGACCACCTGGAACCCTCTCAGGGACCACGTGTTGAAAACCCCCTTAAAGCACCCAAGTAGGAAGTAAACTTAAATGCAAAATTTACAATATATTTTTGGGGGGCAAGTGACCATGACCTGAGGGCAAGTAGAACCTGACTTGCACTTGCCCGATGGGCAAGTGCCTCGGAGACCTTAGTGTCAACCCCTGCTCATACGTTTGATCTTAAAATCTGATGCACACTGGTCAACATGAAAATAACCTTGCATAGAGCCGCCTAAATCCTACAACTGGCTACGGCTGCACAAAGGATGCTAACAATGGCAACGACCAACATCCTTCAACGCGTCAAGTTTTAATGCTCATCTGCGATCGCTGCCTTTTTAATTAGCTGGATGCTGTGACTATGAGGTGACTACAGAGCCAGAAAAGTTTACTGTGGTCCTCTAATGCAGGGGTTTTCAACCTTTTTGACTCCAGGGACCACCATTTATTCAGAATTGGAGCCACGGACCACCAGTTGATGACAGTTTCACCCTTCACACCCAAAACTAAAGATTTCCTTGGTTTTTGTCCACAATTCCAGGCAAAACAGTCAAATAAACATCAAAAAACAATCTTCTACATTCTCTAGTTGTGTAGACTTGGGCTAAGTTACATGAATATGATGAATGATGATGAATTTTTTAACTCTTGAGAGTGTAAAAATGAAACCAAATGGACCCGCAAGGGTCCATTTGGTTTCATTTTTTACGCTCTCAGGAGTTATACATCTGGTTAACCAACTTAGCTGGAGACCACCTGGAACCCTCTCAGGGACCACTGGTGGTCCCCGGACCACCTGTTGAAAACCCCTGCTATAATGCAGTGGTTTTCAACATGTGGTCCGGAGACCATCAGTGGTCCCTGAGAGGATTCCAGGTGGTCCCCTGCTGAGTGATGGGCAGTTGGTAACCAAATGGACCCTTACAGATCTGTAACTCTTGAGAGAGTAAAATGAAACTCATTTCACACTCTCAAGAGTTAAATTACAGTATATTTAAAGGTAGGGGAAGTGATTTGAAATTCATGGTGTAGTACCAGCCTGGTGCACTAGGGGCCCCCAACAGTAGCTACACTATGTGAACCTGCTGCTCGATCCTGATTGGAGGAGAATTGTGGTGACCTGGGGTACTTTTATTAGCTCCTCTGCTAACGTGGGGGAAGGGGAAACTCCATATGTGGTTTCCACACCTTATAATAGAGCATTTTAACAGGGTGATATCTGACAAAAGTGAAATCACTTCCCCTACCTTTAAACATCTGAATTACTTAATTTTCAAGAATCTGCACAATTAGAAAAAGTAGAATTGTTATTTTGACCAACGTTTTGACAGTTTATCTCTCCTAAATTGTGCACAAAAACTTGAAAATCCTTAGTTTTGAGTCTGAGAGACTGAACTCAGCATCAAACGGTGGTCCTCTGTGGCTCAAATGCTGAATAAATAGTGGGCCCTGGTATGAAAAAGGTTGAAAACCCACTGCTCTAATGCCAAGGGAAATAAAAGCCTGCATGGGTAGAGCAGGGTTATAATAGTTAACTAAAACTAATAACTAAAACACGAAAACTAAAATTCAAAAAAACATTTGAGTTAACTGAAACTAAAAAACTAAAAATGAATGCAAAAAAAAAAAAAAAAAAAAAAAAAAGATAACTAAACTAAAACTGTAATGTGGGTTCAGAAAACTAACTAAAACTAACTGAAAGTATACCCAAAATACCCTTAGTTTTGGTTTTTAAAAAGCTTCTGAGAGCGTACAAATGTCAACCAAATGGACCCTAGCGGGTCCATTTGGTTTCATTGGTACACTCTGAGAAAAACCAGCATGAGGAGGAGATGCTTCTAGATCTTCTATCCACTACTGAGTTCCATAAACACTGAGGGTAAAAATTGTGTTCAATCATCCAATCTACAAAGAAACTCAAAGCAAGGGTTGAATACCAACCGTTTCCTACTTTTTTAATCCTATACCTGACAACCAAAGCATAGAAAAATAAAATAAAATAATGATAACTAAAACTAAAACTATAACTAAACTAAAACTAACTAAAACTAAATATTTTCACCAAAATAAAACCTAAATAAAAACTAGCAAACCTTCTCTAAAAACTAACTAAATTAGAAAATAAAATGTCAAAACTAACTAAAACTAAACTAAAATAATAACCCATGGGCAGAGGCTACTGTCGTTCTAACGTTCGTCTACTACTGAGCTGATGAAACATTCATTCAGCCATAACACAGAACTGTAAGTCTAGCAGTCCCTTGGACTGTTCCTCCGCTGCGTTCTACGATATCCGACACGGACACTGTACAACAAGAGGCCCCTGTCTGTCTGTCTGTCTGTCTGTCTGTCTGTCTGTACGCTGCTGAACCGTACAGATTTTTGCATTATTAATTGAGAAGGACCATGTCCAACAATCTGTAGCTTCTACCGCAAACAGATCCGTTGTGCATGGTATATACACCCCGGTTGAATTGAGGTCATCAGGAGGAGTGCAAATACAGTTCACCAGAGGTTGAATGAAACTAAGTTCTCGGAGGCACTTGCCCATTGGGCAAGTGCACATCATGCTGAAAAATATTGTTAAAGTGGAATTCCACCCATTTTAACCTTTTTTTTTCTGAGAGCATACAAATGGGACCATTTGGTTCCATTTGAGGTGTGGCAAAGCTGTTTGGCCAAACAGCTTTGACACGGCTACAAGTTTTGACATAACTCACAAGAGCTGATACTTAAGAAGCTCATAATAGGGCCCTAAATCTGATTTTGTTTTTTCTGCATAGTCTTTCTTGAGGAAAAATGTCGCCATTTGTTCCGAAGAGGCAAAGAACTGATGTCTCCAGATGTTTGTTTCCTATTTGAGGAATGGATGCCTGATATCTTTCAATGATCCCTGAAAGATATCAGATATCAGAAAGGGTTAAAGGGGAATTCCACCAATTTTCAACATTTTTTCTGAGAGCGTACAAATGCAACCAAATGAACCCTAACGGGTTCATTTGGTTCCATTTGTACGCTCTCAGAAAAAAACGAAGCGTCTAAAGAAATCCATTAACATGGTGAAAATACATCTTGATGATGTCTTCAAGATGTTTCACCATGTTAGTGGTTTTCTTCAGACCTCCATTTCTTGGGAACACAGAATGGGGGAACTTTTTTTAATCATGTCCACCCAGCACCTCTAGGGTATACTAATGACATATTAGAATGTTGAAAATGGGTGGAATTCCCCTTATGAAAAAGGAGATGAACTCTATACCTCCTATATGTAAATACTTCCTGTATACTCTATACTCCATTTTCAACTCTTTTTGTGACAACTGCTTTGGCAATGTAAACATTTGTTTTCTCATGCCAATGAAGCTCTTTTGAACTGAAGCGTTACTTGAACAGTCATAAGAATCTCTGAAGGAATTTGTCTAATACTTTAGTTAGGAGGTTTAGTTCTGGTCCCAGAGGGACTTTGCCCCTCTGAAAAAGGAAAAGGATTTATACTTTTAATACTTTTGGAGAGCTAATGATCCTTTTTCTCACACAGGGGCGGATCTAGGCATGGGCATGGGGGGGCAATGCCCCGCTAAATGCCCAGTCTGCCCCAACAAACACGATGGCATGATGCAAAACAACCCAAGATATTTCAATTTAAACGTGCTTATATTTAAAAATTGAAAACACTACTACTGCTACTAACTAACTACAGCTGTGTCACCACTAAACCAACAGCATTTCATCATTGAAAACAGAAAACTCTCTGAGTCAGACCTTTAGCTTTATGCATGCTGCGTGTCTGTTGCAACTTCAACAACTGATGTTATTATTGATGCGCATACTTAATTAATAAAAGTCCCGTAACTGAAAATGGTATGGGTGCGGCTTCATCGATGAAGCCGCACCCATACCATTTTCAGTTACCATTTTGTCCTGCCACCCCCCCCCCCCCCCAAAGAGGTACATCCGCCCCTGTTCTCACATGCTCTCACAGCAATAAAATACCAGAAACGTCAGGGGAAAAAAACCCTAAATGTCAGTGAGCCTGAAGGGTCCAGTCCAAGAATAGACAAGTCTTGTGAAAATATTTACCTTTTCAATAATTCATAGACAGCTCTCCTCCACTAGACACATTAAATACAGCATTAGATCATCAATCTAAAGGGATCAATAATGGTATTAATAAACACAAACACACCTCTAAGCCTTTTGTTGACAACGTTAAAGGGATATTTCACCGTTTTCACAAAAAAAAAATACACACCTTAAAGGGGTACTTCACCCAAAAAAAACCTTTTGGTCATTTTATGGTCTACTCAGCCTCATGTGAACACACCAGACAGTTTATAAGTTACTCCTTTCAGTATTTAGATATTTGATGTTTGATATGTTTGATTAGTCTGCCAGACCCAAACCCATTAGAACTTAAAACTCCATTTTAACCATCACAGATTTTTCCAAAACAACCAATCTTTTTTCTGGTGACTGATATTGTCCTCCTAATACGTGAGAGGGCAGTGGAATTGCATCTACAGTTTTCATTTATTTTTAAAATATTGTTTTGTAAAATGTAGCCCCCTCCATATTTGGGAATGCCCACCCAAATGAATAAAACAATATTTTAAAAATAAATAAAAACTGTAAATGAAATTCCACAGCCCTCTCACGTATTAGGAGGACAATATCAGTCACCAGAAAAAAGATGGGTTGTTTTCGAATAATCTGTGATGGTTAAAATGGAGTTTTAAGTTCTAATGGGTTTGGGTCTGGCAGACTAATCAAACATATCAAACATCAAATATCTAAATACTGAAAGGAGTAACTTATAAACTGTCTGGTGTGTTCACATGAGGCTGAGTAGACCATAAAATGACCAAAAGTTTTTTTTTGGGTGAAGTACCCCTTTAATAACATTTAGAACACTTTCCAGGTGATCTTTGTGTGTGTAATGTGTGTTTTTAGATATTTTAGACCAGGGCTGCCCAAAAGGTAGATGGTGATCTACCAGTAGATCACACAGACCATGCAGGTAGATCACATGACACTCCCCCAGCACTTGGACTCTCATAGATCTGTAAGATCTCTTGAGAGCATTAAAATTAAACCAAATGGACCTTTACGGTTTCATTTTACACTCTCAATAGTCCACACAATTAGAAAATGGAGAATAATTGTTATTTTGACCAAAGTCCTGCCAGTTCTCTTTCCCAATTGTGGACAAAAACGTGAAAGTTCTTAGTTCACGAACTGTCAACTCAAACCTCAAATACTGTTTTCAAACATCAGTAATGGCATATACAGGAAAACCTTACAATTCTCCCCCTCTATTTTTCATTATTAGTGCATTATTCTCAAACACTATAACAGTAAGTAACACCATCACCACTATTTCAAAGCTCAAACTTCCTAGGGGCCTTGATCACATTCTTGATGTGTAGATCTTGTTGAGCCGTTGAGTCTTTTTGAAAGTAGCTCTCCAGTCAAAAAAGTGTAGGCACCCCTGATTTAGATGTCAGCAGTGAGTCCATGCAGTGTCTCTGATGTTATGGATTCACTGGACTACAATTCCCACTGCTCTTTGGTGCACTACACCTCCTTGTGGCCAGGAGGAGGGGCTGTCTTACTGAGACAACAAACATGTAGTCCAGGAAGTAGTGTTGATGATATCAGAGACACTGGACTCACTGCTAACATCTAAAAAAAATGGTGGGGCAAGTGAAGACTGCTGCCTGGTTGCCCGATCGGGCAAGTGTGCAACTTAGTGCGCTATAACACAACACAAGATATATTTGTCTTGAAGGTGGTCATTGCTCTGCATCATTCCCTGCTTTCTAGCTACAGTATCTCCTATCTCTCCCAGGTCCATTTGGTTCCAAACTATCACTTTTCTGGGCTCACAGACCTGAGTCCGTGACCACAATGGGAACCACTGATTTACACTGATTTACAAGTAGAATATTTACTGTAGCTGATTGTGACTTAAACAAAACAGTCTTCGACCGCGAAAGGAAATGTTTAAAGCACCAAGTAGAAAGTAAACTTAAAGCAAAATTTACAATATATTTTGGGGGGCAAGTGACCATGACCTGAGGGCAAGTAGAACCTGACTTGCACTTGCCTGATGGGCAAGTGCCTCGGAGACCTTAGTGTCAACCCCTGCGGTGAAATGTGTGAAATAAGTGGATACCATTTGGTTTGTTGCTTAATAATAATAGTAATAATAATAATACACATGGTGAGATCAACTCATCCAAATCTTCCATTGTCAATTAGTGAAAAACAACACAATTATGTAAATTAGGCAAACAAAAGGCATCATTTTATTTTTAAATGAACCAACAGTCATTGAGGAACTTCGTTAACGTTTGTCCAAAGGTCTGTCAAAGGTAAATAAGCAACCATTCGCCCAGGATCTCTTTCCTCTGGCATTATTTTACATTTATCTTGTGCCCCGCAGAGCAGAGCTGATCTACAAGCTCACAACGTGTAATTATGATCGCTTTGTAGAGCTTGTAGATCGGCCATTTTTTTTCGGCGCAATAATAAACCCGGTGCGGGCAACAGAGTATAAACAAAGCATCATCTATGTACAGTACATGATCTATATACATAATTACTTAAAGATCCACCTCTGCTGTGTGGAATATTTGACTCATGATGTCACACATGTCCTTTGGACTGGAAACACATGAGATGTATTATAGGTTATAACCTTTACAATAACAATGGAGAATCAGCACATTATAACTTTTTTTTTTGCTCCAAAACATGATGGGGAAAAAAAAAAATCTCAACCAGATGGAGCAGATTGGAAGAAATAAAAATCCCCCCTCCCTGCACTGATCGTTTGAAATGCCAACAACAACAAAAAAAAAACCTGCCCAAAATGTAGGGAAACTTAAAACACTAGTTTATGTACAATAAAAAAGCACAATCTACTACGCAAGAGGATTCCCAGCGGAGGAGTTCATTCCTGAAATCAGCTGCGATGCGTTTACTTTTATCTTCTTTTGTCCTGTGTGTGTGTGTGTGTGTGTGTGTGTGTGTGTGTGTGTGTGTGTGTGTGTGCCTCGCCCACGGTAGGACAATAAGAAATGGACTGGTCTGTTGTTATTATTTGACAAGGCCTTGGTGTCCAGCAGGAACAGGTTTATATGGCGGTCAGGGTGTTTCTTGGTCGTCCACATCCAGAGGATCCATCTCATGATTGAGTTTAAACACTGTCGCCTCTAGATAAGACTCCAGAACAAGGTGGTCCGTGCCGTTAGGGGGTCAATGTCTGGGATAAAGAGAAGAGGATAGTGCACGGGGGCGTGTCACCGTCTCCTGGGGGAGGTTTGCACACGCTCAGTGTAAACAGGAAGTGCGATGATGGAATGTTCCAGCAGAGGCGCTAGAGTTGCTGACCCTGAACTGAAATAATAAAAAAGAATATAAAAAGAAAATACTACAATGCTTCTGTTTTCTAAGGTTATGTCAATTTAACTACTGTGTGAAAATTGTGTTTTAACACTGAAAGACAAGGGCAAGTACATTTACTAAAGGAAATGTTTTCTATATTTTTCTTTTGTAGATTTTCCATGTTCTTGATGCTTTGCTTTGATTACAGTACATGTGTTCAACTTTTATTTTTGTGAAATGACAAAGAAATGTTTATTCAAGTGCTGTGGATGATATAAAACGTTTGAACGGGGAGAAGTGATGCTTTTTAACTCTGGATCTCATTATTTACATCAGTGGTTTTCAACCGTTTTGATACCAGGGCCCACTATTTATTCAGAATTTGAGCCACGGACTACCATTTGATGACATTTTAGCTCCACAGACACCAAATATAAAGATTTCCTTTCTGCTTTTGTCCACAATTCCAGGCAAAAAATACAAAATGACCATTAATCTTTTACATTCTCTAGTTGTGTAGACTTGGGCTAATTCACAGGATGAATATTTTAACTCTTGATAGTGGTTTCCAACAACCACTCTCAAGAAACCATTCATGTTTACGCTCTACAAGAGTTTTACACCTGGTTAGCGATCTTTCCATCCTTTCACCTGAGGACCACCTGGAACCCTCTCAAGGACCACTGGTTGTTGAAAACCACTGATTTACATCACCAGTAAATCCTCTTCTGGAACATTCCATCATTGCAGTTCCTGTTCACACTGAGCATGTGCAAACCTCTCACAGGAGACAGTGACAGACACGCCTCCCTGTGCACTATCCTTCTCTTCTCTTCCTCATAGGTCATTGTGGAGCCTCAGAGACAGAGAGAGAGACAGAGAGAGAGAGGGACCACCTGTGCTGTTTGTTATACAGTCTGTAGGACTCCATAGACCATCAGGCAGTGGTAGAGACCACCTGGCTGTTGTAGTCTGTAGACTCCATCTTGAGGATGTAGGGGATGATGCTGTCGATCTGGACGTTTCCGATCAGTCCTGCGAAGAACAGCTCCTCTGTGACGGCGGCACTCATCAGTCTGAGGGCCGGGAGACGCAGCAACAGCTTGGATAACCTGAGAGAGAGAGAACCAACAGGAAGGAAAGGATCAGTCTGAGCAACAGCTTGGATAACCTGAGAGAGAACCAAGAGGTAAGGAAAGGATCAGTCTGGGAGACGCAGCAACAGCTTGGATAACCTGAGAGAGAGAGAACCAACAGGAAGGAAAGGATCAGTCTGAGAGACGGAGCAACAGCTTGGATAACCTGAGAGAGAACCAACAGGAAGGAAAGGATCAGTCTGGGAGACGCAGCAACAGCTTGGATAACCTGAGAGAGAGAGAACCAACAGGAAGGAAAGGATCAGTCTGGGAGACAGAGCAACAGCTTGGATAACCTGAGAGAGAACCAAGAGGAAGGAAAGGATCAGTCTGGGAGACGCAGCAACAGCTTGGATAACCTGAGAGAGAACCAACAGGAAGGAAAGGATCAGTCTGGGAGACAGAGCAACAGCTTGGATAACCTGAGAGAGAAGCAAGAGTCAAAGTCAAAGTCGCATGATTGGTTCTTGGCTTTTAACCCATCACTTGGAGCGGTGAGCTCCAAGGAGCAGAATCATTAGCTGATTTTGACCCCCAATCCATCCCTTTGATGCTGAGTGCCAAGCAGGGAGTCATTGGGTCCCATTTTTACAGTCTTTGGTATGACCCGACTGGGAATCGAACCCCGGCCTCCCAGTTCCAGAGCGGACACTCTAACCACAAGGCCACTGTTCTGGGCCTTATGAGGAAGGAAAGGTAAGGAAAGTCATGTTAACATAGGATTGCTACTCAGATGTGAGGACACACGTAAAAGTGGGTGGAGAGGGAATGACATTTACTGTTCACAGCAGGTGAATCACAAGACAGTCATTGTGTACATTATCTTATGTCATTTCCAAGTGATCTACGTTTACTTGCATAGAAAATGAACTGTGTATAAATGTTAAAGCACAACTAACAATATTATACAACACAAAAGTGATTTTGTTCCTACACATAACATCCTTTGTGTGGTCAATCAATGAGTCGTTATCCAAACAATAATTTAATTCATTGCCAACTAATTTAATAATCGATTAATCGGATCAACAACTAATTAATAGAGTTTTTGTGATATATCAGGGGTGTTTAACCATAGTTTTTTCAGTATTACGTGTAACTACGTAAACTAAAGAGCAGTGATCCATCCTTCTTCTTGTGGTCGGGTTTGGACAGAATTTGAGAACTCTACAAGAGTGAAATGCCCATCAGCACCATCTTCATTATAGATAAATACACTGTTATGATAAAAAAAATAACAAAACAATATAAATGTATATATTTTTAGACCCGACCCAGCCCTACTGACCTGCATACATTTTAGGCCCGAGCCCGACACTAAAAGGTCTGTTCGGGTTCGGGTAGAGTTTGAGCACTCTACACTCTAGTGCATTGGTTTTCAACCTTTTTCATCCCAGGGCCCACCGTTTATTCAGCATTTGAGCCACGGACCACCAATTGAGGATATTTTTAGACCCACAAACCCCAAAACTAAAGATTTCTTTTGCTTCTGTCCATGACCATTAATCTTCTAGTTGTGTAGACTTGGACTAATTCGCTTGATGGATATTTTAACCCTTGAGAGCGTAAAAATGAAACCAAATGGACCCGCCAGGGTCCATTTGGTTTCATTTTTACGTTCTCAAGAGTTACATTTGGTTAAACAACATACCTGGGGACCACCTGGAACCCTCTCAAGAACCACTGGTGGTCCCCGGACCACCTGTTGAAAACCCCCGCTCTAGTGCCTTTATTTTTCTAAGCGTTAAGAGGAAGCCTGACTTCAGAGTACTGACCGGTAGGAGTCCTCAGGGTAGGTTCTGGTCACATAGTCCTGCAGCTCCATGTAGGCTTTCTCCTGGAACCTCTCTATCTGGTGGGTGTTGTCTATGCCGGGGTGGTCTGGAACACGCACGCACGCACGCACGCACACACACGCACGCACACGCACACGCACGCACACGCACACACACACGCACACGCACACGCACACACACACACACACACACTTTAATTAATTTACAGGGAAACAAATACGGGGCTGACAGTTCATGTTCACTTAAAAGGATCCCTGCATAATGAGATAAATATGGATAATACATTATACTTGCCCTCTATGACTAGAGTTGAACATTTAAAACACATACAATAAACTCCTTAGTTTAAAAATAGTTAATGTTTTTATCCCATGGTGGCCGCCATTTTACTAGCCTGTCACATGACCTGTCACTGTGATGACGTCACAGTAGATCTGTTGTATAGAACATAGTATGGAACGTTAGATGATATACAGGATTAAAACGTAAAACATCAACTGTTCTGTTTGTAATGACAATGGTGATTGGCGACCCCCGCTGGTGAAATAAAGCAAGTGAAAAATGTAAAATGAACCATAGGAAGAGGAAAATGTATAGTTGTTTACATTCCATTCCATTCACTTCTACTGCGGAGCAATGCAATGTGACGTCATCACAGTGACAGGTCATGTGACAGGCTAATAAAATGGCGGCCACCATGGGATAAAAACATTAACTATTTTTAAACTAAGGAGCTTATTGTATGTGTTTTAAATGTTCAATTCTAGTCATAGAGGGCAAGTATAACGTATTATCCATATTTATCTCATTATGCAGGGATCCTTTTAAGGGTACACATAGCACCTCCTTTTCCACACAGACAAACTGCCTATAACAGCCGATACAGAACAGAATTTAGCGAGTTGTTTGGCTTTACTCTTTGTCATGCCAGCTATTCGTAGGCCACTCACGATCAGTTTATACACATGATATGATGTGTGGTGAAATGATGTGTGGTGAAAAAAAGTTTGGAGCTACTAAAATGTAGAGCAGGGGCATCTATGACAAAAAATATGTACAGCATGATGTCACAGCCTCACAGGGATCAAAGAGGTTTGATGCCCAATGTGTTTTGCTGTGGAATCCTCCTTTAAACAGTGGTCTAAATAAACAGGCTAGAGGTGTTGAAAGTCATGAGTTCTCCAATATGCAAGTTCCTGTTTTACACAACAGTGTGTCAGAACTGGAGGACAGGGAAGAACTGCTACTATGCAATAAAAACACAAGACAGACAGACAGACAGACAGACAGACAGACAGACAGACAGACAGACAGACAGACAGACAGACAGACAGACAGACAGACAGACAGACAGACAGACAGACAGACAGACAGACAGACAGACAGCTACCAGAGTTCATTGACACCGCATGTAGAGCTGAAATGTCTTGCACATCGCTGGTGGAGATCATTTCTTGTTTTTTCCGGCATTTGTTGGAAATGCTTTAGCATTTCACAGTGTGCCACTCAGTCACACACACCTGTGACTGAGTGACACACACCTGTGACTGAGTGGCACACACCTGTGACTGAGTGGCACACACCTGTGACTGAGTGACACACACCTGTGACTGAGTGGCACACACACCTGTGACTGAGTGGCACACACCTGTGACTGAGTGGCACACACCTGTGACTGAGTGACACACACACCTGTGACTGAGTGGCACACACCTGTGACTGAGTGACACACACCTGTGACTGAGTGGCACACACCTGTGACTGAGTGACACACACACCTGTGACTGAGTGGCACACACCTGTGACTGAGTGGCACACACACCTGTGACTGAGTGGCACACACCTGTGACTGAGTGGCACACACCTGTGACTGAGTGGCACACACCTGTGACTGAGTGGCACACACCTGTGACTGAGTGACACACACCTGTGACTGAGTGGCACACACCTGTGACTGAGTGGCACACACCTCTGTTACTGATCTCTACAAGCCATACCTTGTTGTCAAGATGACTAATCAATGATTAAAAGGATTAAGATACAATACAAATTATTATTATTATTATTATTAAGGGGTAGGAAATAATTCCTAAAGTTAGGTTTTCCAACATTTGTGGTGGGGAAGTTCATAAAGTTGTCCATGAACTCACCTGGACTGAAGAGGATTATGGCTTTGAGGTAGAAGTCTAGACTCACCTGGACTGAAGAGGACTATGGCTTTGAGGTAGAAGTCTAGACTCACCTGGACTGAAGAGGACTATGGCTTTGAGGTAGGAGTCTGGACTCACCTGGACTGAACAGGACTATGGCTTTGAGGTAGGAGTCTAGACTCACCTGGACTGAAGAGGACTATGGCTTTGAGGTAGGAGTCTGGACTCACCTGGACTGAAGAGGACTATGGCTTTGAGGTAGGAGTCTAGACTCACCTGGACTGAAGAGGACTATGGCTTTGAGGTAGGCGTCTAGACTCACCTGGACTGAAGAGGACTATGGCTTTGAGGTAGAAGTCTGGACTCACCTGGACTGAAGAGGATTATGGCTTTGAGCTAGGAGTCTAGACTCACCTGGACTGAAGAGGACTATGGCTTTGAGGTAGGAGTCTAGACTCACCTGGACTGAAGAGGACTATGGCTTTGAGGTAGAAGTCTAGACTCACCTGGACTGAAGAGGACTATGGCTTTGAGGTAGGAGTCTAGACTCACCTGGACTGAAGAGGACTATGGCTTTGAGGTAGGAGTCTGGACTCACCTGGACTGAAGAGGACTATGGCTTTGAGGTAGGAGTCTAGACTCACCTGGACTGAAGAGGACTATGGCTTTGAGGTAGGAGTCTGGACTCACCTGGACTGAAGAGGACTATGGCTTTGAGGTAGGAGTCTAGACTCACCTGGACTGAAGAGGACTATGGCTTTGAGGTAGGCGTACTCGTAGGAGTCTAGACTCACCTGGACTGAAGAGGACTATGGCTTTGAGGTAGGAGTCTAGACTCACCTGGACTGAACAGGACTATGGCTTTGAGGTAGGCGTACTCGTAGGAGTCTAGACTCACCTGGACTGAAGAGGACTATGGCTTTGAGGTAGGAGTCTAGACTCACCTGGACTGAAGAGGACTATGGCTTTGAGGTAGGCGTACTCGTAGGAGTCTAGACTCACCTGGACTGAAGAGGACTATGGCTTTGAGGTAGGAGTCTAGACTCACCTGGACTGAAGAGGACTATGGCTTTGAGGTAGGCGTACTCGTAGGAGTCTAGACTCACCTGGACTGAAGAGGACTATGGCTTTGAGGTAGGAGTCTAGACTCACCTGGACTGAAGAGGACTATGGCTTTGAGGTAGGCGTACTCGTAGGAGTCTAGACTCACCTGGACTGAAGAGGACTATGGCTTTGAGGTAGGAGTCTAGACTCACCTGGACTGAAGAGGACTATGGCTTTGAGGTAGGCGTCTAGACTCACCTGGACTGAAGAGGACTATGGCTTTGAGGTAGGAGTGTGGACTCACCTGGACTGAAGAGGACTATGGCTTTGAGGTAGGAGTCTAGACTCACCTGGACTGAAGAGGACTATGGCTTTGAGGTAGGCGTCTAGACTCACCTGGACTGAAGAGGACTATGGCTTTGAGGTAGGAGTGTGGACTCACCTGGACTGAAGAGGACTATGGCTTTGAGGTAGGAGTGTGGACTCACCTGGACTGAAGAGGACTATGGCTTTGAGGTAGGAGTCTAGACTCACCTGGACTGAAGAGGACTATGGCTTTGAGGTAGGAGTCTAGACTCACCTGGACTGAAGAGGACTATGGCTTTGAGGTAGGCGTCTAGACTCACCTGGACTGAAGAGGACTATGGCTTTGAGGTAGGAGTGTGGACTCACCTGGACTGAAGAGGACTATGGCTTTGAGGTAGGAGTCTGGACTCACCTGGACTGAAGAGGACTATGGCTTTGAGGTAGGCGTACTCGTAGGAGTCTAGACTCACCTGGACTGAAGAGGACTATGGCTTTGAGGTAGGAGTCTAGACTCACCTGGACTGAACAGGACTATGGCTTTGAGGTAGGCGTACTCGTAGGAGTCTAGACTCACCTGGACTGAAGAGGACTATGGCTTTGAGGTAGGCGTCTAGACTCACCTGGACTGAACAGGACTATGGCTTTGAGGTAGGCGTACTCGTAGGAGTCTAGACTCACCTGGACTGAAGAGGACTATGGCTTTGAGGTAGGCGTCTAGACTCACCTGGACTGAACAGGACTATGGCTTTGAGGTAGGAGTCTAGACTCACCTGGACTGAACAGGACTATGGCTTTGAGGTAGGAGTCTAGACTCACCTGGACTGAAGAGGACTATGGCTTTGAGGTAGGCGTACTCGTAGGAGTCTAGACTCACCTGGACTGAAGAGGACTATGGCTTTGAGGTAGGAGTCTAGACTCACCTGGACTGAAGAGGACTATGGCTTTGAGGTAGGAGTCTAGACTCACCTGGACTGAAGAGGACTATGGCTTTGAGGTAGGAGTCTAGACTCACCTGGACTGAAGAGGACTATGGCTTTGAGGTAGGCGTCTAGACTCACCTGGACTGAAGAGGACTATGGCTTTGAGGTAGGAGTCTAGACTCACCTGGACTGAAGAGGTCTATGGCTTTGAGGTAGGCGTACTCGTAGGAGTCTGGACTCACCTGGACTGAAGAGGACTATGGCTTTGAGGTAGGAGTCTAGACTCACCTGGACTGAAGAGGACTATGGCTTTGAGGTAGGCGTACTCGTAGGAGTCTGGGGACAGCTTGGACAGGCTGTTACAGAACTCCTGCATCCTCCAGATGTGTTCCATCACCACCTTGACCCGATCTGGAGACAGCTTCTCTACAGGACGGAACACACACACACACACACACACACACACACACACACACACACACACACACACACACACACACACACACACACACACACACACACACACACACACACACACACACACACACACACACACACACACACACACACACACACACACGTTATGCTTTATACTACAGAACGGGTGTCATTTTATACCATTTATATGGGTTCAAACACTACAAATCATTGTGGTATGCAGCAAAACTGATAGTCTGATTAGGCTGTATCTACCCTACGGCTACCCCAAGTTGTAAAGGAGATGAGGACTTTGATTTTAGGGACCGTGACTCTCTCTACAGTGTGGATATCATTTTACAGTCAGGTGTGTGTGTGTGTGTGTGTGTGTGTGTGTGTGTGTGTGTGTGTGTGTGTGTGTGTGTGTGTGTGTGTGTGTGTGTGTATTTGCGGTTGCTCATGTACATATTTTGGTTCATGTTTCCCTTCGGACAAGTTAGTTGGCGCACACAGTTCTGGTTAGTTCCGGTCCGTCTCTTATTTGGGTCCCTCAACTGGCAGGAGGCGATGGCTGCTCCCTGCCGCTAGCTTTGGGATCGTATCAAACCAGTGACGTAGAGTGACGTACTGCAGATCAACTTCAACGGCAACGGTCATACCTGAGTGCAAAGGCACTCTTTGAGTTAACTAAAAAATGTGTGTTTGAACAGTAGCCTAATCAGCAGGTAATCAAATGCATTTTGTTTAGTCAGAACATGTCTGAAATATATACAGTATTTCATGGTGACAAGTTAAAGAATCGTAATCCGATTAATCGATGAATTGTTTAGATAATCGGCCGCGGAATCAAATATTAAAAAAAATCATTAGTTGCAGTCTACCGTAGAGTATACACAACACCCTTTCTGATCCAACTGCAGGGGGCCTATAACGTGTATCTACATACCGGAATTTCTGGACTTTAAGCCACACCTGAATGTAAGCCGCACCAGCTAAATTTGGTGCAAAATCCGCACCAGACAACAAGCTTAATGTTAGAGCAGTGGTTTTCAACCTTTTTGATCCCAGGGCCCACTATTTATTCAGCAGTTGAGCTACAGACCACTATTTGACAACATTTTCACCTCACAGAACCCAAAACTAAAGATTTCTTTGGTTTTGTCCACAATTCCGAGGCTTATATTGGCTACGATTTTACAAGTAACTCATAGTTTCAGGCAGACAAAACAAACAAAAACAAAACAAACGATAAGAACTAAAGACCAAAAGAAAACACTGAAATCGAAGAATATGCCTCCCATTTACTATTTCGGCATTTAGCAGATGCTCTTAGTTAAAATTACAATTTAAGCACTAAATCATAATAATACATTTGACATCCTATATAGCTAACTGCTATCCAAGTCTCCTTGATATGCTATCTAAAATACCTAGGTTGGTACTGCAATGCACTGAGATGGAGTCTGAAGAGGTGGAAGTTCATTCCATAGTTTTGGGGCCAGGAGGGAGAAGAGTTTGGGGCGTGTGAGATGTTGACCAGGTGTTTTTATTGGGGGTACTGCCAGCTTCCCTATGTTGGCTGATCTGAGAGAACCGCAGGGCTTGTAGGGTGTTATGAGACCAGTGAGATATGGTGGTGACATCCCTTTGGTTGCTTTGAATGCAAGCGTGAGAGTTTTGGAGTCTTGGACCTGCAGCCACTGGAGGGAGAGGAGAATGGCGTCGGCACCGTTTACGAGCGCGTCCCTGGGTGTACTCTATAAATAGTGTTTATACGAGATGCAGAACACACTGTGTGTGCCTTGAGGCTCCCTGGCCGCGGGGTCCCTGTTAGTAACGGGTCGATGGTGTGTTCTCCATGTGGCCAAACACGGGTCACTTGTGTGTCGTGTTGGAACTGCTGAGAAGCGAGTGTGTTCCAAGCCAGTGGTTTTCAACCTTTTTGATAGCAGGGCCCACTATATATATATTCAGAATTTGAGCCAAAGACCAAACTAAATATTTCTTTTGCTTTTGTCTACAATTCCATCCTGGATTTGGGGAAACAAAACAGTCCAACATACAGATCAACATGACCATTAATCTTCAACATTCTCTGATTGTGTAGATAATAAATATTTTAACTGGCTGAGAGTGTAAACATGAATCAATATGCACCCGCATGGGTCGACGAGTTACACCCGGGTTACGCCTGGTCTAGCCCTCAATGATTTTGGCCTTGGGGGGCGGGGGTGTCGTGGGATCCACACGGCGGAAGTGCTGCGCTCTGATTTGATCTCACTAAGGGGGATGAGGGGCCGTCATCCCCGGCCCCTCCCGCGCCCGTCCACTGCTGTTCTACGTCACATTATTTAGAGCGACGCCCACCCCGGAAGGCGAACGAAAATGAAAGCATGGGTGTCGACGGGTTACACCCGGGTTACATCTGGTTAACCAACTCTCCATAATTTAGCCTGGAACTCTCTCAATGACCACTGGTGGTCCCCGGACCACTGGTTGAAAACCGATGCTATAGGTGTTTGTTGCTACAGTAGAGCAGATGGAAGAGGATCCTTACCTTCCTGTAGGCTGGTCTGCAGGTGGCTGATGATGGCAGCCAGGATGGTTCCTACGTTCATGACGTTGGAGCACTGCGCCAGGCCCAGGGCGAACAGCTCGTTCCAACACGCCTTCATCAGGTTAATGTCGTTATCCTGACCGCTGGACCAATACACAGACAGAGCAGAGGCGCAGCTGTAAACAGCATGCGAGGGATTCCACATGTTTTCATATCAAGGCTCATCATTCATTTGCACTTATCCAATCCAATCTGTTTTATTTATATTGTAAATACATTAAAACGCTAAAGCAGAGAACAACAAGGTGGCAGATAAACACACTTATTACATGGCTTGAATCGGCAGTCTTTTGGCTTGAAAGACTGCCGATTTTATTGAACTTATTCCGGCATTGATCGATGTCCACCCCTCCGTTCACACTGTGATAGTACATTCAGGCGTGAATGACGTCATGTCAAGGGAATCCCTCAAGCTGCAGGCTGAGCTATCCTCATTAGCTATTACGATTCAGAGCCTGGGGAGGAGGTGTGTATAACCCTTCACGGGATCTCAGATCTTCTGGTCTGGGTTTATTAAAAGAGATGCCCATGGCCAGATTAGCGACCAAAGGAGATAGGGCTTTCATTATGAGGGCACCTAAGCTCTGGAACAGTTTACCAGAGGAACTTAGGTTAACCAGATCTTTAATTAGTTTTAAAAGTCTCTTAAAAACACATTTCTACAGGTTGGCCTTTGTATCCTTGTAAAATCAACCTTTGTATTATTATTATTGCCTTCTTTTTGTCGTTATTTCTATTATTGCTGTATTTTGATGCTTTTACTGTTTGATTGTTCAAGCACTTTGAAACGTTTAAAAAAGTGCTATATAAATAAAGTTATTATTATTATTATTATTATTATTATAATACTCAATACTTATTACATACTTCAATCAGAAGCCAGCATTCTGGTCATGTGAGCGGTCACATATGTTACAATAACAGACCGCTCTGCTCAACAACAGACCTCCTAGCCTGGACGAACATAGACTACACAACTGTAGATACATAACAGCAGCCTTGTTATGTACCATTTATGTCAAATATTAGTTATTTATTAATGTATTAAACCATGCAATAAGAGGGATAACACCCTTCGAACAGGGACACAATAATTTAAGGACCATTCAGCGAGGGAAGTGCAACAGGCCAACAACACATACACCAAGGCCTGCCCCCATTCAATCCTGATTGGAGCAAGGCTCCCTCTCCTCCTGATTGGACGAAAGGCTTTTCTCCCAAAGCCCCAAACTGAAACTAGGGTTTTTTTACCACAGGGTCTCACTGGGAACAAGGAGGAGCTCCTTATATGGTCACCACTCTATAGTAGGGAAGATTAGCCAAAAAAGAAGAAAAATTATAAATAACATTTAAATGAAGTAAAATCACTTACTATAAGCCACATGGCTGCAATATCACTAAATTCACCATAACTAAATCAACTGGTTGAGTGACTGTCATGGTACAGAATGGGGATAATCATTTTTAAATGCTCTTTTTGACGCACCCTAAGGAAAGGCCGGTATGGAGCGTGCGCAGTGCATAGAGACTCACCCTAAGGCCTGGAAGGCCGGTATGGAGCGTGCTCAGTGCATAGAGACTCACCCTAAGGCCTGGAAGGCCGGTATGGAGCGTGCTCAGTGCAGTGCATATAGGGCGTGTTCGGAAATACACCCTAAACGCACTGGTGTACTCTGTAGTCGTTCGTTTATACCTGGTGTATTTGGGGCATTTGGTGCTCCTCGTTCGTTTATTCACACCGGTGTGTTTGGTGCGCGCACTGAGCAACCCTACGCTGGAGACGGGGTTGGCCGGTGTGGAAGGTATGATTGCGTCACAGCTGTGTCTCGAGCGCAGCTCCCGTTCAATGAAAAGCAATGCAAATGTTGTGAGCTAGGAAGCTAGGCTATGGCTAAGCACTGTACTGTGGTCCCCCAACTTTTCCATGTCTGTCAAGGACCTGCACATTTATCAAATAAATGCATGCGGACCCCCATTTGAAAATACTTTCCAGGGGGACCCCCATAAGAGAGGATTTATATGGCTCTGGCAGTGATTCTCACCATTTTTGAGTGAGGTGTGTTGTCTGGTTTTAACTGCTCGTTCGTAAATAAGGCTCACTCAACGCACTCGGTGACGTCTCCGCCCACTGCCCCAAAACAACTCAACGCACTCGCAGTTTGTGTTTCCGAACGCACCCATAGACTCACCCTAGGGCCTGGAAGGCCGGTATGGAGCGTGCCCAGTGCATGGACAGGAACAGCAGTCTGGAGGCTGACTCACAGATGTAGTTGACGTTCAGATACTCGGGGACAGGCAGAGGCATCATGAGCTGAACACACACAACACAACACACAACAGAACAGACACAACAACGTTATGGGGGGGGGGGGGGGGGGGGGGGTGAATAAAACCTCAGCTTTCTACTTCAGTGGTGGTGCTCAACATTTCACACCAAGGACCCCCACAATGATCTGTATGTCCGTGAACCTGCTTCTGAAAATATGTACTTTCAGGGACAACCCCTGGGAAGCAAAACATTTGAGTTAAAAACATTCGCTGTGACAGAATATTCAAATTTGTGATGCATTTTCACCATTTTGCAACAAAAAAAAAAAGTCAGACCTACAAGCTCACAGCGCGCACTGTGATCTTGTAGGCTCTGGCTCTTCTGAAGAGATACCGGTAGTTTGAAAACCACTGATAGAAACACATAGGGCTTTTCAGAAAACTGTCAGTGTGTAAAAGACTTATTTTGCAGCATGTGGTCTCATTCCTAAACCATTCTGTGCTCTGCTGAGCTTCAATGAGTCTGTGGTGAGTCATTCCATTGATGCTGACGCTGATGATGATTCACCTTCAAGAAAAAAGGTGCCAGAGATGATTGTGAGCAGTAGTGAGGGTTGGCTGGAACAGTGTGACTGTGAATACAATATGATTGGACAGCTGGTGTCTATTGTACTGCCATAATCCTCCACTTGGACACACTGCTGCTGCTGCTGCCAGGGGCGGATCTAGGCATGGGCATGGGGGGGGCAATGTCCCCCTAAACACGATGCCATGCAAAACAACCCACGATATTTCTAATTAACTCAATGATTGCTGAGTGGGTATATATACGTCGTTGTAGAACAGTGCCACCTGGAGGCTAACGCCATATATATACGTCGTTCAGACATTTATCATTCAATCATATTTTTTTCAATTAAAACCCAAGCTGTATGCATTAAATCCCTAATGGAGCTGTAGTATACTGTTGCTTTAAGGCCCTGACGACGTCACAACCAATACTCCGCCCCCCTACCCATTTTTTTCCCTGCTTTGAGGAAGTAAACACAAGGAGAGAGGGCTGGGCTGAGCAGAGCCTTAGCACTCGTCAGTCCCCTGCACTCTCTCTCTCTCTCTGCTCTTAGCAAAACAGCATTGTGAAGCGATCGCTTGTTTTTTTTTTTTCATCAAATGCAAGAGGCTATTTTACTTTAGTCATCTGGACACAGTGTGACTGCACTCGCATGGGGATTGCATTCTTTCTTTCTCTATTTCTCTCTCTCTTTCTCTCTCTCTCTCTCTCTCTCTGTCGGAGGGAGAGCAGTCAGGCAGGTGGCTAACGATCGTTGGCAAAATCTGGGTCGTTGGCTCGTGTGTGTTGGGTGTGTTGGGGGTGTGTGTGTGTGTGTGTGTGTGTGTGTGTGTGTGTGTGTGTGTGTGTGGTCTTCAAGTTATGCTAGCAGCTAAACGTCTTTGCAAAGAAAGCACAACAGCCCCCCCCCCTCCCACACACACACACACACACACACACACACACACACACACACACACACACACACACACACACACACACACACACACACACACACACACACACACACACACACACACACACACACACACACACACACACACACACACACACACGTGCACACGCACGCACACACACGTGCACACGCACGCGCGCACCGGATCCGAGGCATTTCTCTGACTATTGCAGGGATTCTGACATAAAATCCCCAATAATTGGTGAACCATAGATGGCATTTTTTTTTCTTTTTTTCTTATTGGAGCAGAGGGTGTGCCCTTTCATATGGTATATGGTTTTTATATATTACTGTCAACATAATTATATTATATAGACCTGAAAAATATTATTCCATAAATGATATGGTGTTGGCCCACAACGCAAGTTGAATTCAAATGACAATTACAGACGAACGGAAGATGGGAGGAATGTAATTTTTTTCCCCCTAAAAATGGACAAATAGCGCTGTCAATCGGTGTATAGCATGTACAATATCTTCATTTGGTTCATATATATATTTGTCCGTCAATGTCTCTATACAATGTATTTTTACAAGACTGCTCATGTCTCTATTGCATTCAAATGGCAATAAGTCCTGAACAATAGGTGGTATGAATGCATTTTTTTTTTCTTGTGAAAGCAGCAAGTGTGCTCTTTCAGACGGTATATGGCATGTAAATGTCGCTATAGGACTTTGTTTTTTATTGACCTTGTTTTAAATTAGTGACATCCCTAGTGACATCACTCAAAAAGCTTAGCACAGTACTTCCACCTGTTTTCCCAGAATGGATAGCTCTCATAGAGTTAAAGTGCTTACATTTAAAATGATTTGGAACACTACCACTGCTACTAACTAACTACAGCTGTGGCACCACTAAACCAACAGCATTTCATCATTGAAAACAGAAAACTCTCTGAGTCAGACCTTTAGCTTTATGCATGCTGCGTGTCTGTTGCAACTTCAACAACAACTGATGTTATTATTGATGCTTTACTTGCCTAATAAAAGTCCTGTAACTGAAAACGGTATGGGTGCGACTTCATCGGCCGTGGCGCGAAGCGACACGGGCGATGAAGTCGCACCCATACCATTTTCAGATGGGACATGTTACATCCGCCCCTGGCTGCTGCTGTGCTTTAGACACGACATGAAAGCATAATGACTGCTCTGCATTGTGTGCCAACAAACCACTGTAGTCACTCACTGTGTTGCATTATGTATCTTTTATGGATACTGTGAGCCAAAACGATGCCACCTGCTGGAGGCTCTGTGTGACTGCAGTCTGCACCTGCTCTACAGCACAGCACTAGGGTGGAAGACTGAACTGAACATGAATCCACACTTTACTCAGTTATGGACATGCAAGGACCCATTTTTCTTTTCCTGCATAATCTTGAGGGAAAAATCTCACAATTTGTCCTGAAAAGAGGCTAATAATTGACTTCGTTTTTAATAAATAATAAATAAGTAAGTACAGGTGCTGGTCAACGAATTAGAATAATTTGAAATAGTGCAATCGTTAAATTCTTTGAATGCATTTCTTGTGCAGAAAGCAAATCAGGTGTTCACCGCACCTGTCCTACTTGTTAGAGTAATCACAGAACTGTTACCTGTAAAAAAAAATGCTCAGCTGAGCTTTCCAAAAGGCCCATTTAGGCCATTTAACTGTGACACTGTTGTTTCATTGAATTAGAATAATGGAGAAACCGTTTCATTGAATTAGAATATTTTTTTTATTATAATTAGAATCATCACTTTCACAGTATTTTGTGGCTGCCCCCTTGGCTTGTATGACTGCCCGAAGTCTCCGTGCAGGGGTTGACACTAAGGTCTCCGAGGCACTTGCCCATCGGGCAAGTGCAAATCAGGTTCTACTTGTCCTCAGGTCATGGTCACTTGCCCCCCCAAAAATATATTGTAAATTTTGGTTTTAAGTTTACTTCCTACTTGGGTGCTTTCAACAGGTGGGTCTGGTCCCTGAGAGGGTTCCAGGTGGTCCCCAGCTAAGTTGGTTAACCAGATGTAACTCTTGAGAGCGTAAAAATTAAACCAAATGGACCCTTGCGGGTGCATTTGGTTTCATTTTTATGCTCTCAAGAGTTAAAATTCATCATCTTAATTACCCATCATCTTAATTAGGGGTCCCTGACCCCAGCAAAATGAGAGTTTGGAACCAAATGGACCTGGGAGAGAGATAGGTAGAGATAGCTAGTTCTTCAAATCGATGCCACGGACAGGGCTTGACACTAACACTTGCCCGCTTGCCCGGGGCAAGTAAAAAAAAATGGTGGGGCAAGTGAAGACTGCTACCTGGTTGCCCGACCGGGCAAGTGTGCAACTTCGTGCACTATAACACAACACAAGATAAATTTGTCTTGAAGGCAGTCATTGCACTCTGCCTCTGTGTCTTTCCCTGCTTTCTAGCTATCTCTACCTATCTCTCTCCCAGGTCCATTTGGTTCCAAACTCTCATTTTGCTGGGGTCAGGGACCACTAGGTCTGTGACCACTATGGGCTAATTAAGATGATGAATTTTAACTCTTGAGCCGTAAAAATGAAACCAAATGGACCCGCAAGGGTCCATTTGGTTTCATTTTTACGCTCTCAAGAGTTACATCTGGTTAACCAACTTAGCTGGGACCACCTGGAACCCTCTCAGGGACCACCAGTGGTCCCTGGACCACCTGTTGAAAGCACCCAAGTAGGAAGTAAACTTAAAAGCAAAATTTACAATATATTTTGGGGGGGCAAGTGACCATGACCTGAGGACAAGTAGAACCTGATTTGCACTTGCCCGATGGGCAAGTGCCTCGGAGACCTTAGTGTCAACCCCTGCACGGAGACTTCGGGCAGTCATACAAGCCAAGGGGGCAGCCACAAAATACTGTGAAAGTGATGATTCTAATTATAATAAAAAAATATTCTAATTCAATGAAACGGTTTCTCCATTATTCTAATTCAATGAAACAACAGTGTCACAGTTAAATGGCCTAAATGGGCCTTTTGGAAAGCTCAGCTGAGCAATTTTTTTTACAGGTAACAGTTCTGTGATTACTCTAACAAGTAGGACAGGTGTGGTGAACACCTGATTTGCTTGATGCACAAGAAATGCATTCAAAGAATTTAACGATTGCACCATTTCAAATTATTCTAATTCGTTGACCAGCACCTGCAAATGGAAAAAGAAAAAAAAAAAAAACAATGCAATGTGATATAACTCTTCTTGAGGAAAAATACAATATTGTCATTTGTCCTAAAGAGGCAAAAAACTGATGTGTTTAAAGGTAATAGAGGCATACAGGTACCCTATTGGCCTGAATATAAGACTATGTTTTTTCCCAATGGAATTATCCCAAAAAATGGAGTCCTCTTATATTCAGGGGCTATACTATTTGACATTCAATGTTCTTTTTTCTGTAAATGGGTCTTGAAAAATGGGGGTCGTCTTATAACCGAGTCGTCTTATAATACGCAATACGGTATATAGGATATAGGATATATTCCTATTTTTTGTGTGCCTTTTCTCCTTTTATGTGGCTTCCACTTGCTTCATAGTGCAGATGGTCCAGAACTTGTTGTCAACAAATTGGGGAAAGAAAACATTTGTCAGGCTCAGGACAGGCGGTGCTAATTTGTGAGGGGGGGGGGGGGTGCAGCATTTTAGCCAATCACAGCACAGCAGTCTCTAGCAGATAGTGGAGGTGAGGTGGAGTTAGATTCTGGTAAAGTTGCCTCTATTACATTTAAAAATATAGAAAAACAATCTATGGCCTGTTTACAAAACCGTGCATACGTTCCTCATTTTCATCTATTTGTATTACATTGGATTTGCAACACTTGCTTTGCCAATGTAAACGTTTGCTTTCTCCTACCAATAATAGGCCGTATGCTGAATCCAGATTAAGGCTTAGAAAATGAATTCCATTCCCATGTCAGGGGGACTACAAATGCAATGCATTTTTGCATAGACAATACCCTTCTGAACATTGGGTTAAAAGTTCTACTCATAATATCCTGCAGTATTTTGTCAGGAGCCAGATATGTACAACAAGTCTGTAACTAAAAAACGAAAATCGTATGTTGCTCTTTTTGCTTGTAAAATGTGATCTATTGATTTTGGCAACCCAAAATCTTTCCCAAATGTCATAAATACATATACCTAACATCTAAAACAATTGTTGGTGCTATAGTTTACTCATATGTGAATTTAGATCATGAAATATAGCAAATTTGTTAAAAAACGCTTCACCTTAAGTGATTGTCATCCAGCACAATGTAACATGCACATAGTAAATTTAGCCAAAAACTTATGTTTCATACATAAAAATGTTCTCAACCTACTGTGTAATGAAATGCATTAAAGAACATCAACACATCCTACCCCAAAATGGATGATAATCTATGAAAATGTTACCACACCCCTAAATTGGAATATGGCAAAAAATGCACATGACTACAAATGAATGCACTGAAAGTCAGAATTATTGCAGCAAATGGTATGAAACATTTATTAAAGTGTCACAGCATCTGTCATTTGCCCCCCCCCCCCCACCCTCCCCGACCCCCCCACCTCACCTTCACATCCATCATATATACTAGGACCTTACCCGTTGAATATGTGATTTCCAAAGCATGTAAAATGTGGGTAATAATCATACCAATGATGTAAGTGGTTTGAGGAACAATCGTTTAATGTATAGTTGAACATGGGAGATGGTTTGTGGCAAAGCAAAGTGTACAGGATTTGTGCAAGTCATTGTTGAGGTGTCCAGGCTTAGTTTGCTGTTGTTTGGTGTTGCGCGATCGTGAATCTGTGAATCTGTGAATAATACAGAGCAAAAATGAGTTGTGATTGAGGAGTTGTGAAATTTGTTTGAATATTTTTTGAGTGGTCGTACTCGGTAGCAAAAGTGCAGTACAGGGGTAAGGAGAGAAGATGAGTTATTCTGTAGTTACCTGTGGCAGAGGCATCTCCATTGAGTAGGTGGGTGTCCTGCGGTGGCTTGAGTCATGGTGTTTAGATGTGAAGGTAGTGCTAAAAGTTGTTGTTGGGAGAAGTCATTACAAAGTGCACATGTATAGCTACACACATCCATATATGTAGATTAAAAAAAGAGAACAGGAAAATGTGTATGCAAGTACAAAAAGACAATGCAAAGGCGTGCAAAGTATTGAACACACACAAACATAAGTTGTCAGATGCAGTTATGATTACCTGTTTGTGTTGTATGACTCAATGTCAATCCTTGGTGTTGCGTGTATCAGGCGAAGGTATGCTTTGTGTTCTTTTTGGCATGGTGCGCGTTTGTGGAGGTCATGTTATAGTTGTCCTCATGACTGGGAGCTGAGAGTGGGGTATTGTGAAAAGTATATTGTTATGAGAGCTATTGCTAACCTGTAAATAGAATTTATTTGTGGAACAGCAGTTTTTTTAGTGTTGTGGTGGTGTGTGTGTGCGTGTGTGTGCGTGTGTGTGTGTGTGTGTGTGTGTGGCAAATGTGATATGGTGTGTAGATGTAGGTGAAGTATGTAAGTGATGTGCTGTAGTGGAGGGGTATGATGGACAGCAGTACTTACCTTTTTGTTGGGGGTGATGTGATGAGGAGTGAGTCGCGTTATGTGGAAGGCGGCGCTACGGTGGCAGCTCTCTGTGGATTGAAGACAGTAGGGTTAGTGTTTTCAGTGGCTGTCTGTCTGTTCTTGACGTTGTTTCAACAACAGAACTTTGTAGCATAATGCCATTTGTATGGTGAGTAGTTCCACGACCTGACAGTGTCTCCTCCCCAAAATCAATGTTGTCCCACACCAGTACTGTTGGTGCCTTCTTTGAGAATCCATTAGGGATTTTGTCTCTGCCCTCGAGAAGGTGTAGTTGAGCTAGGCTGGTGTCTAGACTGACAACTGTGTTCCAGGAAGCACAATGCCCTAATCTATTAAGTAGCATTGGACATTGAACATTGGATGAACCTGTTAAATGGCGAACAGTTAGACCAAGACAAAGTGACTTAGGTGTCTGCTTATGACCTTTAGATGCAAGATACACAATGTCTAGACAAACAGATAAAACTTTTAGGTTCACATCTGTCGGAATCAGTGTTGGGGAAGTTACTTTTAAAAAGTAAGGGAATTATAGTTCCCTTACTTAGTTAGTTAGTTACTTCCCTGAAAAAGTAACTAGTTACTTTATTCCTTACTAAATTATGAAAGTAAGGGCGTTACTTTACTTTACTTTACTTTTTTTTTTAAACATACAAAAAAGGGGTGTTTTTCTGTAGTATTCGTGCTTACAAGTTTAAAGTGAAATTCTTCCCATTTTCAACATTTTACTGGCATTAATATGCCTTAGAGATGTTGTGTGGACAAGATAAAGATCTCCCCATTCTGTGTTTACTAGAAATGGAAACCAAATGGACCCGCAAGGGTCCGTTTGGTTTCATGTTTACACTACAAGTATTGCATCTGGTTAACCAACTTTCCATCATTTAGTGTGAGGACCACCTGGAATCCTCCCCGGACCACCTGTTGAAAACCCCTGCTTTACCAGCAAGAATGTAAAATAGTGTTTATATTTCCACGCTGCAAAGGCTCCAGTCACGCTGTCATCCTCGTATCATTGCGTCTGAGAGCGTATTTTACCGCAGCTCAAATGCTAGTGTGTGCGCAGCAACAACAACACAGCTGGTTGTGTCTGTGTGCTAGAGGCCAGAGCCTTTAGTTACGCGAAAACTCTGTTCACTTCATGGGGCCACTTCAATGGCGGCTCATCTATATACACTTCTATTGAATGGGGACAACCGAGGTTACCGGATGCATTTAAGTCTATGGGATCATAAGCATTTTTTCTGCCCCCTCAATGTCGCAGCTGTTCTAATAGATGGCTCTGCTCTGCTCGACGAATAAGACTGGCTCTGATTGGCTTATACTTATCACGTGACGTTACACACATAGATATATTAAAACTAGATCAGGCATCCGGAGGAAACAATGCAAGTGGACGAGAGGAGAGGGGAACTTTCCTTCGGTGCCTTCTCTATTCAATATACTCTATGTTAGACTGTGAAGAAGCGAGCTGAAGAAGACAGACAGCACACAGTGCAGCGAGTCCTGCCGCCGCCGCTGGAGTAATGATAGTAATGATGGTACACTAATCATAATGCCGTTATGAATTTGAGAAATGTAAGGAGTTACGTTAGAAGTTACTGAAAAAAGTAATCCCTTACTGTAAGGGCGTTATTTGTAAGGGCGTTATTCACAACACTGGTCGGAATATCAACATAACACTCTAGTGTTGGTTCCTCTGTTGCACCTATAATCCAAGAAATCACATTGAACAGTTCAATGGGCACAACAGATTTAGCTTCAGAAACATTCAAATCCTCTGATGTGGGGGGCCATGGGCATTTCATCCCGGGGGAGTCATTCACAAGTCTCTTCAATATCAGTCCTGCACCATACAGTGTCCTTGTGTGGTCGGTAGTTTGCTGTCCAGGTGTTTGTTCTATGTCACTTTCTTGGCTTACCTCAGTTGACTCAGTTGTTGTCGTGTCTGATGGAGGAGGTAGCCTGTCTAACAATGTATCTGCTGATAATGTCTCAACAAAAACCAGTTCGGAGATGTTGCGCTTTGTAGGGCAGTGAAACACCAGCTGGGGGAAATCACGGGACAGTCGTCTTTTCAGTTTATCCTGCCTGCAACAAGAAAATATAGAAAAGGCAAATACAAACAAGAAACAAATTAATTCAAACATATATGCACATTTCTTGTGAGAGAATACAGTACATCAATACAATTGAAATCTTTCAGTATGAAATAGGGTTTCTTTTTGAATGGTGCCTAATCAGGGACCCCCACATGGTACAGTTGCACTGCTCACTTCACACAGGTGTATTTTTTGGTTTACTGAAATCTCAAGAACACAGTTACCTGTAGTCTGAAGCATCAATGTCCTCATTCTTCTTAACGATGTCTTCTTCCTCAGCTGGTTCATCCTCAGGACTTCTTGGTTGTCTATAATCCTTTGACGGACGACTTCTTCACAGAAGATGTTGTAGCTGGCAGCATATGGTTGTTCAGTTCTGGGGAAAAAAACACAAACACAGCACAGACACAAAAATAACTAACATGGGCAAAGAGGTGTGCTGTCAACATTGTATCAAAAGACAGACAAAATACAGAGTATATGCAGTTGGTCAAAGCCTTACTTGTGAAAAGTGCAAAATGGTAGTGCGATGTAATAACTCACAATTCATCTGTGTTTCCAGATTTTGCTGCAGACTTGGTCAAAGACCTTGTGTACTCTCTGTAACAGGTCCTGTGGTAACGCACTTCCAAAGACACACAATCTTTATCTTTGATGTGCAGAAGAACGCTATAATCTTGTTTTTTCTCAGCAGCCTCCAGCAACAGGCCTGAAAACAAAAAAGGCATAATCTACTTTACTGTCAAACCAGACATTTAGTATTTTAAAAAATGGGTGAAATTCATTGCATTACAAAAAACACACAGGTCATGGTGGTGTGGCAGGGGGCAGGAGATCAATGCAATAAAAGAAAATTCTGTGTGTGTGTGTGTGTGTGTGTGTGTGTGTGTGTGTGTGTGTGTGTGTGTGTGTGTGTGTGTGTTTGGTGGAGGGCTGTAAATAACAGTGAACAAAGGCGTCTTGATGGCAAGCTGAAAGGTGTGACCTGTCCCCATGATGACCTCCCAGCATTCCTACCTAAAACTTTCCCCCAAACTGCTGATAAAGAATTGAACCAACCAGCAGCTATGTATTTTATGGTCTGTTCTGTAGTTTTAAACAGATAAGAACTTTTTTTCCTGAATTGTAAGTAATACAGTATAATATAAATTCACTACACCACCAGGCAGACAATGTCATACTCAAAGGAGGAGTGACAAACACAGTGTATCAAAGACCTATGATATGACGGAATTGTTTTATAATAGCAGAATTATCATATACTAACAATACTACAATTTTTAATGGCGATTGTATATTAACAATAAATATTTCACTTCAAAACGGGCATGCATATTTTGTTTACAACCTCTCACTTGGCCAGCGCCACCAATGCTCATGACTTACATAGTTGGCCATATTGATTTTATTGTTATTATTTTGTCTCATTGTGTGTGTGTGTGTGTGTGTGTGTGTGTGTGTGTGTGTGTGTGTGTGTGTGTGTGTGTGTGTGTGTGTGTGTGTGTGTGTGTGTGAATGAATGAATGAAAACTTTATTGCAGACACTCTGGTCCATATACAGATATACATACAGACATACACAAACACAAGAAAGGACAAGACATACAATAAAAACATGTAAAAAGACAGAAATAGCCTGAGTAACAGACTATTTTCAATATAAAAAGTCCATATCAATTATAAACGCATAAACATTGCCTCCAGTGTTTCCAGAAACAAGAGGAAAATATTGTATCACTCTGTGTGAAATCAGCTAAGGCCCTAATTAAAGCATTCTTAGATTCCTTCAGTCTACACATGAATTTAAACATAAAGTTCCTCAGTACAGCATGAAAGGTGGGTACATTGCTTGACACAAACATTTCACTTGCACTGGTCCATCTCGGGAGTTTGAGAAATATTCTAAACGCATCATTATAAGCCACCTGAAGTTTTTTCATTTTTGCACTGCTATAACTGCACCACAGGTGAGCTGTGTACAGTGGTGTGCAATAAGTTTTAAACAGAGCTATTTTAACATTATCTGTACACATAGAAAACTTTCGTGCCAGCATGTTTGCTTGGCCATAGAGCTTACAGCACTGACGCTGCACATCATCATCATCACAGAGATCATGCTGATTATGTGTCCTAGGTATTTAAACTTTTTAACAACCTCTAGATCCTCACCTGACAATACAAAAGCAGGAAAGGTGAGCTTGTGATCGCCCTTTGCTGTAATGATCATAACAACACTCTTTTTTTAGTTGAACTGTATATCAAATAGAAAGCTATATTTTGAGCAGACATTAAGTAGCTGCTGTAAACCAGCACTGTAAGTGCTGGTTTGTGTACTGTGTGTGTGTGTGTGTGTGTGTGTGTGTGTGTGTGTGTGTGTGTGTGTGTGTGTGTGTGTGTGTGTGTATGAGAGAGGGTGAGGGGGCTTACCTGCAGACAGTGTTTCTGCTCGAGAAAGTTGATCCTTCATCCGTTTGCCTCCCATAGTAATATATTTGTCCACTTTACAAAGTATGCAGATGGCTGGAAGCACAGGGCCAGCAGAGCCCGAAGTTTTTTTCGGGGGGTTTCAGAAGTGGTTACGTCGGGGGTGCTGCTCTCGGGCGGCGGACCAGCGACTGCTTCTGGCTCTTCTCTCTCCTCCGTCTGTGCGCAGCGTTTCTCGGCCAAACCCAATCGTCTTTTGCAAATAAAACGAGTCAACGACGGTAACACGTTGCGTGAAAACCAGCATCGTCGGGAACATTATTAAACTCCACGTCCACGCAGTGTTTAAAAGTTTCGGCGATAGCTTTACTTTCGCCGTCCAGACAAAGCCATTGTTTGACGACGGACCTGTAAGTGTCCCACCTTGTTTTAGTACAATCCTCAACGTCCTCATTCTGTACGGTCAAAAAGTGCATACTGTATAGCATCGTTTTGAGTCGCTTGACTGCTTTTTACGTACTTTTCTTCTTTGTTTTGGTTTGTTTTGCTCTGTTTCGCTACTCGAACTGCTCGTCGCCATGTTTCTAAACTTATTATGGCCCAGAGAATAAACCTAGTCCCCTATTGGTCCCCGTGACCAAAACCGCAGCACTCCCCTCGCAGAGATTACTCCGCGCTGAGTGCGCCTTGACAAAAACAGTGCCGTCTTTGACGATCCATTATAAAAATACTGCAGGATAAAACGAGTAGAACTTTTTTATCTGCACTTTCTACCTATAGATCTATTTTATGAGGTGAAAATTATTTAGTCCGCCTGCCGTCGAAATGGGATGAAACGAAAATCGAGTCACAATATGGCCAATAAAGCTCCTTTGAACATTGAATTGAAAAATCTAATTGAACTGAGTGCTATGCATTAGTGGCATGCTGTGGAGAATCATCTTCCACTCCATGTGACTGACAGGCCACCAGCAGCTCTACCTCCAGGACATGATGCTGAAACAGACTCACAACCACTAGAGCAAGAGGACATATCAGACCACTGGATCATTGGTTTATTCCAGGAGTTGTCAACAGGTGGTCCGGGGACCACCAGTGGTCCTTGAGAGGGTTCCAGGTGGTCCCCAGGCTAAGTTGTTTAACCAGATGTAACTCTTGAGAACGTAAAAATGAAACCAAATGGACCCTGGCGGGTCCATTTGGTTTCATGTTTACATTCTCAAGAGTTAAAATATTCATCATGTGAATCAGTCCTAATCTACACAACTAGAAGATTAATGGTCATGGACAAGAAGCAAAGTAAATCTTTAGTTTGGGGGGGTCTGTGGGGCAAAAATGTCCTTAAATGGTGGTCCGTGGCTCAAATGCTGAATAAATGGTGGGCCCTGGGATGAAAAAGGTTGAAAACCCCTGTACTGGATCATTGGTTTATCCCTATACACGAGGCCATCAGGACTGGGGGCCCGATGGAATGGTTTCTACAAATCATCACACATGAAGGGAAAACCATGAACATGTGAATGATGAGCTTATGCAATATGGTCAATATTACACTATGGTTATGACTTTAGTATGGTAACAAAACAACTTGCGGAATAAATACGTGCAAATTAGGTTCCACATGTTCTTGCATTAATAATGTCATTTCATTTAGGTTGCCCTGGTTTTCGTGTTGTCATGTTAAAGGACTTTTCACATAGGGAGTAATAAATCACACTTTCTAGTTCATTTTCTTAGAAAACACTGTGTGATAAAGAAAGGACCTCGATTTGGAGATCCGCTTTGGACCTGCCAATGTCCATTTGGTATCATTTGACACTATCAAGAGTTCAATTATATTTAAACATGTGAATTATTTAATTTTCAAAAATGCAAACAAATAAATGTAGAGTAATTGTTATTTTGACCAAAGTTTTGCCAGTTATCTCTCCTAAATTGTGGACCAAAACTTAGTTTTGGGTCAGAGAGACTAAACTCAACATCAAATGGTTGTCCGTGGGTAAAATGCAGAATAAATAGTAGGTCCTGGTAGGGATGTCACGGTATCCGGTATTACCGGGAGAGCGTAAACATTTCATGTTTACGCTCTTAAGACACAACTAGAGAATGTCGAAGATTAATGGTCATTTTGATCTGTATGTTTGACTATTTTGTTTCCCAAATCCAGCCTGGAATTGTGGACAAAAGCAAAAGAAATCTTTAGTTTTTGGTCTGTGGGGCTAAAATGTCATCATATAGGCCTATGTTATTACTCATGTTGATTGAGTATTTGGCCTGCATGTGCCAGGACTCCGAGGCCAAACTATAAAACCGATAATACCGGTATCAAAGCAAACTATAAAACCGGTATTGAGATTCTTACACCGTGACATGCCTAGGTCCTGGTATGAAAAAGGTTGAAAACCACTGGTCTAGATGCAGGGACAGGACAGTGTTCTGCTGAAGGTCTTCTCACAGATCCATCCTCACTGGCTGAAATCTAAGACCTCTGAGATGACCTCCAGAAACAGACGCTTCAAGTGAGGATTGACAAAATGGGATTATTCCCCCTTGGTGCATTGAGATAATGAGATTACTATAGCCCTGGTCCAAAAGGAAGATTCCCATCGGTATAATAAGCACTAGACTTGGGGACAAGGTGTTCCATGGGATCAGAACCACTGCCAGTGCCTGGAAAGCTCAATGCCAAAAAACTCTTCAGAGTTTTGTTTTTTCTAAAGTCTAATATGATTAAAGATACTGTAATTATTTTAATGGGTGTCCTTCGAGTTCTTTAACAAACCACACCTCACACAAAGATTTTATTTGCCTCTACCACGTGTATGATTTATGGTATCTGGATGAAGGAAGGAAGGAATATTTTATATATTTTTCAAAAATAAAACAATAATGAATAGGATAAGAGAATAAGGTTGGATACCACAAATGTAGACCAGAGCATAAAAGCTCCCCTTAAAAAGGAAACAATATTTAATAAAAAATAATCTAATCGTTCTTACTTTAAAAGCGAACATTTTGGTGTGTTTTTTTTTTTTTACCTTGAATGGAACATGGCTGTCAGACAGAACGTTGAGGTGTTTTTTACCTTGAATGGAACATGGCTGTCAGACAGAACGTTGAGGTGTTTTTTACCTTGAATGGAACATGGCTGTCAGACAGAACGTTGGGGTGTTTTTTACCTTGAATGGAACATGGCTGTCAGACAGAACGTTGAGGTGTTTTTTACCTTGAATGGAACATGGCTGTCAGACAGAACGTTGAGGTGTTTTTTACCTTGAATGGAACATGGCTGTCAGACAGAACGTTGAGGTGTTTTTTACCTTGAATGGAACATGGCTGTCAGACAGAACGTTGAGGTGTTTTTTACCTTGAATGGAACATGGCTGTCAGACAGCAGCGGTCCCTCCAGCTCCACCATGGGTCCAGACTGGTCTCCAGACATCAGCTGCATGGTGGCCTCCAGAGAGTCTGCTGCTGAACCGTCTGCTGGGTTCAGGGCTCTGGCCAGGGTGTCAAAGGCTCTATATAACACACACACACACACACACACACACACACACACACACACACACACACACACACACACACACACACACACACACACACACACACACACACACACACACACACACACACACACACACACACACACACACACAGTTCAGAGCTCTGGCCAGGGTGTCAAAGGCTCTACATGAGGGGTGTCAAACTCAGATACAGAGCGGGCCAAAATGTAAAACTGAACAAAGCCGCGGGCGAAGTTTGAACGAACTAACCCTTTAAAGGGGAATTCCACCCATTTTCTAAATTTTCCTGAGAGGGTACAAATGTGAACCAAATGGACCCTTCCATTTGTACCCTCTCAGGAAAAATGGGTCTGAAAGAAAAATCATTAACATGGTGAAATACATCTTGAATCTTGATGATGTCATCAGATGTATTTCAGCATGTCAGACCTCCAGTTTTAGGAAATACAGAATTGGGGAAACTTTTTTTTTTTTTTATCATGTCCACACAACATCTCTATGGTATATTTATGACATATTAAAATGTTGGAAAAATGGTGGTCTTCCCCTTTAATTTGATAATGTCTTAAGGGCCAAATGAAATTACATGGCGGGCCAAATTTGGCCCTAGGGCCAGAGTTTGACAGCCATACTCTACACAAACACACAGACATCCGTTTGCATCCCGTTAATGTACAGAGCAGGAAGCTACAAAATAAAAGATGTGGTCAGATCAGAGCCATAGAGCAGTGGTCCGGGGACCACCAGTGGTCCTTGAGAGGGTTTCAGGTGGTCCCCAGGATAAATGATGGAAGGTGGCTGAAGGGAAAGCCAAAACAAAGGCGGTGCTGTGGATCCACGTCAACATTTAAGTTGCAGTGACTCAACATTATAAGTTGCTCTAAAAAGATGTTAGAAGGCAGGATGCACTTTGCCTATAATCAGTCAAAAGTGTTGTTAGCAGGGACTGAATTACGTTGTCCAAAACAAAAATGGTTCTATGGATCTTGGGAGGAGTGGGCTAGCAATTCATTTCCAATGGGAGTCACATGGTTTGACGATACAATCTTGTTTCATTTTCTACCCTCCTCCCCCCATAGGAAAGGATTGTCTCATCAAACCATGTGGCTCCCATTGGAAATGACATTGCTAGCTGATCTAACCCCCCCAAGATAAAAGATTTTTTGTTTTGACAAACTTAAGGTTTATTCGGCACCTTAGATTCAAACAGCCCAGCTTTTGTGATCATTAAATGTAGTCGTACAAAACAGTTGTTCCACACGTGCCCTAAGCAGCTCTTATTTGTGCCTCCCCTCGCTGAAAACAAACAACGTATTTCCCACTCAGCAGCCAGCACTGACCCCTCAATGTCACAACTCTGTCTATACTGTATGGCTGTGGGCCAGATGTTTCAGATGGATGTGATTAGTCCTGACGTTCATTTCCCCAGAAGGCTAGCTGCTGTAAGGGGAACAGGACTGGGTCATCACTGACCATACTCTTAGATGGTCAGATTTGATGGACTGTAGGTCAATTTAATTAGGTCCAGATGAGTGGAGCTAGAAGCCACATGGCCCAGGAGGAAATTGTGTTAGTGCTTTATGATGCTTTGAGAAGACAACCTTCCCTCAGGTCCTGTTCTGATTGAGGTGACATAGAAGACATACTTCTCTAATAACACACAGCAGGTCTTACGACTGGTTGACTGGTCCGTCTCCAAGACCCTTACTAGCCACATGCATGGACCCCCTTTTGAGAAGGTAAGCCAGGGACCAACCAATTTGATTTTTTTCTTCTCTGGCAGAGACTTTCAAAGACCCTGCCCCTTTCATGATGTTGCCCCCAGCCAAGAAATTAATTCCGTTCATAGTGTCTGCCAAAATGATTCATATGAAGACGATTACGTCATGGGCAAAGCCAACTCGGGTCGTGACAAATCATGACAACACACAAAATGTTGTAGGACAATCAAACAATTTGTAAAAATGAAAATTAAATCAAGTGTTGCTTTATTGCTTTTGTTATTATTGTATTATGATTTGTCATGACCTGAGTCACTTTCATATAAATAATCACTACTCCTGCTACTAACTAACTACAGCTGTGTCACCACTAAACCAACAGCATTTCATAATCATGAAAACAGAAAACTCTCTGAGTCAGACCTTTAGCTTTATGCATGCTGCGTGTCTGTTGCAACTTTCAACAACAACTGATGTTATTATTGATGCTTTCCTTGCCTAACATAAATCCTGTACAAGATATAAATCTTGTGTGTCACAGAACTAAAAAAATCTAACTGAAAATGGCTTCATCGCCCGTGGCGCTTCGCGCCACGGGCGATGAAGCCGCACCGCATACCATTTTTGCCTGCCCCATAGTGCTGTCAGATCGAATTTCATTTAATGAATTCCGTTCTAATATTAAAAAAAATATAGTATTCGAAAGATTAAATTGCCATTCGAATTTAGCCTTAATAATTAATTAATTCTATATCATATTTTTATTTGGTTTCATACGTTATTTCCCACGTTAAATGTAACAAATCTTCCAGTGCCTGCAAGTTTGCAACCATCGCTGCATGCGAATGTGTGCGTCTACTCACTTGACAGCGTAACAGCAGCCTACCTAGAGAGGAGGGGGAAGGCGTAGCAGCGAGAGAGAGGTGTACACGTAGAGACTCGAGAGCGAGAGAACTCAGAGAAGCACCGCTGCTTACCGTGTGCGTCCCCTCAGACCAAAATAATCCGTATAGAGCAAAAAATAAGTCCAGTGCATTATAGTAGCCTGTATTGCTAGCAGAGTACAGATAAGTTAATAAAAGTCGCGTTCAGTATAAAACCACCGCAGTCATCAACAACATTAGTTACAGCTGTGTGATGACCGAGTTACCTGGAAACTGTGGACCTTATGTTCTGCCATTTATGGTAATAGCGTGATCATTCGAATGTGCTGGTTTCTATAGGTCACCGCTTTTGATGTGGCATCGAAACGTATGGGGCTTCATGTAATGCACACAATGGCCCACATTTGCATGTGAAGGGGGGGCCTCTAGTGGACAGAGTATGCAGTGACTGCAGTCAATGACAATGCATAGAATACAGGTATGCCTAATTACCAGAGTATTTTATGGGCTATAATCTGGGCTATATTATATTAAATAATGAGCTAAAATAACGTAAATATTCGAATATAATATTCGATTATTAAAAATATTAAAGAAATGAATTTCGAATGGTATTTTAGAGGGAAAATGACAGCCCTACTGCCCCACAATTGGGAAATGTTACATCCAGGCCTGCAGTCCATTTATCCAGGGACCCCCACAGTGACACAGGGACCCTCACCGTGTGATGTCGGTGGCTGTCTGCTCGTCTCCCTGCAGGTCGGTCATGGAGGAGTCTCCGTTGCTCATGGTATCGTCTCCCATCATGTCGTTCCCTCCGTCGCTGACCTCCCTGGCCTTGTTGAGGTGAGCCAGAGAGGACACTACGTTGGCCAGGGTGCTGAGGTCACCCTGACTGGGGTCATCCTGGAGGACACAGGACAGGACAAACAGGATGCTCAGTTAACCCATTGTGTCCTGTCTAGTTTCTCAATAACATAATGTTAAGATTTCACCATGTTTTCACGATTTTTCAAAAATAGCAGAGATACAAGCTCATAGCGCGCCACTCGGTGGCGCACTATGAGCTTGTAGATCTGCTATTTTTCAATAGTTAAAACATAATGCTTAGAACACCAAAACGCGTACAGTACACTAAGGGTTAAAGGGGAATTTCGCCCATTTCCAACATTCTTATGTCATTAGTATACCCTAGAGGTGTTGGGTGGACATGATAAATTCTGTGTTCCCAAGAAATGGAGGTCTGAAGAAAACCACTAACATGGTGAAACATCTTGAAGACATCATCAAGATGTATTTTCACCATGATAATGGATTTCTTTAGACGTTTTTTTTTTCTGAGAGCGTACAAATGGAACCAAATGAACCCGTTAGGGTTCATTTGGTTAGGGTTCGTTAGGGTTCATTTGGTTGCATTTGTACACTCTCAGAAAAAATGTTGAAAATGGGTGGAATTCCCCTTTAACCTGTTTTGACATGAAAAATTGATTCCCACCATATTTTCACCATTTTCCAAGTGCCGCACTATGAGCTTGTAGATCTGTTTTGGCATCATTGGCATCACTTTGCACACTTCTAGCTGCTACAGTGATGACAACCTATACTAGACCGATTCTATCAGTCGGACTCTAGATAATACTGTATACAGGGATTAAAGTAAAAAAAAAATCTTGGGACTGAAAATGATCTTTTGCAAATAAGCACTGAGCTAATTAAATGACCCCTGTGAAATCCTCAGGACTGAAATCAGTACCCAGTACTGAGAACTTTAATCCCTGTGTATATAGTAAATAACTAAAAAAAAAAGATAATATTGTGCAAAAACAAATACATATTTAACTGAATTTTCGTATTCTCCTGCCTAAAAATACCTAAATAAAAAAACTATTATTAACTTTTATTATCTCTAATAACTAAAACATGAGCCTCATGGTTGATAAAAAAAAGCTCTCTATAGATCTGAGCAGTCCCGCCCCTCTTGTGATGCCGTCCTTTTTCCAGAAATGGATTCCCAATTCATTTTCTTCTTGGACTTTTTCGAAAATGATCTATAAGAAGATGATTACAGCACAGACAAAGCCAAATCTGGTCTCAACAAATCATGACAACACAAACAACGTTTTGGGACAAACAAATAATTTCTAAGAAGAAAAACAAACAAAAAGTCTTGCTAATTAGATATTGTGTGATAATATTGTGTGTGTGTTTTCATGGTTTGCTGAGACCCGAGTTGGCTTTCTCTGTGGCGTAACCGTCTTTATATCGATCATTTTCTAAAAGTCTATGAGGAAAATGAATGGGGAAAACATTTCTGGAACACGGGCAACGTCACGAGATGGGAGGGACTGCTCAGCTCTATAGGGGGAACTGGCATTAGTCACTTGTGTGGTTACAATGCCTATTGTCTTTGGCCTGGTGGAGACGATGATTACAGACAATGACAAAGTTGAAGTTAACCCTTTGTGTCCTGACCCTCGATCGGAGTGTCTGACACCAGATTATACAGTAGTTCCTTACACCAGATTATAGCTGCAGCAACATTCTATCTTTTGACGCTAGATTCTACAGTAGTTTCCAACAATAGATTCTAGTTATTGACACTAAATTATAGTCTCTGATGCTAGGATCTACTTTTTGACACTAGAATCTAGTTTCTGACGCTACAATCGAGTTTTTGACACTAGATCCTATAGTTTCTGACACTAGATTCTAGTTTTTCTGAAAAAATCTGTGTTCCTGTGTCAGTGATGCTAACATATTTCAAGCCAAGAAATAGCCAAGACCACCAGAATTATCCATATTTGGCTGCAGACCCCATCTGAAAACATGTTGTTCTAGGGATCCCCCAGAAGCAAAAATTTAAGTTAAAAATGTTTGCTTCCAAAATAACATTCAGAGATTTGCAGCACATTTTCACATTTTTTTCAAAAATAGCAGAACAACAAGCTCATGTCGCGCCACTCGGTGGCGCGACATGAGCTTGTTGATCTGCTATTTTTCAATAGCTAAAACACCAAAACGCGTTCAGGACACAAAGGGTTAATAAATAAATACTGTATGTTGTCTTACTGTGTCAGGAGAGGCTGGGACCAGGATGGTGTTCTCCATCTTGGGAAAGGCTGCTGGATGTTCAGCAACATGCTGGACTCCAACAGACTGGTAGATCTGTAAACACACAGACAGCACTGTCTGAGATCTCAACACAACAAGGAACGCTTTTCAACCTTTTTGATCCCAGGGACCCACTACTTATTCAGTTGGAACTGAATAGACTCAAACAGTAAAGCAAGTTGGCCTCTTGGAAGACCAGAGCTACAGCAAATTACTTATGATTATGTTAAGGACATAGTCTGAATTCTGAAAGCGATTCCACCGTGCCACTCAGTGCTAACTGCTAACAGACAAGAATCGCATAGCAGGGGGAAAAAAGCTCACAGAATTGCGGTCTAAAATACATTGTGGGTGTGTGCACGAAACGAGCACGCATGCAATAAACAACACTGGTGTAGTCACACAATTTCTTTATCGCACGCCGTTTTCTAAGCACAAAACGCCAGTCCCGTTGAAAATGAACTAGAAGGTGTGATTTGTTACTCCTGTAAAGCCCTTTAAACAGATAATGCTCGGTGTAATAATTTTACCTGGCAGTTTCCTTGTCCGTTACAAACGTGGGCGTGGCGGCCTGGGGGCTGCAGAGGTTCTTCCTGATGTAGATCTTCTCTGTGGAGGCAGCACAGTTCACTCCCTTCTCTCTGGTCGTCACTTCAACTGGTTTCCTCTCACACTGCACGGCTGAGACCACAGAAAGCACCAGTGATGTTAAAACAGCTTTCATGTTAAGGCCAATAGAATTGGGTCCGCGTCACGGTTCCGACGGGTCACGGGTCCGACGGGTCACGGGTCCGAGGGGGCAAGGGTCCGAGGGGGCACGGGTCCGACGGCCGGGTCTGTGATGGCGCGCAGGACAAGGTTTCCTGCGCGCAATTGTCGCGCTACACGCCCCCCCCCTCCCCCACACCCACACACACGCACACACTCCACCACTCTGCGTAACAATAACACGTCGTGATATCTCTCTCTCTCTCTCTCTCTCTCTCTCTCTCTCTCTCTCTCTCTCCCTCTCTCTCTCCCTCTCTCCCTCTCTCTCTCTCTCTCTCTCTCTCTCTCTCTCTCTCTCTCTCTCTCCCTCTCTCTCTCTCTCTCTCTCTCTCTCTCTCTCTCTCTCTCTCTCTCTCTCTCTCTCTCTCTCTCTCTAGTGTTCTATGCATATGCAATGTTATGCATATGCAACCCATTATAGGCAGTCGGGTAATTGCTTTGGACGGACATTAAATTTAAATAGCGCAAAAAAGTACAAATAGGCCTACACAGCATGTATGCAATTTAATTGCGTAATAGCGTACCTGATCGCCACTATGGCACGGGGACACGGGGTTGTAATTCATGCCGTTGTTGCGTACAGGACAAATGTATAAAAATCCCACCGCCTTTAGGTCAGGCTTGCACAGTTAACTTTGCAGTACGTCTATTGGCATTTAAACAAGATGAAGAAAGACCGACCGACCGACAGACAGACAGACAGAGGTCTCCTTTCTATAGCCTAATAACGGACCATCTTACCGCTGCGTAAAATACCCCTTCTCCAACTTCACTCTTCGCCACGGTTCTCCTGTATTTGCTCTGTGGAATGCATTTCCACCCGCACCATATATCAAAATTAAGAAGAAAAAAAAAGGTTTTTAGGGGAGCAGCCTAAAATGCGAGTCTTTGTTGCATTTTGGGATTTGAATGAGGCTTCACATACCTGACAAAATAAAGCGCACTGTCCGCGTCTATAGCAACAGGATTATGGCCTCCTGCTGTGATAGCGACATTTTCATATGAGGAAATATGCAATTGGAAATGGAGAGGCACATTTTACGCAGTGCAAGGATGTGTTGTTAGGGCCGTTACAGCTGGCAGTTACAGCTGATAGACGTTGCTTATGGAGACATAAATACACTGTAGTGTACAGAATTGTCTCTGTTTTGGCCGTGCGTAAAATGGTTCCAAATTACGCAGTGCAATGGATGTGCCATTATACCAGACATTACAGTTACAGTTATATAGGTTTGTATAGGATTGTATAGGATTGTATAGGTTTGGAAATGTATTCCAGCATAACTCAGAACAAAGACTGTTAACTGCGTGAGTGAACGATGGATGAAACCGTAAAAGCATTAGCATTACAGGTGTACAAATATGATTACCCCCTATTTTCTTCACAAAACGAGACAAAGGGGAACCATCCATGCAATTACTTAATAGATCAATCGATATCAACACGTCACAGGTCACAAACATATTACCCATTGTGCGTAATGTGCCTAAACCGCGCATCAGAGACACTCTGATGCGCATCAGAGACACACTCTGTTAACCCATATGAATCTTTCCTAATCTTCATGGCTAAATTGGGACCGACATACAATTGTCTGTTTGGCAGTGCCCACACATGCAGAGAGAGAGAATTCGCAGAATTGACAACTATTAAGCACTCAATGTAGACATGTATAGACATCTCTCTCTCGGCATTTGGAACCATTTTACGCACAGCCAGTGTAATTATGTTGTTTCCTTAAGAAACTGATAAACTGCTCATTTAGGCCTGCAGGGACCACAAATTGCAACAAAGACTCGCATTTTACTTCCCTAAAAACAAAGCAAAAAGACAAAACAAAAGGGCTTTGCTTAATTTTGATTTGGTGTAACTGGAAATAAAGGAGAACCGTGGCAAGGAGTAAAGTTGGAGAAGGGATATTTTATGGGTTAGGACCGTTAGTTATAGAAAAAGGAGACCTCTGACTGTCTGTCGGTCGGTCTTTTTTCATCTTGTTTAAATATGAATAGACCTATAGCACAGTCATTTTAAATGATGATAGCAATTAAGTCGGAGTGAGAGAGATATGTTCTTACGCAGAGGGGCGGTGTGTGTGTGCGCGCGCGCGCGCGCGCGCGTGTGTGTGTGTGTGTGGGGGGGGGGGGGGGGGGAGGGGGGGGGCATGAAGCGCGATACATGCGCGCAGAAAACCTTGTACCGTCGGGCCGCGCGTCACTGACCCGGCCGTCGGACCCGTGCCCCCTCGGACCCGTGCCCCCACCCGGCCGTCGGACCCCTGCCCCCTCGGACCCCTGCCCCCTCGGACCCGTGGCCCCTCGGACCCGTGGGTGGACCCCTATAGAATGGCCTATACGATTGGAAGCATTGATTTAAATCAAGAGTTTATTCATATCCACTAAATTGGAGGGGGAACCACTTTGGATGACATCCCAAATTCCTGACCGGAAATTACATTTTGATTAATCTCCATTCAGGGCAGGGGGGTGAGATAATTTGATTAGGCGTAGGTCTGTCCATATCACTCAAGGTGCCAGGAAAAAAGTCAGAGTAAAACGCACAAGAGTTGAAAGATCTATAAAAGTAATAATAATCCTTTGGCTTTTTTATTTTCTTAGCTAGTCAACTAGTACCACTGATGTGGACAGTGGGTTTAGGTCCTACTCTGAACACAGAGAAACAGAAGCAATGATCCTTTTGGTTGATCAGTGTGTGTATTTCTAGCTCAGACCTAATTCAGTGGATTTCAACCAGTGGTCCTGGAGGATTATTTTCATTAGCCCATTATTAATATTGTTTTAGTCCTATAACATCTACTAACCTTAGATACAGTAGATATAGTCACCAATGTAGTTTTGTTTTTGAAATTGCAAATATTATATAACATATCATATAATAACAGAACAAACCACTGAAACAGCAGCTAAACCATTTGTTGAACAATTGTATCATATGGCCATAGAAGTGAAAGCACTAGTTCAGAGTATACTAGTCAACTAGTAAACATCATTAGTTCAGATTATACTAGTCGACTATTAAACATCAGTAGTTGAGAGTACAGACTCACAGTCCTGCTTCATGCCCAGGGCCATACAGCGCTGCAGCCTGCAGTACTGACAGCGGTTGCGGTGGTGTTTGTTGATGACACACTCCCCAGAGCCCCTGCAGGTGTACACCAGGTTCTTCCTGATGCTGCGCTTGAAGAAACCCTTACAGCCCTCACAGCTGACCGCTCCGTAGTGACGACCTGAGGACAGACGGAGAGAGAGAACAGGGACGGGTTGGATGGAGACGTCTCTGGATGATGATTACCGTATTTTCAGCACTATAAGGCGCACCTTTTAGAACTGTTTTCATATATAAGGCGCACTGGATTATAAGGCGCAGAGAATAGAAGCTACTACAGTTAACATAGAATAGAAGCTACTACAGTCACCATAGAATAGAAGCTACTACAGTTAACGTAGAATAGAAGCTACTACAGTTAACATAGAATAGAAGCTACTACAGTTAACATAGAATAGAAGCTACTGCAGTCAACATAGAATAGAAGCTACTGCAGTCAACGTAGAATAGAAGCTACTGCAGTCAAACAATCCATATATAAGGCGCACTGGATTATAAGGCGCACTGTGGATTTTTGAGAAAATTAAAGGCTTTTAAGTGCGCCATATAGTCCGGAAAATACGGTAACCCTTTGTGTCCTGAACACGTTTTGGTGTTTTAGCTATTGAAAAATAGCAGATCAACAAGCTCATGTCGTGCCACCGAGTGGCGCGACATGAGCTTGTTGTTCTGCTATTTTTGAAAAAAAAAATGTGAAAATGTGCTGCAAATCTCTGAATGTGTCATTTTTTTTGCATCTGGGGTATCCCTAGAACAACGTTTTCAGATGGGGGTCTGCAGCCAAATATGGATAATTCTGGTGGTCCTTGGCTTGAAATATGTTAGCATCACTGACACAGGAACACAGATTTTTCAGAAAAACTAGAATGTAAACTAGAATCTATGTCGGAAAGCACTGTGGAACACCACAAAAGACATAATGTTATATTAGTTGTATTATATGATTCCTACCTGAGGCCTTGTCACCACAGACAACACAATATTCCACTACTGGCTTGACGACAGATTCTGAGCCTTCAGTCACAAACTGGGAAAAAAAGAAACACAACAAACAAAAAATATATATTAAAAACAGATGAAAAATGTTCTAATACCTTTTTTTCCACGGAGGAAACAGAATGAAAAATAAGTGAATGTTAAATTATGATGACTAAACCTAAGATTCTGTATTGACAATTTTGTCAACACAAGAGACAGGGTATTTTACACTCACATGAAAATAGCAAAAGAAAACATCTACTTTGTAGATCACAAACAATCCGTTGTGAGATTGTAGATCAGCTACTGTATTTTCAGCAAAAGTGAAATCAGCCATTGTTTACCACGACACAAAGGCCCCCCCAAAACACATTTTAATCCACTAGTTTTCAACCATTTTCACATCAAGGCCCAGTATTTATTTAGCAAATTGAGACATGACTTGTAGAGTCAGACAATCCTGACACTGGGGTTGAACCCTCAAGAATGTGCCAAAATAAAATGTTGTTCCATTGGCATTCACTGTGGTTTTTAATTTGTGAACCTGTGAGTGACACACATAAACATGGGTCCTGGGTCATCTTGACTTTATTAATGCTGTTTAATATTTATGACCCCATATCTTCAGAATCTGCCCCCAAACATTTTTGGGGTTAAACCAACACGTTTATCAGTGTTACTGATTCCAGGAATGTCTGATTTCTACAAGCCATACCTTGTTGTAACGGTGACTAATCAATGATTAAAACGATATGAGATACAATACCAAAAGGAATTCCCTATGTTAGTTTTCCAAACGTATTAATAAAAAATGGTCGCCAACACTCCAGGCACCATTAAGCATGTGGAACCCCCTCAAGGACCACTGGTGGTCCCCGAACCACTGGATGAAAACCACTGCTTTAATCAACTAAATCAACACTGCAACATTCCAGGGGACTAAAATGTGACACTAAAATAAAAACGACTCAAAGAGACTACAGACTAAATCAGTGGTTTGCAACTTATTTTCATTCCAGGGCCCACTATTTGTTCAGAATTTGAGCCATGGATCACCGCCATTTGTTGACATTCTAGCCCCACAGACCCTAAAAAATAAAGATTTCATTTGTTTTTGTCCACAATACCAGGCTGGATTATGGAGTAAACAAAACAGTCAAACATACAGATCAAAATGATCTTCTACATTCTCTAGTTGCGTAGACTTGGGATAATTCACATGATGAATACTTTAACTCTTGAGAGTGTAGAAATGAAACCAAACGGACCCGCAAGGGTCCGTTTGGTTTCATGTGTTACGCTCTCAAAGAGTTACATCTGGTTAACCAGCTTTCCATCATTTAGCCTTTATGGGGACCACCTGGAATCCTCTCAGGGACCACAGGTGGTCCCCAGAGCACCTGTTGAAACCCCCAGATCCCTGTACCTGTATCTGCTGTCCAGCCAGCTCCGGGGAGGCGAAGAGCAGCTGGTTGACTCCAGATCCGTCTGGAGAGGAGAGGATCACCTTGTTAGGAGAGCAGGCCTCCTGCTTCAGGATCACCTTCCCTCCTGGAGAGTAGTCTGCATTGGCTAGGATGAACTGCTGCTTCCCTGGAGAGGACGGCTCCACGGAGCCCAGAGCCGTCACGATCTGGATCTTCTGACCCGTCTGCTGGTCTGTTACAATCTGGAGGAGGACCGGGGAAACACAGACATGCTAAAATTTTCGCTACCGCTAAACCCCTTATCCCTTAACTTCTTTACCTTTTAAAACTATTTAAAAAACATTATTTCAATAGTTAAAATGGCCAATCTACAAGCTCACAATGTGTCAATAGATTGGCATGTTGCACTATTCCAAAATCAAAATAGTGAAGAAAATTGGGAGGGGTTTAGCGTGTGATGAAAACGGAGCCCTAGGGCTTCACAATTAATCAAAATTAAATCAAAATAGAGGTTTTAGAATTTGGACAATGTAAAAAAAAAAAGAAAATCGAAAAATCGTGGTTTCCCCTTTCCTAGCACATTTACGGTAGAACTGTGTCACACTGGCTCATGGCCTACCTTACTGTAAAATAATGTTAAATAAGAAAAGAAAAAATGCAATGTGTTCTGCTGCCCAAGACTCTAATAAGAGTAAAGAAAAGATTTCTACTTGAATGTTCATTAAAAGTTAAAAGTGAGGATTGCGCTTTATCCACCATCTGTGGAGGGAGTGGAATCAAATAAAAACATATTTAAAATAAATAATTGTCTTTGTATTTTGTAGTTTTACCCCGCAAAAAAATCTAAATCGAAAATCTTTCAGTGAAATTTCAGTGAAAATATTTCAGTAAGGTTTCAGTGAAAAAAAAAATCGAGGTTTTATTTTTGTGAAAATCGTGAAGTCCTAATAAAGACGATTACGTCACGGACAAAGGCAACTCAGGTCATGATAAATCGTGTAGTGTTTAGATCACCTGTATTCTGTGGTGCGTCAGGCCTCCGTCTGATGATACAAGCTGAATCCTTTGAGTTTGACCATCCATCCTGATATGTGTGACTTTTCACTGAGCTTCACATTAACGCCCCATGAGGCACATGCACCTGGATGGGAGGAAAGGAACATGGAATGATTGATCGATTGATCGGTGCATTTCAAAGTAACAAAAGTTAACCCATTTTGCCCTGACATTGTAGATTTGTGCTGCATTCACAGTTCTCACCTTCTCCCCAAAAATAGCAGGTGTTCACAACTCATAGCGCTATGAGCTGTGAACGCCTGCAGAACATTGCGACTTTCACTCAGAATTATTTTATGGAAGCATATATTTTGAATCCAAAGGGACTGTTTGAGAGCGGTTTTCAGACATGGGAATGGCTGTTGGTTGGTAGGGCGTTCCACATTTTAGTCACATAGGAAAGGAGCAACATTAATTTCATCCCTTGTTTGAGCCAAATCTGTGTTTTGCACGTAGTGTATTGATTTCCCTCGGGTGTTGAGTGTGGACTTTGTTGACATTAAGTTAGTAATTAGACAGGTACATGGGAAATGTACGGTAGTATCATGCAGACAATCATATTTTCCAGTAATTGTATAGAACTGTGATTCCTTCCTAATTAAAGTAACGCTGCAAACAGCTACTTCATGTCTAGATTGCAGTGGCCTGATCCTGAATAAATAGAATAAAATATAATAAATAGAATACATCTATGTAAAAACATTGTGTTGCAATTTTCATCAATAATTGTATTTATAATATAATAATGTGTTATTACAGTGAATGGTGCTGTAACAGTAGCTATATATTTATATTTAGTTATTTAGTAGTTAAAGGTAATAAAGGCAACGTCAGTGTGTACAAATACTGTGTTTGTAAACACACTTGTTTAAAAACACCCTCCTCACAAATTAGCCACGCCTTTCCTGAGCCAGACGAATGTTTTGTTTTCATTAATTTGTTGACAACACCAAAGTTATGGACCGTTTGCAGGATGAAGCTAGTGTCTGCCTGCAGGGAAACAGCTGCAGCATCAAAGTAGAAGCAACATAGAGGGGAAGAAAGCGAAACATATAGCTATACATCCATTTGATTTTTGACTAAAAAGTTGCCTCCATTAACTTTAATTTAAATAACATGGCAGTGTAGTGTAGCTGCCTGCTAGCAGTGCTAGATGGATATTCATCAGTGTGATGATATATCTGAATCCCTGATGGGACTCCAGGTGGTCCACAGATAAATTATAGAAAGTTGGTATAACCAAATGGACCCTTTGTTGATCTTTAACTCTGGTCTCTGGCCTCTATTTGGTCCCCAGCTAAATGGTGGAGAGTTGGTAACCAAATGGGACTCTTTACAGAGTGTAAAATCAAACCTAATGGACCATCTGTCTGAAGAGTGAAATTACTGTATTGTCACGAATATAAGACGACCCTGGTTAAAAGAAGACCCCCATTTTCAAGACTCATTTGTAAATGGCCTTTATCCAAGGCACTTTACATAGCTTGTGCATCACATTCACACACATTCATACAATGGCGGAAGAAACCATGCAAGGCACAACCAGCACATCAGGAGCAATTAGGGGTTCAGTGTCTCAGGGACACATCGACACCAACCCTGCAGGAGCCCGGGTTCGAACCGGCAACCTTGCGGTTCCCATCCAGTGACTCTACCCCTGAGCCACTGCCACCTATTTGTCTAAAAAGAACATTGAATGTCAAATAATATAATCCCCAAATATAAGACAACTCATTTTTAAGGATATTTCCATTGAAAAACAAAAACAAAACAAAACACTGTCTTATATCCGGGCCAATAGGGTATTTGAGTCTTAAATCAGAGAGTATTTAGGGAGTGTGATTATTTGGTGTTATTCTGAACAACGTCAGGCCTGTCATCTCTTATAATGACAGGTCACCACCATCAATACAGCACTGGAATGGTGGGACACAATCTAATCCAAGACAACACAATATTCTTTAGTTTGGGGTCTGTCTGGGAGGCTAAATGTCATCAAAAGGTGGTCCGTGGCTCAAATACTGAATAATAAATAATGTACCTTGATGTGAAAACAAATAGAATCCAGCCTCTGGTATTGTGAAAACAAAACCAAAAGAAATCTTTAGTTTCAGGGTCTGTGAGGCTAAAATGCTCTCAAATGGTGGTCCTCCGTGGCTCAAATGCTGAATAAATAGTGGGCCCTGCTATGAAAAAGGTTGAAACCCACTGTGTTACATGATCATATAACAGTGTAGTAGTGTTTTAAGCTCCAGTGCTAGCAGTGCTAGTAGCTGAATATGCTGTAAATCACTGTGCTGATGATGGCCTTCAAATATGAAAACCATATACCAGTGGTTTTCAACCAGTGGTCCCTGAGAGGATTCCAGGTGGTCCCCAGCTAAATGATGGACAGCTGGTAACCAAATAGACCCTTATAGATTAGCCCCAGTATGTTCCGTAGAGTATTGAGGGAACGCACTGGGTATGTAGAAGAATTGTTAAGAATTGTTATTTTGACCAACGTTTTGCCAGACATGTCTCCTAAAGTGAAGACAAAAATCTTGTAAATCCTTGCTTTTGAGTCAGAGAGATTAAACTCGACATCAAAGGTGGTCCGTGGCTAAAATACAGAATAAATAGTGGTCCCTGAAAAACATTGAAAACCACTGTCAACAGTGTAGTAGTGTTAAGTTTCAGTGCTAGCAGACAGTGCTAGCAGCTGAATATGCATCAGTGCTGTGCAGATGACGGCCTTCAATATGAAAACCATACAATACTACGGATTCAATTCTAAAAACCTCCACAACAACAACACCAACCACCAGCCCACTGTTTACACCACCAGACACACGCCTCGTTCTTTCTTTCTTTCTTTCAAAAAAATCGATACGGAAGATAAGCAGCATTTCTTTTCCTGTGGGTGAAAGGTCAACATTGAAGGGTTAAAGCATGCTAGGGTTCATGTCTGGATGGATGATGGCCGTGGAGGAGGAGAGAAGGCTGCATGCTGCAGTCTGGGGACAGCAGAATGGACTCTATTTAAGACCACCAGAACGGCGTTTATGTTGTTGTTTCTCCAGAGAGCCGAGATGTTTCATCTAAATACACACAACAACACTCTGTGCTGGTGGTTCGGAGCGCGTATTAGACAGACTAGAGTTACGACATCTCCGTTCGCTCCAATGGAAATGCCTCCTCTGCATTAGACTTGTATTGAATTCGGGGACAAGCGAAAGAAAGGGGACACAAGCTGCTGCGGGAGCTCCGGTGTGAACGCATTTGGGACATCGGGGACTGGTCTATGAGAGGCGCTCGCGCTAGAGCGCGGGCGCAGTTTTCTGTCCCCCTCAATGTCGCAACAGCTACCTAAGACTAGTGCTCTGGTTGGTTGTGGTGCAGAGAGAGGCAGAGCGGCGCAGCGCGAGACTGTTAGCATGATGTTAGCCTAATCACGAGCTAAAGCTAGCGGTTAGCGCGCGATGACGCTTTCATCGCTAAATAATGTGATTTCCCTGTAACCAACAAAACAGCCAGGGAATAAAAACGACGCCACGTTTGTCGCCTTACTTGTGTTGTTGTCGTCAGTCTGTGAAACGAGGCTTTTGTTTAAGTCCAGTCCGGTCCGGTCCAGCACGGTCCAGCAGGGCGGGTTAGCAGTTAGCTCCAGTTAGCAGCAGGATGCTAAGCTAAGCGGCTAACGCCTCGGTGCTTCCTGAGTGTCTGCAGACTGACAGACTGACTGTCTGTCTGTCTTCAGGGGGTCCTCCGTCCTCCCCCGGACCACCCCACTGGGCTCTGAACGGGCCTGAGGCCTGGTTAGGCTTTATTTGGCTCTAATTTATTTATATTATAGTATTTATTTAGATGCAGTTTTTAAGGCTTTGGAGGGTCAGAGTTCGTGACCCTAAAAAGTATATATTTCTCTTCCTCAAAACACGGACGGGTTGCGCATGCGCACTGGGCTGGTCTGTAATGAGAGGAGCCGGCTGGATGGTGGTGTTGCACGGAGATGTGTGACCTGTAGAATAATGTGGAGGTGGTAGATAGATGTGTGACCTGTAGAATAATGTGGAGGCAGTGGATAGATGTGTGTCCTATAGAATAATGTGGAGGCAGTGGATAGATGTGTGTCCTATAGAATAATGTGGAGGCAGTGGGGAGATGTGTGACCTATAGAATAATGTGGAGGTGGTGGGGAGATGTGTGACCTGTAGAATAATGTGGAGGTGGTGGGGAGATGTGTGACCTATAGAATAATGTGGAGGTGGTGGATATATGTGACCTATAGAATGTGGAGGTGGTGGATAGATGTGTGTCTTATAGAATAATGTGGAGGCAGTGGGGAGATGTGTGACCTATAGAATAATGTGGAGTCGGTGGGGAGATGTGTGTCCTATAGAATAATGTGGAGTCGGTGGGGAGATGTGTGTCCTGTAGAATAATGTGGAGGCAGTGGGGAGATGTGTGACCTATAGAATAATGTGGAGGCAGTGGATAGATGTGTGACCTATAGAATAATGTGGAGGCGGTGGATAGATGTGTCACCTATAGAATAATGTGGAGGCTGTGGGTAGATGTGTCACCTATAGAATAATGTGGAGGCTGTGGGTAGATGTGTGTCCTATAGAATAATGTGGAGGCGGTGGATAGATGTGACCTATAGAATAATGTGGAGGCGGTGGATAGATGTGACCTATAGAATAATGTGGAGGCGGTGGATAGATGTGTCCTATAGAATAATGTGGAGGCAGTGGATAGATGTGACCTATAGAATAATGTGGAGGCGGGGGGGTGACCTATAGAGTTGCGCAAAATAATTTCGAAAATAATTTATATCAAAACGATTACGCCGCGGCCAAAGCCAACTCAGGTCGTGACAAATCATGACAACAAACACAATATCGTCATATAATAATATTGGGAAGAAGTAGAAAACGGCATGATACAAGACTTTTTGTTTCGTTTTTCATCTTAGAAATTATTTTATTGTCCCAAAAGTTTGTGTGTGTCATCATGATTCGTCACGACTCGAGTTGGCTGTGTCCGCGGCGTAATCGTCTTGATATAAATTATTTTCGAAAAGTCTATGAGAAAAATGAATTGGGAAAAGACTTCCGGAACCGGGGCGGTGACGTCACTGCGCAACTCTATAGAATAATGTGAAGGCGGTAGATAGATGTGTGACCTATAGAATAATGTGAAGGCGGTAGATAGATGTGTGACCTATAGAATAATGTGGAGGCGGTGGATAGATGTGTGACCTATAGAATAATGTGGAGGCGGTGGATAGATGTGTGACCTATAGAATAATGTGGAGGCGGTGGATAGATGTGTGACCTATAGAATAATGTGGAGGCAGTGGATAGATGTGTGACCTATAGAATAATGTGGAGGCGGTGGATAGATGTGTGACCTATAGAATAATGTGGAGGCGGTGGATAGATGTGTGTCCTATAGAATAATGTGGAGGCAGTGGATAGATGTGACCTATAGAATAATGTGGAGGCGGTGGATAGATGTGTGACCTATAGAATAATGTGGAGGCGGTGGATAGATGTGTGTCCTATAGAATAATGTGGAGGCAGTGGATAGATGTGTGACCTATAGAATAATGTGGAGGCGGTGGGGAGATGTGTGTCCTATAGAATAATGTGTAGACAAAATGTTCATATTGCCGGTATTCCAAATACCGGTATAGCATTCGTGGGTGTAAGACATAGCCTTTATAAAGGATCATGCCAACTTTTGCCAGTGACGTTTTGACAGCTTTGAGGGGATCCGGTGTAGTAGAACCTCTCAGATACATACACAATATGTCCCAGACTGACTGACAGAAGACACAACCACAGTTTTTGGGTGTTCATGTACTCTTTATTGATATTAAAGCAATAGCTGTGTACAATATTCATCATGAATGCCTTACATTACAATCTAAATGCATTGTGTTTAGCTTGGAGCACACTGGCTAAATCAATTGTTGGGCAAAGTTCATGTTCATAACTTCTTTTGTACATTTGTCTCTCCCTTGCACAAAAACTAAATTATTCGTCAATTATTAACTTTATCATTTCTATTTGCCAAATTTTAAAGGCAGACTAAAATTATGTTATTTGTTTGATTTAACAGGCCACAGTCTTTCTGCCAACTCCTCAATAGTTCTGGCCAAGACAGAAAACACATTTTAGCCCCAAAACCCCAAATTACACAAACAGCATACAGAACAGATCAGATACAACAAGCCATTTAGATATAAACCATATGAAGCTTCATCTCCAAAAACAGCCTTCATAGATGTATAGATTTTGCAATCAGGCTAGGATTAAATCATGCGTCTGTAATTTGCTTGGGCTCTTCTAGGATCTCAACCCGATTTCCGTAACATCCCAACACCAGAAAAACAAAGCCCATCTAACTAAAAAGAGGTAGAAACACAGGCAAACTTTTTGAAAAACGTTACGGCAGCAGAACAACTGTTTGTAACTCAGTTCAGCGTTGTAAAGGCTTACTGGGAATTCAATTTAGAAATGAGAGGGTCCCACAAACATAGAAGATGCTCATCATGGAGACAGACGAATAGCACGTCTTAAAAAACTATTCTTTTACGATTTTAATGAAGCACAATAAAGTTGACCTTTCAAAATGCACCTGCGTGTACTCATCGTTGTGAAACTTAAATTGGATGTAGTTGTAGAATATCTCACCAAAATATACTGTATATTGCCATCAAATTGTTTAAAAGTACAAAAACCTTTTGCTTTCTACAACCCTTATTGTGAAGTATAATCTCACTGGCAGTGGTTTAATTGTCCTCTTGCTGAGTTGAAGCAGCAGCTGTGACTGAAGATAATCCACAGATGGTGAAATCGGACTGTAAAAACATTCCAGGCATCCAAAATGAAAATATATGGTTGATGCTACTGATTATCAGCCGTGACAGCCATGATTTAATAGGATTATAATCATTTCTTATTGAGAGAGAGAGAGCGCTTCCAATTAGGGTCAAATCATTTGAATTGAACAAATAAGAGAAGAAAAAAAGCCATACAATGAAAACAATTGTTACAAAAACCAAGAGAGTAAAGAAGAGAAAACAAATTCCAAATGTTTGAGCCAGTTAGTCCCACTATTGGGGGAAAAAATGTGACAAATCAGGACAGACTTTGTTAAATTTAAAGAAAACGTGAGTAAATAAATGCTGCTTCTAAGCGTATTATCATATAGGAGGCTTTACTGTATGTATACATGGTTAAGAACAAAAACAAACGCACACTAAGGCCTTAAATGTGTGGTATTTTATGTATAACAAAAACACACGTGTGTGTGTTAGTGGTTAACGTTATGCCTACATTAGGATATGAGGGGAGGGCATGTGTGATAGATCTGGTGATGAACAGTGTAAACAGGTGGATGTTCTACACCAGTGGTTTTCAACCTTTTTGATCCCAGGGCCCACCATCTATTCAGCATTTGGGCCACGGACCACCATTTGAGGACATTGTAACCCCACAGACCCCAAAACTAAAAGATTTATTTTTGCCTCTGTCCATGACCATTAATCTTCTTGTTGTGTAGATTTGGACTAATTCATACATGATGGATATTTTAACTCTTGAGAGCGTAAAAATGAAAACCAAATGGACCCGCAAGGGTCCATTTGGTTTCATTTTTACGTTCTCAAGAGTTACATCTGGTTAAACTACTTAGCTGGGGAACCACCTGGAACCCTCTCAAGGACCACTGGTGGTCCCCGGAGCACTGGTTGAAAACCACTGTTCTACACTAGGATGCCCTGATGGTTCTCAGTCCTGGTCGTCTTCAGACTCCTCCTCCTCGGCTGTCTCCAGCCACGTCAGCCACTGGTTCACCTGATGGACAAGGACATTCATTACTACCGTAATTTCTGGACTATAAGCCGCACCTGAATATAAGCCGCACCAGCTAAATTTGGGGCAAAATACTGATTTTTTCTTGTATAAGCCGCACCTGACTATAAGCCGCACCAGGCTTATAGTCAGGTGCTTCATGTTAGAGCAGTGGTTTTCAACTTTTTCACAATTTAATTCAATCTTCACCCCACAGACCCCAAAACTAAAAGATTTCTTTTGGTTTTGTTCACAATTCCAGGATGGATTTTCGCAAACAAAAGAGGCAAAACATCAAAATTAGAACATGACCTATGACATATTAATTAAGTGGTGCTAATTTAGATGGTGAATATCATAACTCTTGAGAGCGTAAACATCAATAGTAACCATTTTGTATAGTATCTTATATTGTTTTAATTGGTGTGCCAATCTATGGATTTTTACAGGTTCCAAGTGGGCTCCGCAGACTAAATGATAGAAAGTTGGTTAACCAGATGTAACTCTTGAGAGCGTAAACATCAATAGTAACCATTTTGTATAGTATCTTATATTGTTTTAATTGGTGTGCCAATCTATGGATTTTTACAGGATTTTTACGGGTTCCAAGTTCCAAATGAAACCAAATGAACCCTAGCGGGTCCATTTGGTTTCATTTTTACGCTCTCAAAGAGTTACATCTGGTTAACCAACTTTCTATCATTTAGTCTGCGGAGCCCACTTGGAACCTGTAAAAATCCATAGATTGGCACACCAATTAAAACAATATAAGATACAATACAAAATGGTTACCGTATTTTCCGCAATATAAGGCGCACCGGATTATAAGGCGCACCTTTTAGAACTGTTTTCATATATAAGGCGCACTGGATTATAAGGCACAGAGAATAGAAGCTACTACAGTTAACATAGAATAGAAGCTACTGCAGTCCAACGATCCATATATAAGGCGCACTGTGGATTTTTGAGAAAATTAAAGGCTTTCAGGTGCACCTTAAAGTCCGGAAAATACGGTACTATTGAAAGCGGAGAAATTGGCTCACATGAGTTAAGTGATGTCGTTCTCAAATCTTCCATCTACTGTATAACAGATAACTGGTCTGTCATGCTATTTTTAGCATGGCTGGATAGACCATTACAACTGGGGATGTCCTGATACTGTATCGGCAACGGGACATCACTAATTTCAAGGACAACTTTCACTAATTTCACAAATTTTCAGAAGAACCTTTTCTTTAAACCATCACGCTCAGACTTTGGTGCGTTATCCGTTGAAAATCAAAACAAAATATAAACAATTCTGTGTGCGACCCTAATGTTTTATTTTGATTTGTTCAGGAGAAATACCTGCAGTAATCTAAACATTCCATTTCACCTTTGGAATTCTTCCCCTCCTTGTTTTGGGAGACTCCTGTGACTACCACAAGTGGTGAACATTTTAAAACTAGGACTTTACCTGGAACAAAGCTTTTCCTTTTCCAGGGAAGTCTTGGGTTATGTCTTCTTTCCATGCGAGGAAGGCTTCTTCTTCAATGATCTCCATGTCGTAGAAGTTGACAAAGTAGCGCAGGAGCATACCTGAGGGATAGGAAGACGAGACATCACTTCAAGAACATAAAAACAAAGAATAAATTACACCTGCATGTATCTCTTCTCCTCAGGGACCACCAGTCCCCTGCGCAGTAACAACAGAACAGCAGTAATGGAAACAGAAATATTTTCCCCCAGAAAAATATTTTACATTTTCCATACATGTCCCTAAATACCCTGTTCTTTCCATACTTGCGTAGGAACCCCGATTACCTTTGGGCAAGGCCCTGGCGTCGTATAGATCTGTGGTTTTCAACCATTTTTATACTAGGGGCCCAGTATTTATTCAGTGTTTGAGCCATGGAAAACCATTTGATGACCTGAGCCTCCCGGACCCAAAACTAAACATTTTTGTATCCACAATTCTAGGCTGTATTTAGAGAGGTATTTTGAGAGGTAACAGAAAAATGTTGATCAATACATTTGTCTTTGCTGCATTTACTAATTGTGTAGATTCTTGAAAATTAAGACTGCATACATTATAGTTCTAATAGATTGGCTCATAAATCCCTGTCACCCTGCAATTGCACCTTTAGCCCAATAGATGGCACCATTCCCCCTTATACCAACCAGTTGTTCAAAAGCTGCACTAGTTAACCAAACAACAGGACAAGTTCTAATGCTCTGCTTTATTCAACTACAACCAACAGCAGCACAGCTTCTGCTTCAAAACACCGCTAACCACACTGATAATATGTTTTTAACGTCCCACTAACAACATTGCCACGTAATGTTAGTTCCTAGTTCCTAGTCCAACTTGAATTCATACATACAGTAGAACTAATATTATGTAAACACAAGGAGACCTGAGACTTGATTGTTAGTGGAATAACAAATACCAAGAGCCTCCGTTTTATTCTTTTTACATTCTTTTTGTTTTAAATGAGTCTTGATAAATGGGGGTTGTCTTATAATCAGCATTGCATTGTACAGGTACAGAGCAGGGGTTTTCAAACTTTTTCATACCAGGGCCCACTATTTATTCAGCATTTGAGCCACGGACCACCATTTGATGACATTTTAGCCCCACAGACCCCAAAACTAAAGATTTATTTTGCTTTTGTCCACAATTCCAGGCTGGATTTGGGAAACAAAACAGTCCAACATACAGATCAAAATGACCATTAATCTTCTACATTCTCTAGTTGTGTAGACCTGGGCTAATTCACATGATGAATATTTTAACTTAAGTTACATCTGATTAACCAACTTTTCATCTAGTTAACCACCTGGAACCCTCTCAAGGACCACTGGTGGTGCCTGGAGCACTGGTTGAAAACCACTGATATAGAGTATTACCTTTAGGGAAGGCTCTGGCCTGGCATCGTATAGGTATAGAGTAGAGTACAGGGGCGGATTCAAATTTCCCAATTGGGGGGGCAGGAGAAAATGGTAAGGGGGCGGCTTCATCGCCCGTGGCAGTAGAGTATTACCTTTAGGGAAAGCTCTGGCGTTGCATCGTATAGATATAGAGTAGAGTAGAGTAGAGTATTACCTTTAGGGAAAGCTCTGGCGTTGCATCGTATAGATATAGAGTAGAGTATTACCTTTAGGGAAAGCTCTGGCGTTGCATAGTATAGATATAGAGTAGAGTATTACCTTTAGGGAAAGCTCTGGCGTTGCAGTGCACCTGCAGTGCGTACAGAGCGCTGACCTGCAGCTGGGTGTGGTCATGGAGGAACTTCAGCATCACCGGCTTGAAGGACAGCAGCAGCTGCTTCTCCTGCTCCAGCTGCTCCTTGGAGGCAGCAGCCAGCTCCCCATCGCTCTCACTGAGACACAGCTCCAACCAGATGTACTGGAGGAAACTGGAAGACAGGAGAACTACTGTTAAACACAGCTCCAACGAGATGTACTGGAGGAAACTAGAAGATAGGAGAACTACTGTTAAACACAGCTCCAACGAGATGTACTGGAGAACTACTGTTAAACACAGCTCCAACGAGATGTACTGGAGGAAACTAGTAGAGAGGAGAACTACTGTTAAACACAGCTCCAACGAGATGTACTGGAGGAAACTAGAAGATAGGAGAACTACTGTTAAACACAGCTCCAACGAGATGTACTGGAGAACTACTGTTAAACACAGCTCCAACGAGATGTACTGGAGGAAACTGTAGAGAGGAGAACTACTGTTAAACACAGCTCCAACGAGATGTACTGGAGGAAACTAGTAGAGAGGAGAACTACTGTTAAACACAGCTCCAACGAGATGTACTGGAGGAAACTGGAGAGAGGAGAACTACTGTTAAACACAGCTCCAACGAGATGTACTGGAGGAAACTGGAAGATAGGAGAACTACTGTTAAACACAGCTCCAACGGAGAGCCAGCGAAATCCATTCAAGCCCTCGCTTTCAAAAGCGGGCGCCCGGTTTCACAAAAACCCTAACCCTACCCTAACCCTAACGCTAACCCTAACCTAACCCTAAATATTTAAGGCACCCGTTTGTGAAAACGCTTTTGAAAACGGGCGGCCGTTTTTGTGAAACCGGGCGCCCGCTTTTGAAAGCGGGCGCCCGCGGGCGAGGGCTTGAATGGATTTCGCCCCTGCTGCTCTAACGAGATGTACTGGAGGAAACTGTAGAGAGGAGAACTACTGTTAAACACAGCTCCAACGAGATGTACTGGAGAACTACTGTTAAACACAGCAACAAGGAGATGTACTGGAGGAAACTGTAGAGAGGAGAACGACTGTTAACTCCTTAACTGTTTTACCACGACTTTTGGAGTGATTGGTTATTCTGTTGTCTGTTTATCACTCCAAAAGTCGTTTTGGGTTTTGTTTTATTAACAAGCTCATTAACTCACTGCACACCACCTGATGAAGTCCTTTGAGTGGTGATTACACTACAAAACCCAGAAAACACCTCACACACAACCAGGCAATAGAAACACAAAACCACCTACCAAAAGTGGATGAACGGGACTTCAGGACAGGCCGGGACAACATACACTGGACAAAGGAAACTGCACAAGCAATGCTAGACAACTGGATGTTGAGTTTAAACTAAATAGCCCCAGAGACCAAGACAGGCCGGGGCATTCAAACAAGAGCATCATTAATTTATCCAACTACTTTCGACCAGACCAACACCAGATAGATCTACTGGAAAAAGGACTATCGTTTGTCCCAACCCTGGATATATACAAACAGCAGAAGAACAAACTCAGAAGAGATATATCAGATTATCACCGAAGGCTTAAATTAGCTTCCCATTTTGGACCAGGAGACGAAAGGGAAATCCCACCATTTCAGCCAAGCTCCAATTGGGAACCACCAGCAGAGTCACTCCCCCAGAACCTGAAACAATTAATCCAAGAAGACACACAGACAGTGGAGAGGCTACCAGGACACATCAAAGAAAAGGACAACCTCAACATAGAACAGGTAAGAGCCTTAAGAACACTAGCTAGAAACAAAGACATAGTCATTAAACCTGCAGACAAAGGGAGCTCAATTATCATAATGGACAGGCAACAATACCTACTGGAGGGAGAGAGACAACTCAACAATCCTGACCATTACAGGCCATTAGCACAACCAATATATAATCAGACAGCCATAGAAACCAAAGAGATTATAGATAGATTAAGAGAAAAAAAGTACATTAACTACAAACAAGCTAAATACCTGATAGGGCGGGACACCCCACGTGCACGGATCTTTTATCTATTACCAAAGATTCATAAAGATCCTAGCACATGGACTATACCGTACGAGATCCCACCAGGAAGACCAATTGTTTCAGATTGTAGTAGTGAGACTTATCATTCTGCTGAATACATTGAGCATTTCCTAAACCCTCTGTCTATAAAACACGCATCCTACATCAAGGACACTTATGACTTTGTTGAAAAAATCAAAGCCATAACTGTACCGCAAAATGCAATTTTATTTTCCATTGACATAGACAGTCTGTACACAAACATAGAGACAGACGCCGGACTACAGGCGGTAAAGGAAATGTTCAAAAAATATCCAGACAGTAAGCGCCCAGATGCAGAATTACTAGAATTACTACATCTAAATCTGACCAAGAATGACTTCCAATTTAACAATAAATTTTACCTTCAAACAAAGGGTACAGCTATGGGAAAACGGTTTGCTCCTTCCTATGCAAACATCTACATGGCTCTATGGGAGGAAACAGCTCTAAAAAAGTGTAGACTTAGACCCACACAATATTTCAGGTTCCTTGATGACATTTTTGGAACATGGACTCATTCAGAACAAGAGTTCCAAGAATTCATTAACATTTTAAACACACACCATAGATCCATTACAATCAAATACGCTACAAGCACAGAAAAAATTGATTTCCTAGATGTTACAGTATTCAAAGGACCAAACTTTAGTACAAGCGGGAAACTAGATCTTAAGGTTTACTTTAAAGAAACAGACACACATGCACTTTTACATAAAACATCCTTCCACCCACCACACACATACAAAGGTATAGTGAAATCACAACTGCTAAGGTTCAGTCGCATCTGTACACAACAAAGCGATTTTAAATTAGCATGTAAAACTCTATTTAATGCCCTAAAACAACGGGGGTACACAAGGACCTTTCTAAGAAAAACCTTTGACACCTTTCGAGAGGTGAAAGAGAGGGATGAAAGACCCCAAATTGCTCTAGTAACCACATATTCAACATTAAGCAAAATAGCTAGCATGAGGATCAAAAGAAACTTTGCAAGAAGGGCAGAAGACCCACTAGGGGGTACAAAGTAATACCTGCCTACAGAAAAAATAAAAACTTAAAAGACTACCTAGTCCACAGCAAACTCAAAGGAGCAAACAGAACCCTCCCTAAAAGCCCAGATTACTTTAAACCCAAACCACTAGTGAAGAATAGAGCAACGAAAATCATGATAGGGATAAAACAAAACATTACAGCGTCCACAAAAAACTGTGTCTACCTAGTCACATGCAACAAATGCAAGTTACAATATGTAGGGGAAACCAGAAACACAATAGCAGATAGACTTAACCAACATAGATATAACATAAAAAATGCCAAAGAGATGTCCCTAATAGTGGAACACTTTATGGGACATGGAATTGGGGCAATGGAAGTGTGTGGATTAGAATCCAATCAAACATGGACAGAGGGAGAGAGGAAGTTTGCAGAAAAACAATGGATCTTAAAACTTAACACAACATTTCCACAGGGCCTAAACCACTATGAAAGATAATTAAGATTGTTTATGTCAGACCTACAGACTCCTTCAACAAAGATGGCGGATGCAAACATTCTCTGTATTGTACTCATACATAATGTTGTAAGATACAAAACATTGAAGTCTTTTACCACAAACCTAACCTAACCCTAAATATTTAAGGCACCCGTTTGTGAAAACGCTTTTGAAAACGGGCGGCCGTTTTTTGTGAAACCGGGCGCCCGCTTTTGAAAGCGGGCGCCCGCGGGCGAGGGCTTGAATGGATTTCGCCCCTGCTGCTCTAACGAGATGTACTGGAGGAAACTGTAGAGAGGAGAACTACTGTTAAACACAGCTCCAACGAGATGTACTGGAGAACTACTGTTAAACACAGCAACAAGGAGATGTACTGGAGGAAACTGTAGAGAGCACAACTACTGTTAACTCCTTAACTGTTTTACCACGACTTTTGGAGTGATTGGTTATTCTGTTGTCTGTTTATCACTCCAAAAGTCGTTTTGGGTTTTGTTTTATTAACAAGCTCATTAACTCACTGCACACCACCTGATGAAGTCCTTTGAGTGGTGATTACACTACAAAACCCAGAAAACACCTCACACACTTTACAACTATCATTGATAAATGATAAATTATATAACTTTAAATGCATTTATCTCTGAATGAGCCCTGGAAACAGTGAACTGTGAAAATACAGCCTGTTTTGCCAAATGTATTAAAAAAAGCCGAAACACTTGATCAACTCATTTTATTTTTTCCCTTAAAGTAGACACCTTAAACTGTCTTTGGATATCATTCATTTGTACAAATTCACAACAGAGGATTTTCTATAAATTATTGTGTTAATATTGAGCCTAATGGGAGCGAGCCTAGCTTTTCTGCTAATCTGTCAAAGAGTTAACTTTTGACAGACTAGCAGAAAAGCTAGGCCCATTAGGCTCAATAGCAACTAAATCATTCATAGAAAGTCCTCTGTTGTGAATTTGTACAAATGAATGACATCCAAAGATAGCTTAAGGTGTCTACTTTAAGGGAAAAAATAAAATTAGTTGATGATGTGTTTCAGTTTTGTTTTGGAAATACATTTGACAAAACAGCCTTTATTTTCACATTTCACTGTTTCCAGAGCTCATTCAGAGATAAACACATTTAAAGTTATATCGTTTATGAATTATAGTGTGGGAGGTGTTTTCTGGTTTTCTGTTTTCTAGTTTTGGGAGAATTTGTGACAACCAAAAAAAAATCGTGTAGACCCGACCAGTGTTGTAGTGGTATTTTAGAAGTGGTGGGACGCCTCTTAAAGGGGAATTCCCCCCCATTTTATTTTTTTTTTTCTGAGAGTGTACAAATGTGAACCAAATGGTTCCATTTGGTTCACATTTGTACACTCTCAGAAAAAAGGAAACTCATTAACATGGTGAAACACATCTTGATGATGTCATCAAGATGTAGTTCACCATGCTAATGATTTTTTTCAGACACAAAAATATTTTAGATGTGAGAAGAGGGGGGACGCCGTCCCCCCGCGTCCCCCCTCCACTACACCCCTAGACCCGACTGCTCTGACCTGGTCATTAGGATGTTGATGAAGCCTCTGTCAGTGTGCAGCTTGGGGGAGATTAGTGGTGGGCCAATTAATCGGGATTAATCGTTATCGTGACCCTCAGAATCGATATGTAATCGCATCGCTAGGTACCTGGCGATTGCCACCACTAGGGGAGATGTTATCTTTGATCTAACATGGTCATGAGGATGTTGATGAAGCCTCTGTCAGTGTGCAGCTTGGGGAGATGTTATCTACCTGGTCATGAGGATGTTGATGAAGCCCCTGTCAGTGTGCAGCTTGGGGGAGATGTTATCTACCTGGTCATAAGGATGTTGATGAAGCCTCTGTCAGTGTGCAGCTTGGGGGAGATGTTATCTACCTGGTCATGAGGATGTTGATGAAGCCTCTGTCAGTGTGCAGCTTGGGGAGATGTTATCTACCTGGTCATAAGGATGTTGATGAAGCCTCTGTCAGTGTGCAGCTTGGGGGAGATGTTATCTACCTGGTCATGAGGATGTTGATGAAGCCTCTGTCAGTGTGCAGCTTGGGGGAGATGTTATATTTGTTATCTACCTGGTCATGAGGATGTTGATGAAGCCTCTGTCAGTGTGCAGCTTGGGGGAGATGTTATCTACCTGGTCATAAGGATGTTGATGAAGCCTCTGTCGGTGTGCAGCTTGGGGGAGATGTTATCTTTGATCCACTTGTAGATGGACTGTGGAGACGGGTCAGCCTTGATCTGCTTCAGCAGCTCCTTCTCCAGCTTCAGCAGAGGGAACAGGAAGCTCAGCCCCTTCCCCTCCAGGATCTCCAGCATGCGGTCCTTGTTCTGGTCAATCTCTGATGGACACAACGTTTACAATACACACGCACACACACACACACACACACACACACACACACACACACATTATTCATACGTGGTGTGTGTGTGTGTGTGTGTGTGTGTGTGTGTTAGTGATGCGCGGGTCAGGGTTTTTTATGACCCGCGGGTCCCGCATGTTATAATATTCTGACTCGGCCCAACCCGCCACGCAGCATTAGATTCATTTTCATGACTCGACTCGGCCCGCAGCCCGTCGACATTAAATACACGCCAAATATGCCTAAGAACGCGGCTTTTATGTGATGAAAATTTATGTGTGAAAAAATAGCCTTTCTCGTGTCTTATAACACTGACAAGCATGTCCATCACATGAACATGCGAGGACATAAAAATAAAACATACAAATTATTAATTAATGCAAGCTCTCCTGTAGCATCTGTACTCTATGAGGCCCAGTGTGTGAGGAATAGAGAGAATCTCTTATGCCTGCTTGAGGTAAATAAGACACATGATCAGAACATATGATGATCAGGAGTTAGCAGGGAGTGTGTGTGTGTGTGTGTGTGTGTGTGTGTGTGTGTGTGTGTGTGTGTGTGTGTGTGTGTGTGTGTGTGTGTGTGTGTGTGTGTGTGTGTTTCACCAGTGTATTTTTACACCCCCAAACGTTGTTTTTAAACAGTCACACCTACAGTATATAGACATGTCTGTGATTTTGTGTGCATGAAAAGATTCTCCTGTATAGTGATGTCACTAAACAGGAGAAATTTTAATTACCTCCACCCCTTCAAGTTGTTGTTATGCATGAAATCCATACCCCCCCCCCCCTCAAAGAAGCCTAATGAAAGCTACTGAAACCAGGGAGATATGACAGTTATAACAGTGATGCTAGATAAAACCAGGCTGGTTTATATTCTATGCCAGCTTGGAAAATCAACAATGTTATGAACTAACATTATAAACAGTTCATTCTAGTTTGTACTCAAGGGTGTTGCAAGTCGTCTCAAATTCAAGCCATTAATAATACTGATGCTTCAGGTTCAGATGGGGGCACATGCGTGGGACATGATGTGGAACGTGATGATGATGTGGGAGGTGGTGGGGGTGGTGGTGTGGTCCATACCAGGGAGCATCTTCAGCATGTTGACCCTGCTGTGCTGGAACAGCTCACTCAGCCACTCGCGGTCCTTGATCTTAGCGGTCTGCTGCAGACAGAGCAGGAACAGAGGGAAGTGTGTTCCGTTCTCCAGAGGGTGTGCCAGCTCCGCTACGCTCACCAGCTCTGCTATGACGGCCCGCGCTGCAAACTGGGCCAGGTAGGACTTCACCAGGGGAACGTCCACCTCGATCTTAGGACACTGGTCCAACACGTTGAGGAAGGCCTGGTGGGGCAGGAGAACACAGGGGGGTCCGTGTTACTGCTGCACCGTTCTGGCTCAAATGTCAATATTGATTTTACTCTGATAGAATCCAGATTACAATTCTCTCTTTTTTTAAATCCACTCTGTACAGGGTGTTTTAAAAGGACTAACAAGATAAACATCGCTTAAAACATTATACATTCCCTATATAACTAAAATAAACAAATAAAAACACCAATGGCATCTTATTTCTTTCATAAATGGAGAATATTTCACTCAACGGGAACTGCTCCTGGCGCAGGATGATGATGTCATGTGTGATCTAGCTCTATGGAATATATGAATGAACATGCTCATGTGACATCATCAGCCTGCGACCGGAGCACCTCCGACTGAGTGAAAGATTCTCTATTTATGAAAGAAATAAAGTATTGAAGGTGTTTTTCATCTGCATGTTTTAGTTATAGAAGGCAAGTATAGTGTTTTAAGGCATTGTCTTATTAGTCAGGGATCCTTTTAAGTTTTATTGAAAAATAGCAGGTGTTCACGGCTCATAGCGCACCACGCAGCACAAATCTTTGAATATTATGTTCTTTCAAAGCGAATGTTTTGTAGAATCTATATTGTCAGGTCAAAATGGGCTAATCACATTTTTTTTTTATTGAGAGAGGGAGAGATGGGAAGAAAATTCATCAAGACGAAGAAAGGAGAAAAAGGGAACAGAAAAAACAAACAAAAACGGGTTGCATTATTCATACATCACAATATTCAACAAGCCTCTCATACCGTAACAACAATGGGCTGAAGAAAAAAAAATCTCCCATCTTTTAGAGAATGTTTCTTCTTGTAGTCTAAGAATAAAAGTTATTTTTTCCATGTCGTAAATTTCCCCAAATTTCCTAAAACGATTGTGACCGTTTTCGGTCAGGAGTTTAGGTTAGGTTTAAGCGGAGGGTTTCACTGAGGTTAAGTTTGTGGTATAGGACGGTGGAAATGTTGTATTCAGTTTTAAAATCCATCATTTTTCTGCAAACCTCCTCTCTCCTTCCATCCACGCTTGGTCACATTCTCTTTAGGGCTATGGTTAGGGTTAGTTGCGACCGATGAAAAAAGGTCGTGACGTTCGTGACCGTTTGCAATCTGTCATGACCGACAGATGGGGAAAAAGGTTGGCCAATTGAAACATGGCCACCAGGGGTTTCCCAGCCTATAAAGCAAGGGTCGCGACCGTTTTTAAAGGTAGGGGAAGTGATTTCACTTTTGTCAGATATCACCCAAAAAATATTTTTTTCTGTTAAAATGCTCTATTATAAGGTGTGGAAACCACATATGGAGTTTCCCCCTCCCCCACATTAGCAGAGGAGCTAATAAAAGTTCCCCAGGTCACCACAATTCTCCTCCAATCAGGAGAGAGCAGCAGGTTCACATAGTGTAGCTACTTTTGGGTGCCCCTAGTGCACCAGGCTGGTACTACACCATGAATTTCAAATCACTTCCCCTACTTTTAAGCAGCGTAGATGGCATCTGTGGGCTGAACCCAGGCTACCGCATACCTGCATGAAGTTCTCGGAGGTGATGAGACCCTCGCTGCGCAGCGTGTGGATCAGGGTGGAGGCGTGGTCCTTGTCCTCGTCAGGACGGTCCAGAGAACACACCATGATCTTACTGAGCATCTCTGGTAGGAAGTGTTTGGGAGCCTTCATGTCTCTGAGGCTGCTGACCGCCTCCAACACGTTCTTACTGCTCAGGTACTCTGTCATGATGGACTCCTGGAGACAGCATGGAGCAGAGGGTCAGATGTAACATGTCCCATTTGGGGGGGGGGGGGGGCAAGAGAACATGTTGGAGGGGCAAGAGAAAATGGTATGGGGGCGTCTTCATCGCCGATGAAGCCGCACCCATACCATTTTCGGTTACAGGACTTTTATTAGTCAAGTAAAGCATCAATAATAATTAGAGCTGTCAGTTGATTAAAATATTTAATCGCGATTAATCGCATGATTGCCCATAGTTAATCTTTGATTAATCGCAATTTAATCGCATATGTATTATTGGTTCTAAAGGTACCTTAAATGAGTGTTTTTCAAGAATATTCATATCAAGGTCAATTATTTATTCTTCATTTGAGCCACAGACCACCATTTGATGACATTTATTTAGACTTCCAGACCTAAATTAAAGAATTTGTCAACAATTTGATGTTGGTATCATTAGGAGCGAACATGCACATTTTGTAGAAAGTTTTCTACATTCTCTAATTGTGTAGACTTATTTTAAAGTAACTTAACTGATGCAGATATTTAGCAATCATTCACCTGCATTTGGCGAAATTTAACCAAATAGACCCACTTGGCCTTTGGTTTTACTGTGAGTTAACTCGCGATTAACTAGTTAATGCTGACAGCCTTAATAATAACATCAGTTGTTGTTGAAGTTGCAACAGACACGCAGCATGCATAAAGCTAAAGGTCTGACTCAGAGAGTTTTCTGTTTTCAATGATGAAATGCTGTTGGTTTAGTGGTGACACAGCTGTAGTTAGTTAGTAGCAGTAGTAGTGTTTCAAATGACTTTAATTTGAAATATCTTGGGTTGTTTTGCGTGGCATCGTGTTTGGGGGGCACACTGGGTATTTAGGGGGGCATTGCAATGCCCCCCCCATGCCCATGCCTAGATCTGCCCCTGGCTTGGAGCAGGAGGTCAACAATGTCACGACTCAGAAATGTTGATTGATCTCTTGACTGAGAAATGTTGGCTAGGCCAAGTCCTGATATGCAATTTGATTTAGTCGGGGAACTAAATCGTTACCCAAAAACAAATCTTCACCAATGTGTTTCTAATGGAAATAATAATAATCCATTTAATTTATGAAGCGCTTTGACAATCTTGCGATTGTCAAAGTGCTTACAGTGTTGCAGACAAGATGAAAAGATGAAAAGACATAAAACAGCATAACAGTACTTTAAACCAGGGGTTTTCAACAGGTGGTCCGGGACCACCAGTGGTCCTTGAGAGGGTTCCAGGTGGTCCCCAGGCTAAATGATGGACAGTTTGTAAAATGAATCCAAATGGACCCTTGTGGGTCCATTTGGTTTCATTTTCACAATCTTAAGAGTTAAAATATTCATCTGAATTAGCACTATTTAATTAAGGTAAGAAGTCTACACTGTTTTGTTTGCAAAAATCCAGCCTGGAATTGTGAACAAAACCAAAAGAATTCTTTAGTTTTAGGTCTTTGGGGCTAAAATGTCATCAAATGGTGGTCCGTGGCTCAAATGCTGAATAAATGATGGTCCCTGGTGTCAAAAAGGTTGAAAACCACTGTTTTAAACCATAAAAGCAGATACACCAGTACCAGTTAAACTGTATGAAAGGACAGGTTAAAACATGAATCAGGAGAATGCTTTGGTAAAAAAAACATTTAAAACCATCAGTGGCCTAATAACATGTACTAAAATGTTGACATTCAACTCCTGTGGGGAAACCTCATGAAAACAGTCAAAGTCCGGGTACTAGTCACAACCTATAGAAGGCAAAACATGCAGAATGTCATCATGCTTTATGTAGCATCTGCTATGTCTAACTAGGACACAAAGTGGCGTTAAACAGTGCTGCAGAGCCACAGCCCATATTTGTAATGAAGCTGCTCTGCAGTGACACTGAAGTTATTTTAACTCAATGAGAGCTGAATGGGTATATAAACGTCGTTGTAGAACATCAGTGACCCGAGTGACGGCGTTGAAGGGGAGGACCTACCCCGCCGGCAATGGACACTGCTGAACCGGCTACGCACTGGAGTTGGCTGCTTCAAGTCAGCAATGAAAAAGTGGGGCCTGACAGACAGTGCAGTATGTGAATGTGGGGATCCTGAGCAAACGGCCGAACACATAATCAACACCTGCCCTCTGCACAGACCACCTTCGGAGGCCGGCCTTTTCCATGTGGGACCCGAGACAAGGGCGTGGCTACTCGAGACTGAGTTGGACATTTGAGGATGATACACGAAAGAAGAAGAAGTTGTAGAACAGTGCCACCTGGAGGCTAACCACTGTTATATACGTCGTTCAGACATTTATCATTCAATCATATTTTTTTCAATTAAAACCCAAGCTGTATGCATTAAATCCCTAATGGAGCTGTAGTATACTGTTGCTTTAAGGCCCTGACGACGTCACAACCAATACTCCGCCCCCCTACCCATTTTTTTCCCTGCTTTGAGGAAGTAAACACAAGGAGAGAGGGCTGGGCTGAGCAGAGCCTTGGCACTCGTCAGTCCCCTGCACTCTCTCTCTCTCTCTCTGCTCTTAGCAAAACAGCATTGTGAAGCGATCGCTTGTTTTTTTTTTTCATCAAATGCAAGAGGCTATTTTACTTTAGTCATCTGGACACAGTGTGACTGCACTCGCATGGGGATTGCATTCTTTCTTTCTCTATTTCTCTCTCTCTCTCTCTCTCTCTCTCTCTGTCGGAGGGAGAGGGGCCGTTACGGAGGAGCAGTCAGGCAGGCAGCTGCACCTGGCTAATGATCGTTAGCAAAATCTGGGTCGTTGGCTCGTGTGTGTTGGGTGTGTGTGTGTGTGTGTGTGTGTGTGTGTGTGCGTGTGTGTGGTCTTAGTTATGCTAGCTACGTTTAGCAGCTAAACGTCTTTGCAAAGAAAGCACAACAGCCCCCCCCCCCCCCCCCCCCCCACACCCCACACACACATACACACACACACACACACACGCACACACGTGCACACGCACGCACGCAACGGATCCGAGGCATTTCTCTGACTATTGCAGGGATTCTGACATAAAATCCCCAATAATTGGTGAACTATAGATGGCATATTTTTTTTCTTTTTTCTTATTGGAGCAGAGGGTGTGCCCTTTCATATGGTATATGGTTTTTATATATTACTGTCAACATAATTATTATAATATAGACCTGAAAAATATTATTCCATAAATGATATGGTGTTGGCCCACAACGCAAGTTGAATTCAAATGACAATTACAGACGAACGGAAGATGGGAGGAATGTAAATTTTTTTCCCCTAAAAATGGACAAATAGGGCTGTCAATCGGTGTATAGCATGTACAATATCTTCATTTGGTTCATATATATATTTGTCTGTCAATGTCTCTATACAATGTATTTTTACAAGACTGCTCATGTCTCTATTGCATTCAAATGGCAATAAGTCCTGAACAATAGGTGGTATGAATGCATTTTTTTTTCTTGTGAAAGCAGCAAGTGTGCTCTTTCAGACGGTATATGGCATGTAAATGTCGCTATAGGACTTTGTTTTTTATTGGCCTTGTTTTAAATTAGTGACATCCCTAGTGACATCACTCAAAAAGCTTAGCACAGTACTTCCACCTGTTTTCCCAGAATGGTTAGCTCTCATAGAGTTAATGGTGGTTTATTCAAATAAAGTCTATACTGACGGTGGTCTTGAGCAGCTCCTCCCTGGCAGGCGCTGGTTTCTTGGTGGTCTTCTGAGGTTTCTCCTGGATGGGTGGAGGGTTGGTCTTCAGTCCAAGCTGAGGAGGCTGTGGAGGGGTCAGACCGGGGACATGGGGCCAAATGATCAGTATCATCAGATTGGCTGGCATTTTTTATTTAAATAAATGCATCAAGATGAAAATAAACACAGTCTATGTTGGCCTGTGTCTCAATTCCACCCTGGGGTTTCAAACAGGCAACCCGTGGGCTGTTTGCGGCACCCATGATGATGTTTTTTTGGCTCCCCACCTTAATATGAACGTGTAATGTTAGTAGAAACAGATCTGCAGCCTGAATCACCCCCCAAAAATGCAGTAATGTTTATAGACCTGCGCAGTGACGTCACCAGCCCTGTTCCACTAGTGGATTCCTCATTCATTTTCCTCATTCGAAAATGGTTAATAAAAACACGATTACGCCGCGGCCAAAGCCAACTCGGGTCGTGACAAACCATGACAACAAACACAATATCGTCATATAATATATAATTAGGAAGAAGTAGAAAACGGCATGATACAAGACTTTTTGTTTCGTTTTTCATCTTAGAAATTATTTGATTGTCCCAAAAGTTTGTGTGTGTCATCATGATTCGTCACGACTCGAGTTGGCTTTGTCCGCGGCGTAATCGTCTTTATATAAATTATTTTTGAAAAGTCTATGAGAAAAATGAATGGGGGATCCATTTCTGGAACAGGGGTGGTGACGTCACTGCGCAGGTCTATTGGCTGTAGGCCGGGTAAGGGTCATTTAGCCACCAATGGGGAAAGAAAACGTGTTATACCCAGCGACTGTGTTCAGTCCGGGTTTGATAAATAATGACAGCGAAGCCTGATATGGGTGGATGAATGACTTTTAAGGCAGCACTCCCAGTCAGTGTTGGGCAGTAACTAATTTTAGATTACATATTACTGTAATATTATTACTTTGCTCCAAAAAGTAAAGTAACGAGATTACTCTGCGAAAATGGGTAATAAGTAACGCATTACTTTGCAAGTAACGCCAAGTTACTTTTTAAAAATGAGCTTGTTGTTGCATGCAAAAATAGAACAGATGTACAAGCTATTGACAGGTACTGTAACAACAGAGATGTGCAGTAGATTGTAGATCCAGTCCACACGCTGCATCCTGCGCAGTTATGTACACTACAATCGCTTGCTGCTTTATTTTGTAATAAACGGATTATGTTGTACTTCTCTAATTTTTCAAAAGCGGTGTTGAGAACTTGGGAAAGTAATAACGTAATATGTAATATATTACTCTTCAAATCCAGTAATAAGTAAAGTAATGATATTACTTTGTCTAAGGGGTAACGAGTAAAGTAAAGAAGTTACTTTCCTAAGTAATATAGACCAACACTGCTCCCAGTTGAGGTGAGTAAAATGCAACTGTCTGTTGGCCATTTATTTTCGGTAGTGGTCAAACTAGGTGTCAAGGCTAGCCGGCCGGCCGCAGCTGTAACCCCACTTGAAATGAAGTGAAATGAAGGCAAAAATGGCAAAAAAAAATACCAGGGGTTTTCAACAGGTGGTCCGGGGACCACCAGTGGTCCTTGAGAGGGTTCCAGGTGGTCCCCAGGCTAAATGATGGAACGTTGGTTAACCAGATGTAACTCTTGAGAATGTAAAAATGAAACCAAATGGACCCTTGCGGGTCCATTTGGTTTCATTTTCACACTCTCAAGAGTTAAAATATTCATCTGAATCAGCACTATTTAATTAAGAAGTCTACACTGTTTTGTTTGCAAAAATCCAGCCTGGAGTTGTGAACAAAACCAAAAGAATTCTTTAGTTTTAGGTAAAAACACCATTTTTTTCCCTTACCTGTCCCAGGGGAGGGGTGAGGGTGCGCGGCGGCTGCAGGGCGCTGGGGGGGATCATGGTGGGGATCTGGGGCTGCAGTTTGGGCACCTGGTTCTTGTTGAGGAGGAACTGGGCTGGCCTCAGGCTGATCTGCTCCACCGCGGAGGTCAGGAGGAGGTCATCACGGCCCACCGACCGACCGACAAGATGTGTGTCGTTAACACAGTCGGTTAGAACCACTCAATACACCGATCATTATAAAACTAGAAGCAGAATTGTGAAAAATCGACGCTTTCTCTCTCTGACAAGTGGCGACCTCATCACAGGAGGATCGTTTACTTGCGTTGAGAGAAGAAGACGACTTTATTTCACATAATTTACTTCTAACAACAAACCGGCCCACATGAGTTCGGAAACCTAACTTTGGGATAACCTAAATTTCCATTTTATCTTATATCGTTTTAATCATTGATTAGTCATCTTTACAACGAGGTATGGCTTGTAGAGAGCAGACATTCCTGGAATGAGTAACTCTGATAAACATGTGGTTTGAACCTCCAAAAAACTGGCAAATTCAACTTTGCTTTGAGGCAGATTGTGAAGATATGGAGTCATAAACAGCATAAACAAAGTCAGCAAAGTGACAGGACCCATGATTATGTGCCTGGAACACACCTGTGACTGAGTGGCACACACCTGTGACTGTCACACAAAAACAACAGCGAATGCCAACAGAACAAGATTTCATTTTGCCACATCTTCTAGGGGGGTCCAACCCACATGTTTATCAATGTTACCCCTTCCAGGAATGTCTGATCTTTACAAGCCATACCTTGTTGTAAAGGTGACTAGTCAATGATTAAAACAACCTATTACATGGCTTGAATGAATGCTCCAATCAGAAGCCAGCGTTCTGGTCATGTGAGTGGTCACATATGTCACTATAACAGACCGCTCCACTCTATAACGGACCTCTGCATAATCAAGGTCCCCAAAGTGCAAACAGCTGTGTTCATATCAATCCACGCTGCGCTTCTGCATTTAGTTCCAGCACGCCGTTAGCGGGTCCATTTGGTTAGCTACGTATTTGGTTGTTTACATGCCGTTAGCGGGTCCATTTAGTTAGCTACGTATTTGGTTGTTTACATGCAGTTGCCGTCACCCTCTCAAGGACCACTGGTGGTCCTCGGACCACTGGTTGAAAACCACTGACGTAAGCCATGTAATAAGCGTGATAACACCCTTCGAACCGGTGATTTGTTTCCTAACTAAATGACCTTGGCTGCGCCTCGTTCAGTTATTAGGAAACAAATCACCGGCTCGTCGGGTGTTATCCCTTACATACAAGACACAATGGTATTACTAAAGGTCAGGGAAAAATAACTCCCCAAAGTTCAGTTTCCGAACGGACGTGGGACAGTTTAGTTGTGTGCACAGCCCACAGGCCCTCATCTCTCATAGTGGCAGTCAGTGGACCAGATGCCAGGTGGAAGAACAGAGAAGAGAAGGAGGAGAAACAGAGATGGAGAGACAGAGGAGGAGGAGGAGGAGGAGGAGGAGACAGACTGGCAGCTGGTTGTTCTCCTCAGAATAACGCGTCTTTACTATAATCACTGGGCAGTGTGGAGTCTGTGCTCGTGCATATAGACACCAGTGCTGGACAACATGGATCATTTGCACCAATTTGAATCGTTCTTTTACGACTTTGGGGAATACATTTTAGGCAGGGAACTGCTTTTGGCGTTGCGAGGAATAGCTAAAATTAGCTTTCACTATTCTAAAATATCAGATCTAAAAGCTCAATAGTGGCGCCCTATGAGCACCGCAAATCTTAGAATATTCTTTTCTTTCAGAGCAGAGCGTTATTAACTCAAATCTTTGCTTCTGAAAGGTCCTTGTGACACCATATTTTCACACGGGAGTCCGCAGCCAAACACAGCATTCTTGGCATGAAATATTCGTTCCGTTCAGTCCCATTGTGTTTACCCACAACAAGGACATTGAGGGGTCCATTCCATTCCAATGCATGGGATAGAATGGGTGTGAGGACAGATTTGTTTCCAAAATTGCGCAGGGCCATTTTGTCCCAAATGAAACAAAATGACGATCGGCAAGCGATACACTCAGATCAAAAGATCAATTAACGAATGGTATCAACTAATGTACATATTCTCCCATAAAATATTTATGGTGCTTTTATTTTATTGTTTTAGTTATAGAGGTAATTATAACTATAATGATTTACGGCATACTTGTCAAATTAGCCAGGGATCCTTTTAAAAAAAAACTTCACAGCGATGAAAACTCTCTTCACGTTGAGTATGTAAGGTGAAGAGAATCACCGACTCAGAAACAACAGATTTTCCAGGATAGAAGACATTTTGTAGGAATCAGTTCTCAGGTCAAAACAGGTTAAGAAGTTTAGTTTAGAAAAAGGAAAACAAATCCAATAGTGATAATAGTGTGAAGTCATATTGCCCAGCACTAGGTCAGGTTAACCAGAGCCAGAGCCTTCTAGTGGGAGAGTTAGGATATTCCCGTTCACTCCTGTACACCAGGGCGCAGCCGTTACTGGAGGAGCATGGAGGAGCCCTGTGAGTCCACTCTCAAGCCGGAAGTCGATGAAATGAATGGGATTTAAAGGGGACAGGCAAAGTCTGGTATTGTCTCGTACACGAGTGTATACATCTCGCGAGACTAGGAGTAGTGAGCGTTATGGTCAGATAGGACTCAAAGAGGCTCTGTATAGTCACGTGACCTGGCTGCTCCGCTCTGCTTCCGGCCTCTGCTTCCGGGTACACCAATATCCTAACTCTCCCACTAGAAGGCTCTGACCAGAGCCAGGAGCAGACATCTCACCTCGTCTGCGTTGACCTGTCCCTTCTTGATGAAGCGTGGAGGCAGGTCCTTGGACTGGGCCTGCTGCTGGCTGCTGTGAGCGCTCTGACTCTGGATGAAATGCTGCTTCTGAACCTGAAGAAAGACCACAACACACAATGTTATGTTATACGACGATCTTTGAATATATATGCTTTCAAAAGCAAACATTTTTAACTTCTTTGGGATCACTAGAACATGTTTTCAGATGGGGGTCCGCAACCAAATATAGATAATTCTGTTGGGTACACAGGAACAAAGATTTTTTTTTTTTTTTTCAGAAAACCTAAAATGTCAGAATCTAGAATCTAACGTCAAATGCTAGAATCTAGCATCAAAAACTAGAATCTAGCATCAGAAACTGGAATCTAGCGCCAGAAACTAGAATCTAGCGTCAGAAACTAGAATCTAGTGTCAGAAGCTAGAATCTAGCGTCAGAAGCTAGAACCTAACATCAGAAACTAGAATCTAGCGTCAGAAACTAGAATCTAGCGTCAGAAACTAGAATCTAGCACCAGAAACTAGAACCTAGCGTCAGAAACTAGAACCTAGCTTAGTGTCAAAAGCTAGAATCTAGTGTCAGAAGCTAGAATCTAGCGTCAGAAGCTAGAATCTAGTTTCAGAAACTAGAATCTAGTCAGGTCAAAATGCGTTTTCCTTTATATTGCAACCTCTGACCAAACAATAAATAAGACCTAAACACCACAAAGCTCAAGGAAAAACCCCAACATAAAAAGGAAACCAGAACGGGGACCAGTACCAGTACCTGGTTGGTCTTGACAAAAGGCTTGGCTCCCAGGTCAAAGGAGGCGGCTGGTGGAGGGACCACGTGGTTACCATGACCGTTGAACAGCGGGTTGGGGCGATGACGTCCCATGGTGGGAGAGTATCTGTCCTGGATGACCCCTGGACCTGTCCCAATGCCATTACCTGGAGAGAGGACAGGACAACACATTACTGAATGAGCTCTGGACCTGTCCCATGCCACTACCTAGACCAGGGGTGGGCAATTATTTTTCCAGAGGGGCCAAAGGAGGAAAGTATTGTGGAGGACCAAGACTAAAGGCTAAACTAAAGTCTGCGTAATATTAATTTAATTCAAGATTAAATCTAGATAATTCAAGATAAAAGTAAGAGTAAGACCAACAATTTTGACACCAGGGCCCTCTATTTATTCAGTATTTGGGCCACAGGCCACCATTTGATGACATGTTAGCCCCATAGAATAGAATAGAATAGTTTTATTGTCATTATACAGAAGTATAACAAGATTAAGCCACCACCAGTGACAGTGCAAAAAAAAGATCAATACAAAGATAAAGAGCAGAGGTATAAAAAAGTAAAATAAATAAGTTAAAAAACAACAAAACTAAAGATTTCTTTTGCTTTCGTCCACAATACCAGGCTGGATTTGGGAGACAAAACAGGCAAACATAGATAAAAAAAAATGAAATGATTCTTTTACATTCTCTGACTAATTCAGATGATGAATATTTTAACTCTTGAGAGTGTAAACATGAAACCAAATGGACCCGCAAGGGTCCATTTGGTTTCATGTTTACGCTCTCAAAGAGTTACATCTGGTTAACCAACTTTCCATATTTAACTGGAACTCTCTCAAAAACCACTGGTGGTCCCCGGACCACTCGTTAACTTGAAAACCTTGGTACCCTTTCACGGGCCGGTCAGAGACAGCCAAAGGGCCGCATTTGTCCCCCGGGCCGCTTAATGCCCAGGTATGATCTGAGGCAGGACATGTTAACACATTGTTACTTGTCTATAAATTGAATTATTACCATACTTCAACAACTACGGTGCCCCCCCAAAATAAAAAATAAAATAAAAAATGAAGCAGAGGGGACAGTGGCACAGTGGTTAATGCTGTCGCCTCAAAGCTAGAAGGTCCTGGGTTCAATTCCTGCATTGCCAGGGGTTGACACTAAGGTCTCGGAGGCACTTGCCCATCGGGCAAGTGCAAGGGGGCAAGTAAATATACATTTCAGTAAATATACATTTCAGCACCACGGACAGAGTCACTACAGCTACCATAACAGAAAGCTCATTTCAGCACCACGGACAGAGTAACAGAAAGCTCATTTCAGTACCACGGACAGAGTCACTACAGCTACCATAACAGAAAGCTCATTTCAGCACCAAGGACAGAGTCACTACCAGCTACCATAACAGAAAGCTCATTTCAGCACCACGGACAGAGTCACCCCGGCTACCATAACAGAAAGCTCATTTCAGCACCACGGACAGAGTCTCTGCAGTCAGGTTCTACTTGCCCTCAGCTCATGGTCACTTGCCCCCTAAAATATATTGTAAATTTTGCAGATGTAACTCTTGAGAACGTAAAAATGAAACCAAATGGACCCTTGCGGGTCCATTTGGTTTCATTTTTAGGCTCTCAAGAGTTAAAAATTCATCATCTTAATTACCCCAGGTCTACACAACTAGAGAATGTAGAAGATTAGGTCATTTTGATGTGAAAGTTAAATTGCCTGTTTTGTTTCCCAAATCCAGCCTGGAATTGTGGATATCTAGAAAGCAGGGAAAGACACAGAGGCAGAGTGCAATGACTGCCTTCAAGACAAATTTATCTTGTGTTGTGTTATAGTGCACTAAGTTGCACACTTGCCCGATCGGGCAACCAGGTAGCAGTCTTCACTTGCCCCACCATTTTTTTTACTTGCCCCGGGCAAATGTTAGTGTCAAGCCCTGATTGCCCATCCTATTTAACATAGCATATCCTAATGCATAACAGCTACATTTTGCCTGGGCTTTATTTATTTATTTTTTTAATTGTATTAATGTATATGCTCCTTCATCATGTTTGAAATGTGTCTATTGTAACCTGTATTCATTTTTAAAGTGCACTGTTGCAGTTTTTGTGTTTGTAACTTGTAAAGCACTATGTACACCTTGACCTAGATTTTCGTCACCGCTAAACCTCTTATCCCTTAACTTCTTTGCCTCTTTAAACTATTTTAAAAAGCATTTTTCAATAGTTAAAATGGCCAATCTACAAGCCAACAATGTGTCAATAGATTGGTACGTTGAACTATTCCAAAACGTTTATCAAAATAGTAAAAAAGGGATAAGAGCCCCTTGTGTATGAAAGCTGGTATATACTGTACGTATACCAATAAAACTGCCTTCCATAATGGGGTTTCATAGATTACCCGTAATTTCTGGATTATAAGACGCACCTGAATATAAGCCGCACCAGCTAAATTTGGGGCAAAATACTGATTTTTCCTTGTATAAGCCGCACCTGACTATAAGCCGCACCAGGCTTATAGTCAGGTGCTTCATGTTAGAGCAGTGGTTTTCAACTTTTTCACAATTTAACAACAACTTCACCCCACAGACCCCAAAACTAAAGATTTCTTTTGGTTTTGTTCACAATTCCAGGATGGATTTTCCCAAACAAAAGAGGCAAAACATCAAAATTAGACCAAAATGAACATGACTTATGACTTAGATGGTGAATATCATAACTCTTGAGAGCGTAAACATGAAACCAAATGGACCCGCAAGGGTCCATTTGGTTTCATTTTCAAAGAGTTACATCTGGTTAACCAACTTTCTATCATTTAGTCTGCGGAGCCCACCTGGAACCTGTAAAATCCATAGATTGGCCGCACCGTTGTATAAGCCGCAGGGTCAAAAGCATGTGAAAAAAGTAGCGGCTTATAGTCCGGAAATGACGGTATACATTTATTTATTATTAGTGACAACATCTTTACCTGGCATCTGTCCAAACATGTCGGCCAGTCCCCCCAGAGTCTCCCTGTCCAGTTTGAACCGGTTGGCCATGAAGGGTCCTTCAAGGAAGAAGTCCATCCTCATGCCCTGAGACATGGTGGCTGCTGGGATGAACACACCCAAATCCTGCACGCACACACACACACACACGCACGCACGCACGCACACGCACACGATCAGTTTTATTTCACATGCATTAAAGGTGCGGTGAAATGGACGCAGAGTTTTTTTCTTATTATGGATCCGACCCAATTACTTGGCACAGAGAGTAGTCTAGTCAGAGAATGGCAGCATTATCGTTGACTCCCATTGTAACAGTTGACTCCCATTGTAACCCAGTGTTTGGACCATAGGCACCTGCTTTGTGGGTCGCCAACTCTCACTCTATAGCACACTAGGCTCTGCTACACACAACATGTGGACTGTTTGATTATATTCAAATTTGCCAAATGGGAACAGACACGCAGCATGCATAAAGCTAAAGGTCTGACTCAGAGAGTTTTCTGTTTTCAATGATGAAATGATGTTGGTTTAGTGGTGACACAACTGTTGTTGCCCCCCCATGCCCAGGGGTTGACACTAAGGTCTCGGAGGCACTTGCCCATCGGGCAAGTGAATGACAGGTTCTACTTGCCCTCAGCTCATGGTTACTTGCCCCCCAAAAATATATTGTAAATTTTGCAGATGTAACTCTTGAGAACGTAAAAATGAAACCAAATGGACCCTTGCGGGTCCATTTGGTTTCATTTTTACACTCTCAAGAGTTAAAATTCATCATCTTAATTAGCCCAAGTCTACACAACTAGAGAATGTAGAAGATTAATGGTCATTTTGATCTGTATGTTAATTTGCCTGTTTTGTTTCCCAAATCCAGCCTGGAATTGTGGACAGCTAGAAAGCAGGGAAAGACACAGAGGCAGAGTGCAATGACTGCCTTCAAGACAAATTTATCTTGTGTTGTGTTATAGTGCACTAAGTTGCACACTTGCCCGATCGGGCAACCAGGTAGCAGTCTTCACTTGCCCCACCATTTTTTTTTTTACTTGCCCCGGGCAAGTGGGCAAGTGTTAGTGTCAAGCCCTGCATGCCCATGCCTAGATCCGACCCTGAATGGAATTATCGTTATTGGCTTGGCAAAAACTACCGGTGATCGGCCCCAAAAACCCTGACCGTTCCCTAGTGTTCAGGAGGAGGGGACTAAACCCTGACCGTTCCCTAGTGTTCAGGAGGAGAGGACTAAACCCTGACCGTTCCCTAGTGTTCAGGAGGAGGGGACTAAACCCTGACTGTTCCCTAGTGTTCAGGAGGAGGGGACTAAACCTTGACTGTTCCCTAGTGTTCAGGAGGAGGGGACTAAACCTTGACTGTTCCCTAGTGTTCAGGAGGAGGGGACTAAACCCTGACCGTTCCCTAGTGTTCAGGAGGAGGGGACTAAACCCTGACCGTTCCCTAGTGTTCAGGAGGAGGGGACTAAACCCTGACCGTTCCCTAGTGTTCAGGAGGAGGGGACTAAACCCTGACCGTTCCCTAGTGTTCAGGAGGAGGGGACTAAACCCTGACCGTTCCCTAGTGTTCAGGAGGAGGGGACTAAACCCTGACCGTTCCCTAGTGTTCAGGAGGAGGGGACTAAACCCTGACCGTTCCCTAGTGTTCAGGAGGAGGGGACTAAACCCTGACCGTTCCCTAGTGTTCAGGAGGAGGGGACTAAACCCTGACCGTTCCCTAGTGTTCAGGAGGAGGGGACTAAACCCTGACCGTTCCCTAGTGTTCAGGAGGAGGGGACTAAACCCTGACCGTTCCCTAGTGTTCAGGAGGAGGGGACTAAACCCTGACCGTTCCCTAGTGTTCAGGAGGAGGGGACTAAACCCTGACCGTTCCCTAGTGTTCAGGAGGAGGGGACTAAACCCTGACCGTTCCCTAGTGTTCAGGAGGAGAGGACTAAACCCTGACCGTTCCCTGGTGTTCCGGAGGAGGGGACTCACCTTAGCAGCCTCCTGGCGGACCTGGGTGATGGTCTTGGGGCCGTTGTCGATGAAGGCCTTGCGGGGGATCCAGTTGTTCTCTCGCAGCTCCACCGTGTCCTGAAGCAGGAAGCGGATCCGTGCCGGCAACTCCTTGTTGTTCATTAAGGAATGCATACGGCCAAAGTACTGGTCCATTAGAGACTGTATGGAGAGAGAGAGAGGACAAAGTACTGGTCCATTAGAGACTGTATGGAGAGAGAGAGAGAGAGGACAAAGTACTGGTCCATTAGAGACTGTATGGAGAGAGAGAGAGAGGACAAAGTACTGGTCCATTAGAGACTGTTTGGAGAGAGAGAGGACAAAGTACTGGTCCATTAGAGACTGTATGGAGAGAGAGAGAGAGGACAAAGTACTGGTCCATTAGAGACTGTATGGAGAGAGAGAGAGGACAAAGTACTGGTCCATTAGAGACTGTATGGAGAGAGAGAGAGAGGACAAAGTACTGGTCCATTAGAGACTGTATGGAGAGAGAGAGAGGACAAAGTACTGGTCCATCAGAGACTGTGTGGAGAGAGAGAGAGAGGACAAAGTACTGGTCCATTAGAGACTGTATGGAGAGAGAGAGAGGACAAAGTACTGGTCCATTAGAGACTGTATGGAGAGAGAGAGAGAGGACAAAGTACTGGTCCATTAGAGACTGTGTGGAGAGAGAGAGAGGACAAAGTACTGGTCCATTAGAGACTGTGTGGAGAGAGAGAGAGAGGACAAAGTACTGGTCCATTAGAGACTGTATGGAGAGAGAGAGAGGACAAAGTACTGGTCCATTAGAGACTGTGTGGAGAGAGAGAGAGGGGACAAAGTACTGGTCCATTAGAGACTGTATGGAGAGAGAGAGAGGACAAAGTACTGGTCCATTAGAGACTGTATGGAGAGAGAGAGGACAAAGTACTGGTCCATTAGAGACTGTATGGAGAGAGAGAGAGGACAAAGTACTGGTCCATTAGAGACTGTGGAGAGAGAGAGGACAAAGTACTGGTCCATTAGAGACTGTGGAGAGAGAGAGGGCAAAGTACTGGTCCATTAGAGACTGTGGAGAGAGAGAGGACAAAGTACTGGTCCATTAGAGACTGTGGAGAGAGAGAGGACAAAGTACTGGTCCATTAGAGACTGTATGGAGAGAGAGAGAGAGGACAAAGTACTGGTCCATTAGAGACTGTGTGGAGAGAGAGAGAGAGAGAGAGAGAGAGAGAGGACAAAGTACTGGTCCATTAGAGACTGTATGGAGAGAGAGAGGACAAAGTACTGTCCATTAGAGACTGTTTGGAGAGAGAGAGAGAGAGAGAGAGGACAAAGTACTGATCCATTAGAGACTGTTTGGAGAGAGAGAGGACAAAGTACTGTCCATTAGAGACTGTTTGGAGAGAGAGAGGACAAAGTACTGGTCCATTAGAGACTGTATGGAGAGAGAGAGGACAAAGTACTGTCCATTAGAGACTGTTTGGAGAGAGAGAGGACAAAGTACTGGTCCATTAGAGACTGTATGGACAGAGAGAGAGAGAGGACAAAGTACTGGTCCATTAGAGACTGTTTGGAGAGAGAGAGGACAAAGTACTGGTCCATTAGAGACTGTATGGAGAGAGAGAGAGAGGACAAAGTACTGGTCCATTAGAGACTGTATGGAGAGAGAGAGAGAGGACAAAGTACTGGTCCATTAGACACTGTGTGGAGAGAGAGAGAGAGGACAAAGTACTGGTCCATTAGAGACTGTATGGAGAGAGAGAGAGAGGACAAAGTACTGGTCCATTAGAGACTGTATGGAGAGAGAGGACAAAGTACTGGTCCATTAGAGACTGTATGGAGATAAAGAGGACAAAGTACTGGTCCATTAGAGACTGTTTGGAGAGAGAGAGGACAAAGTACTGGTCCATTAGAGACTGTATGGAGAGAGAGAGAGAGAGAGAGAGGACAAAGTACTGGTCCATTAGAGACTGTATGGAGAGAGAGAGGACAAAGTACTGGTCCATTAGAGACTGTATGGAGAGAGAGAGAGAGAGAGAGAGGACAAAGTACTGGTCCATTAGAGACTGTATGGAGAGAGAGGACAAAGTACTGGTCCATTAGAGACTGTATGGAGAGAGAGGACAAAGTACTGGTCCATTAGAGACTGTATGGAGAGAGAGGACAAAGTACTGGTCCATTAGAGACTGTATGGAGAGAGAGAGAGGACAAAGTACTGGTCCATTAGAGACTGTATGGAGAGAGAGAGAGAGGACAAAGTACTGGTCCATTAGAGACTGTATGGAGAGAGAGAGAGAGAGGACAAAGTACTGGTCCATTAGAGACTGTATGGAGAGAGAGAGAGGACAAAGTACTGGTCCATTAGAGACTGTATGGAGAGAGAGAGAGAGGACAAAGTACTGGTCCATTAGAGACTGTATGGAGATAAAGAGGACAAAGTACTGGTCCATTAGAGACTGTATGGAGAGAGAGAGGACAAAGTACTGGTCCATTAGAGACTGTATGGAGAGAGAGAGAGAGAGAGGACAAAGTACTGGTCCATTAGAGACTGTATGGAGAGAGAGAGAGAGAGAGGACAAAGTACTGGTCCATTAGAGACTGTATGGAGAGAGAGAGAGGACAAAGTACTGGTCCATTAGAGACTGTATGGAGAGAGAGAGAGGACAAAGTACTGGTCCATTAGAGACTGTATGGAGAGGGAGAGAGGACAAAGTACTGGTCCATTAGAGACTGTATGGAGAGAGAGAGAGGGGACAAAGTACTGGTCCATTAGAGACTGTATGGAGAGAGAGAGAGGACAAAGTACTGGTCCATTAGAGACTGTATGGAGAGAGAGGACAAAGTACTGGTCCATTAGAGACTGTATGGAGAGAGAGAGGACAAAGTACTGGTCCATTAGAGACTGTATGGAGAGAGAGGGGGCAGAGTACTGGTCTATTACTTCTTGCTTAGCCTCGACAGGCTTTGTTTTAGTCCGCATTGTGCAAAAACGGAAAGCCTGAAAGCCTGGACTAATTTGTTACCCACAGTGGCCTAGAAGTGGGAGGAATCAACCTTTCGGGGTGGGCGTGGCTCCAAATGATGTGACCTATCACAGCAGTGGATGGGCGGTAGGTAGGGGGAGGGGCTGGGGATGACCACACGTTGGTGAGATCAGATCAGATCATCTGCCGTCCAAAAACGGACGCCCCCCCGGCCCCCCCAGGCCAAAGTCATTTCAGGTTAGGCCAGGCTACATGTTGCTTAAAGCATGATGACATTTAGAAAATACTCGCCTAATATAGAATAATCAGTGGGGGGCCATACTGTAAATGCCATTTTCAAAGCCTTCTCCTCAGGCACTTCAAGGCGACATTTTTCTGTTATTCAAGACATATTGAGCGTTTAGTCGAGCTCACAAATGTGATAGTCCAGAATCCAGATATTCAACGTGCTCGAAAGAAGGTCAGTTTTATAGCTTCTCAACCAGGGGTCCCTGAGAGGATTCCAGGTGGTCCGCCGGCTAAATGATGGAAGGTTTGTTAACCATATGTAGCTCTTTGAGAGTGTAAAATTGAAACCAAATGGGCCCACGCACAAGGGTCCATTTGGTTTCATGTTTACACTCTCAAGACTTAAAATATTCAATGTTAATATAAAATGTCAGGTCAGGCCTGGTCGGGTTCGGTCAGAGTTTGAGAACTCTATTTCACACTATCTGCACACAAGCATGAAGATATGAAGGGTTTATATCAGGGCTGGCTGCCATCCAAAGCAGCACCAGAAGCAGCAACAAGCCCTTTAGTAAGTCCATATTATCTACAGTGATTATGGGATGCTGTACATCACAGATAGGGGCTGGGACTATTTATAGTGACACTGAACCAACAGCCAGCACTCCAACCTCAACCACAGACACACTGGTGTCTGTCTGTCAGTCTGTAAACACTGTTAAGTCTTGGTTTATCATTACTTTGGTTTGTGTGAGGCTACAAGGTGGCGGAGGGGTAGAGTCACCGGATGGCAGAGTTGCCGGCGCATTTGATGCTATATTTAGCTCTTTTTTTTCAGACCCCCCTAGCGCCAAAATTAGTGAAAAACTTGTTTTGCTGGTGAGTTGGGGTGAAATTGATTGACAGGCACCAGGGATTGGTTTTCAACCAGTGGTCCGGGGACCACCAGTGGTCTTTGAGAGAGTTCCAGTTAAATATGGAAAGTTGGTTAACCAGATGTAACTTTGAGAACTCTCAAGAGTTAAAATATGCATCATCTGAATAAGCCCAAAGAGAACCAGAGAATGTAAAAAATGGTAATTTTTGACCAGTTTAGTTTGTGAAATCCAGCCTGGTATTGTGGACAAAAACATGTGGTCCTCTGTGGCTCAAATACTCAAACACTGAACTGGTGTCAAAATGGTTGGTCTTACTTTTATCTTGAAATTAAGTTAATATCATGCAGACTTTAGTTCAGCCTTTAGTCTTAGTTCAGCCTTTTAAGTTCAGCCTTTTAGTCCCTCCACAATATTTCATGTATCTCATTTGGCCCCTTGGGAAAAATAATTGCCCACAACTGATATAAATGCACCATTTATAGAACACAGAGGACGTACCTTGGCTTTCTCATGGTCGAGTCTCGGCCCCACGGTTCTCATTATCTGACAGAGGCATTCCAGATCCTCCCCCATGTCCTTGAGCTGGACTCTCTTCTTCTTTTCCAGAAGCTTCACAGAGGACATTATTATTAGTATCATAATAATATGTACAAATATTTGGGATAGTGGAAATACCATGAATCTTAACAGACGCGTTGGACATTTTGTCTTTACTAAACTGGGAATGTGTTGCTACTGAAAACGTTGACTATGTATTGCTACAGAAAATGTTGAATATGACTGATGTAAATGTAAACGTCTCTATGGTACAATACAAAAGAAAAAGAAAGAATGTGCATTTTATTTCAAGTTAACCCTATAAAACAAGTTGTTGTTTTATATAGGTTGAGATACAGGGCTGGGTGCATTATATTGTGTCCAGACATTCTTTTTTTCCTTCATTTGTTACATTTTTGGGTCCAGTACCGTAATGAAAAACTGGGGTGTGCATTTCATTTACATACAATACAAAGTCATCAGCAGTAGAATAGATGTTCTCCCTCTTATAATTCATGTGAGCAGTCCTGCCAGACTCCAGAAATGGATTCTCCATTCATTTTCCTCAGACTTTTCGAAAATGATCCATATAAAGACTATTACGCCGGACAAAGCCAACTCGGATTGTGACAAATCATAAATGGTGCATTTGCATAGCGCCTTTATCATAGCTTGTGCATCACATTCACCCATTCACATACACATTCATCCACTGATGACAGTGGAAACCATGCAAGGTACCTACTAGCACATCAGGAGCAATTAGGGGTTCAGTGTCTTGCTCAAGGATACTTCGACATTAACTCTGTAGGAGCCCGGGATCGAACCGGCAACCTTGTGGTTACCATCCGGTGACTCTACCCCTGAGTCACTGCCGCCCAACACACGCAATATTATCATACAATATCAGATTAGCAAGATGTAAAAAACGGCAGGTTATGGCACTTTTTGTTTCCTTTTTCATCTTAGAAATGATTTGATCGTCTCAAAACATTGTGTGTGTTGTCATGATTTGTCTCAACCCCAGTTGGCTTTGCCGCCGCGTGATCATGTGATTGGCACACATACTTTTTCCTATATGGCAGGCCTTGTTGATGGATTTAGAAAAGATTTTGAAGGTCTGGAACCAAAAATGGGCCAGTATACATTGTAATGAAAGAACCTGTCTGGAAAAGTGTGGTTGGAGACTACGGAAAAAGGTCTATTAATAGAAAAAACGGCCTTCACATACTGTTTTGATGCACTTATGAAGGATAGATTCATGGATGAGGTCAAGTTTGCCAAGTTCCCCGATGAATTTAATGTTGCCAAGCATCTTGATCTTGGCAATGGCACGCTGCTCCTCCTCCTCAGAGGTAAGAGGGTTGTCATGTCTGTCATAGACTGGAGAGAGAGAGACAGAGAGAAAGGGAGAGAGAGAGAGACAGAGAGAGAGGGAGAGAGAGACAGAGAGAGAGAGAGAGAGAGACAGAGAGAGAGACAGAGAGAAAGGAAGAGAGAGAGAGACAGAGAGAAAGGGAGAGAGAGGGAGAGAGAGAGAGACAGAGAGAAAGGGAGAGAAAAGGAGAGAGAAAGGGAGAGTGAGAGAGACAGAGAGAAAGGGAGGGAGAGAGAGACAGAGAGAAAGGGAGGGAGAGAGAGACAGAGAGAAAGGGAGAGAGAGAGAGAGAGAGAGACAGAGGGAGAGACAGAGAGAGAGAGACAGAGGGAGAGACAGAGAGAGAGACAGAGAGAGACAGAGAGAAAGGGAGAGAGGCAGTCACAATAGAGAAAGACAGGGAACATTCATTAGAGTTGTTCATCCCAAACTTTAAGCTCAGAGCCCAAAGGACATTTGGGGAGCTCCCTGGGAGCCAAAAATTTAGCCCTATTCCTTCCATCATCAACCCATTATTTGTAGTCGGGTCACGGGGGCAGCTCAACCAGAGAGCTCCACGTGCATCGAGGGTTTACTCACTTTCAACATTTCTGGTGCGGTTTTCAAATTCATCTTGAAGCTTGGAAATCAGAAGTCTTCTGAAGGTCTGCAAATAAACACAAGACGTTGTGAGGTGTATATATTAAAGCACCAGTAACCAATTTTTACATTACTCAGTACAGATACACGTTGACAGCCCCCTACGTTCCCTGGATGCATCTAAATCAGTGGTTTTCGATCCCTGGTGGTCCCTGAGAGGATTCCAGGTGCCCCCCGACTAAATGATGGACAGTTGATAAACAAATGGACCCTTATAGATCTGTAACTCTTGAGATCATAAAATGAAACCAAATGGTCCCGCTCAAGAGTTAAATTATATTTAAACATTAGTGAATTACTTCATTTTCAAGAATGTACAGAAAATGTAAAAGGATTAGTTATTTTGACCAACGTTTTGCCAATTATCTCTCCTAAATTGTGGACACAAACTTGTCCACAATTTTTTGTCAATCCTTTGGTTTTGAGTCAGAGCTGGGACTAAGCGCAACATCGTGGTCCATGGCTAAAATGCAGAATAAATAGTGGGCCCTGGTATGAAAAAGGTTGAAAAACACTTCAAGGTCTAAGCGTTCCCATGCAGACTTACTGTGCTCTGCTTTTGTGTGGTTTGGAACTCTCCTGGTGGGCCATCAAAGTTTGGGGCGTCCTCTGCCAAGCGCAGACATAGCTGAGCATAGAGCGAGCTGTACTTAGGCTCTTCTAGGGCTTTGTCTACAATCTGGAGAGGATATGAGAGGGTTAGGGATGTGTCTATAATCTGGAGAGGATATGAGAGGGTTAGAGATGTGTCTATAATCTGGAGAGGATATCAGAGGGTTAGGGATGTGTCTATAATCTGGAGAGGATAACAGAGGGTTAGGGATGTGTCTATAATCTGGAGAGGATAACAGAGGGTTAGGGATGTGTCTATAATCTGGAGAGGATAACAGAGGGTTAGGGATGTGTCTATAATCTGGAGAGGATAACAGAGGGTTAGGGATGTGTCTACAATCTGGAGGGAATATGAGAGGGTTAGAGATGTGTCTACAATCTGGAAAGGATATGAGAGGGTTAGGGATGTGTCTATAATCTGGAGAGGATAACAGAGGGTTAGGGATGTGTCTATAATCTGGAGAGGATAACAGAGGGTTAGGGATGTGTCTACAATCTGGAGGGAATATGAGAGGGTTAGAGATGTGTCTACAATCTGGAAAGGATATGAGAGGGTTAGGGATGTGTCTACAATCTGGAGGGAATATGAGAGGGTTAGGGATGTGTCTACAATCTGGAGAGAACATCAGAGGGGCGGTAATGGCCGATTATCAACTTCAATATGCATACATTTTTCATGTGCAGTATATCTGTGTCTCTGATACTGACTCTCACCTCATCAATTAGAGATGTAGAATGAAATTACCCAAAATCTATTTTTGCTTTTATGTTTGAATCCCATGCCTGCACTTCATACTGTGTCACTAAAACAATGTTGTTGCTTCTTCCATTTTATAAGCAATAAATGCATTTAAAGGAATTATTGTACTGAAATGTAAATGTTAATAATAATAATCATATTGTCTCATACGGGGTATCGGCCTTATTGATTTTCCACTAATTAGTTGATCAGAAACATTGACCAAACATTGAGATCGGGCGATCTCTATAATGGACAGAATGGTGCATTTCCAGTAAGAAGACAACAAGACAATAATACATTAGCATAATTTTTTATGTATTCACAGAGAAAGAAAAGACAAGGCTCACCAGCAAGATGATTCCTTTCAGGACGAGTTTTGAATCTACGCCCGCGTTGAGCAGCTCAAGGCATAGCTTGTCAAACTTCTCAGGCGTGAGCTTGTTGAGAGTTCTGGACAAACACAGGAGGATATGGGGAAAAGGAACAGCATATAACCTTTATTGAAGGATGGATAGCCCCGTTGAGATGTACCATCTCGTTTTCGAGGGGGTCCAACAAACATACAACAATTACAGAACAAAACCACATGAACAATCATACCACAAACAAACAAAACAGAACAAAACAAACAAAAGCTCTCAGTATAGCTGCTCCCTCACCACCCATTACCCGACACAGTAGTAGACTTCAGGCATCAACGTAGTCATGCAAAAAAAAAAAAAAAAAAAAAAAAAAAAAAAAAAAACAATTTTAAGAAGGACAAATCCCAGAGGCAGGTCAAACAACCAGGGCAGACAAGTGGTAATAATGTAACCATATAAGTCAGATCTGAGAAATTCAGAAACAGGAGCAAGGTGATCGAAGGTGAGAAAGAATAGATAATTTAAAGGTGTTGTATGAGCTAATGGATCTAAGTGAGCTAGGGAGTTGTTCCAATCAACAGGTGCTTTGTACTTAAATGCACGGCGGCCAATTTCTTTTCTAATGTTGGTGGGCACGGTAAGGTACGGGAAATCTGTATGACGAAGGTTGTAGGATGAACTGAAAGGACACAGGTACTGTTTTAAATATGCTGGATAGTCAAGATGAATACATTTGAAAATGAATAATAACCAATGATAGTGCCTTCTAGCTTTCGGAGTGAGCCAGTTGAGAGTCTGATACATGGCACAATGGTGGGTCATGTAGGGGCAACGCAATATAAATCTACAAAGATTGTTGTAGGTTATATTGAGAGGATAAAGGTGTGTATCAGAGGTGTTTTGATAAATAATGTCTGCATAATCTACGATTGGGAGAATGAGTTGTGAAATTATTCTTTTCCTAACCTGAAATGTGAAGCTGTTGATCGAACGATACAGTACCTTTAAGTTGAAATTTACTTTCTGAACGATGGAGGAGATATGAGCTTTAAATGAGAGTTGGGGGTCCAGCCAGAGACCGAGATATTTAAATTCATCTACCTGTGAAAGTTGTGAACCATCAGTGAAAGTGATCGAGAGAGGCAATGTTGATGATCTAGTGGAGAATAACATGCTGACAGATTTCTTTTTGTTCAAGATCAGCTTATTGACGTGGAACCAGTGTTGAGCAGCATCAAAATCAGCCTGTAAAGTGCGCTGAATTTGAGTGATGTCAGAGTGCGAGAAGTGAATGACTGTGTCATCGGCATATAATTGGATAAGGGAATTAGAGCAGACGGCGGGCAGATCATTGATAAAAAGTGAAAATAGCAGGGGCCCTAACGAAGAGCCCTGGGAACGCCCTTGTCTACAATTTTGAACTCGGAGCACTTTCCTTGGTATGAGACACATTGCCTTCTTAGGTGTAAATATGAGTTGAACCAGAGAACTGACTCTCTGGATAGACCAATAGCATGCAATTTATCTAGAAGAAGATAATGATCAACAAGGTCAAACGCCTTGGTAAGGTCTATGAATATCGAACCTGTGAACATACCATTTTCGAATGATGAAAATACATCGTTAGTAAATTTTAAAAGAGTAGTCGTTGTAGAGAAGTTAGATCTAAAGCCAGATTGGAGAGGAGAAAGGATATTAGAGTTAATAACATAATTAGATAATTGATTAAAAATTAGTTTCTCAAACACCTTAACTGTACTATTAATAATAGAAATCGGTCGATAATTATTAAGGTCGTGAGGGTCCCCGGCTTTGTGTAGGGGGATGACATTAGCACATTTCCAGATTGAAGGAATCTCGCAGGTGGCTAAAGATAAATTAAATAAATCGCAGAGTGGGAAGGAGAGAATGTGGGGTGCGATTTTGAGAAATTTCATCTCTAGTCCATCTGGACCAGCAGCACCAGTCTTTAGACCACGGATTACCTGTTCGACATCAGCCGGGGAGAATTTGGCAAATGAAAAGGAGCTGCTGGTAGTAGGGTTGTTAGGAGGGACATCAGAATATGGTGGACCAGTATGTAAGCTGCAAATGGAGGAAAAGTGACTACTGAAGGCACTGGCTATTTTAGATGGATCACCGGTTAGGCCTTCATTCGTTTTGATGAGATAAGGATTTTTTCCAGATTTATTAAATATATTATTAATTCTGTTCCAAAATCGTTTGGGGTTGTTATAATCATTATTTAAACAGTTTTTTATAGAAATCAGCTTCGGCATTCCTTGTTTTGGTTTTACAGATGTTCCTTAGCTGTTTATATGTAATCCAGTCGGAGGGGTCATTAGATGAGCGGAATTTTGCCCAGGCCTTGTCTCTCTGTTTAAAGAGCTGAATAAGTTCCCCATTAATCCATGGGAGATGTCGACCTTTAACCTTGATAGAGATCCAAGGGGCATGTTTATCAATGACCTTGTTGATTTCAGAGTAGAGAAAGTTCCAGGCATCATTAACTGTGGGTATTAATTGAAAATGATTCCAGTTGATGTTGAGTAAGTCATGAATAAAGGACTCGTTGTTAAAATGTTTAAATTGTCTTACTTTTATGAATTTGGGTGGTAAACGAGGTAGTTGGATCTTCCATACGCAAAATATAATTGAATGGTCACTGAAACAGTCGGGGAGAACACCAGAGTTAATGATTCTGTCAGGATGAGTGACAAGAATCCAGTCTAACAAAGATTTGGTTGAATGAACAGGATCGGTTCTAGTGGAATCACAGATAAGTTGGGTGAGGTTATTGTTATTAATTATATTACGGTCCTTATGCGATGATCTCTCAAGCCAATTCCTGTTAAAGTCGCCCAGGATGATACTTTCATTAGACCGGTCTATGGAATTGATAGTGGACATAATGTTTTGAATAGATTCGGAGGGCGCATCCGGTGGTCTATAAATGTTGCCAATTACTAGTTGTTTATTTTCATGCAAAAGTAGTCTTATGAATAAACATTCAAAGTGAATTGGTTTCACGTTTGGGATGACAAGCTCGGAAGCCAGGTGAGAGGAGACATAGGTGGCCACACCTCCTCCTCTAGAGGCTCTGTCAGCTCTGAATAACACATAGTCATTGATTTGAATAGCATTATCAGGAATGGAATCTGATAGCCATGTCTCGGACAAAGTGATTACATTGGGTTTATTGTATTCGACCCAGGCTCGCAATTGGTTGATTTTGAGAAATAAGCTCCTAATGTTTACATGAATAATGTTTAGACCTTTCATAGGGGGGGATTTATGAAAATAAAAAAGAGGGAATGTACATCATATACATAAGCATGATTATACATTAGACAATAGTATGAACAGTGCTGCGCAGGGCGGAGGGTGGACAAACGCAGGAGGATGTGGGGAAAAGGAACAGCATTCAACTGAGGGACACAGCTATATAATGCTATTTAAATGATTAATCATCTATTTATTCAAAAACTAAATATGTCCAGCAAAAAGGTACAGATAGATATATATGCTCATGTCATAATTTTGGGATTTTTGTTGATGTTTAATAGTCAAGCCCACTTTCATTGAAGACCACTGGGGACATGGAAAAATGGACAAAATAGGGGGCGTCTACTGAAAGAAAGCAAGATAATTTCTGATATGAAAATAAAATCCATGTAATGTTTACACAATATTAAAGGGGACATTTCAATTGATTAAAAAAATCAAATATTTGTAAGTGACTCCATCAATAAAATACAGCTAAAACGGGGACTGCAAATCGTACCGTTTCCGTGGAATGACTCATAGAACAACTGACCCAGCCCCACAATTACCATTTAAGATACAGTAAAGGGGCTTACAGACGGCAAGGAATAAATTGTGCATTCTAATTCATTATCAATGGGGCCGGCATTTTTTTGCTCAGAAAACGACCTGCGATCAAGATAGAGTTTAATGGCGGTTGTTTATCGCCCGGCGTCACTGATTTGTGTTGCGCGCGTGCTTGTTTCGTGCACGTGCACGCAAGTTTTTGAAAGCTCAATCCAGTGAGCTTTTTCGTAAAACGCTGGGCGATTTATAGCAAACAAACAACATAGGACGTGTCACGGTCACGCTATGACAAAGTGAAGCATGTTGGTTACATGCTTTTAGCCTGCAGAGTTTATTATACAACATATTTAAACCGTGCTGGATGCTGCCCATCTTATTTTAGCCTACACACCTTGGAATAATTATAGTCTACGTTCAAATATCAACCTCTAGCCATCATTAGTGTGAGTCAATAATTCATAGTAAATGTTCCATGTTGTATTTATGCCGGGCCATGGCATAAAACGCCTGGCGTTTATCGACGGGCGATTTTCTTTACGTCGACAAAAAGAAAAATCACCCGTCGATAATGCGGGCGTTTATCGTTGCCGTCTGGAAAGCCCTTTAGTCATCACTACAGAGCAGTGAACTCGTTGGCCAACGTGTTAGGACGATGGTAACCATTGACCTTACCCCCTCACTTTCCTGAAGATGGCATCGTGTCGCTCTTTTTAACCTTACCCCCTCACTTTCCTGAAGATGGCATCGTGTCGCTCTTTTTCGTTGGTTGAGTTGCTGGCGCTGCTGGAGTTGACATCTCGTCTAGTGCTTCGTGAAGGAACCCATTTCTGCACGCTTTGCCCTGGGGTTTTCCCCAGGAACTCGCTGGACACACACACACACACACACACACACACACACACGCACACACACAAAATATTCAAATTTGCCAAATGGGAGGCAGGCAAAAATGGCATGGCGTCTACAGCGGTTGAGATAAAATAAATCACACAGGGACGCCGGCTTTGCCATTTTGCCTAGAAATAAAACCTTGATTTTTTTTTCCTGCTAAAACCTTAATTTTAATTTTGAAATTTGGGTCGTAAAACTATATAAAAAAAAGACAATTGACAAAAAAAAGACAAACTTATTTTAAATATGTTTTATTTGATTGTCCTCTCTCCAACAGAGAAAGTATTTCTTTTCTCTTATTGGAATCTTGAACTACCTACAGCAGAACACATTGCAATTGTGCTAGGAAAGGGGAAACCACAATTTTCTTTTTTCTTCTTTTTTTTTTTTTTTTTTTACATTGTCTAAATTCTGAAACTTCGATTTCGCCCTACGAGGATGCAATGACATTGGTGTGGCGGTTGTGCTTCATGTTTGTGCAATTTACTTATTTAAATCTAAACATGGCATATAATAAGACAACAGACAGGAAAGCGGTCAGCATTTAGGAGACATTATGTAGAGTCAGTTGACCTGAGGGTCAAAAACCGAAACAGAAATGCATGTTCCTGTTCGTATGTTGTTTTTTTCTGTACAACACATACCTGTTTCCGACAGTCTTGGGATAGTGCTGAGGTGCACCCCGACCACCTCCTCCCCCCGAAGAAGCACTGCACACACACGCACGCACGCACGCACGCACGCACGCACGCACGCACGCACGCACGCACGCACGCACGCACGCACGCACGCACGCACGCACGCACACACACACACACACACACACACACACACACACACACACACACACACACACACACACACACACACACACACACACACACACACACACACACACACACACACACACACACACACACACACACACACACACACACACACACACACACACACACACACACACACACACACACACACACACACACACACACACACACACACACACACACACACACACACACACACACGATGGGACGTTATGCAACATGAAATCTATGCTATTAGTTATTATACACCCCTAAGATTAATAATAATAATAATAATAATAATAATAATAATAATAATAATAATAATAATAATAATAATAATAATAATAATAATAATAATAATAATAATCTTTATTTGTATAGCACCTTTCATGACATAAAATGCAGCTCAAAGTGCTTTACATTGCAATAGAGAAGAAGACAAAAATGGGAATGAATTAAAGAGATCATTAAAATACATCAAAGAAGCAGTACAGTGAGGACCTGAAATAAGGCATAAAATATAAAATCACAGAGAATGAGTTAAAAGCAAGTGCATAGAAGTACGTCTTGTGCTGTGTAAGATTAGCCTCTAGATTCACCACATAATTAGCACAGGTTATGGAAATGTCTCCACCAATATGTTTCTAATTTAGTCTAATAACACGTACTAAAATGTTGAAATTCAACTCCTGTGGGACAGTCCGGGTACTAGTTGTCACAACCGAAAAAGCAAAACATGCAAAATGTCATCATGCTCCAGAGAACTGGCGTGGCCAATCAGGACACCGTATTCAAATGGGTTTGTCCTGATTGGCCACCGCCCACCGGAAAGTGTTTTCCCCCATTCATTTTTCCTCAGACTTTTCGAAAATAATTTATATAAAGACGATTACAACGCGAACAAAGCCAACTCGGGTTGTGACAAATCATGACGACACACATAATCTTTTGGGATGATGAAATAATTTCTAAGATGAAAAATGAAACAAAAAGTGTTAGATATTATATGATGATATTGTGTGTGTCATCATGATTTGTCACGACCCGAGTTTGTCCGCGGTGAAATCGTCTTTATATAAATTATTTTGGAAAAGTCTATGAGGAAAAATAGACTTTAGACTAAAGATAGAATTTTTTGCCTACAGCTGATTCAGTCTGGCTTTAGCCAGGCTACCAGACCTCCACTTCTAAGAGAAACAGAATGTGGGGACTTTTTATTTTCACATGACAAGTATAAGGTAAAATGTTGACAATGGGTGGAATTCCTCTTTAATCTCAAGTAAAATGATTTAGCATACAGTGGATTCAGGCTGTTTGAACAACAAGTTGAAAAACTAAATAAATTAAAGAGGAATTCCACCCATTTTCAGAATTTTATTATGTCATTAATATTCCTTAGAGATGTTGTGTGGACATGATAAAGTTCTGTGTTTCCTAGAAACAGAGGTCTGAGAAAAAAAAATCATGAACATGGTAAAACCCGGCTTGATAACATCACCAAGTTGTCTTTCACCATGTTAATGACTTTTCTTTTAGGATCTATTTTTTCTGAGAGCATGCAAATGTAACCAAATGGACCCTGACGGGTCCATTTGGTTACATTGCCCGATGGGCAAGTGCCTCGGAGACCTTAGTGTCAACCCCTGATGACAATGTCACAATTCCAAAACCTTTTTTTCTTTCTTCTTTTCCTTCTCACCTGAAACGAGAAGCACCCCCTTCTGCAATCGCACTCTCCACTTTGGCGGCTTGACAATGAAGAATCTTTAAAAGAATAAGAAGAATAGGGAGGGGTGGGGAAAACGGTGCTGGGGACAGGAAAAACAAAACAAAACACAAGATTAGAGTGACATGCCATAGGATCCAGACGTTGTGACATCACTTATATTATTATTATTTAACAGAGGATTACAGGTTTGCAATTGATCAAGTCATACTATAACTTCATCCAACTTGAATTACAGCAGTGGTTTTCAACCTTTTTGATACCAGGGCCCACTATTTATTCACAGACCACCATTTGATGACATTTCATCCCCACAGACCCCAAAACTAAAGATTTATTTTGCTTTTGTCCACAATATGAATTTGGGAAACCAAACAGTCAAACATACAGGTCAAAATAACCATTAATCTTCTACATTTTCTAGTTGTGTAGAGTTGGGAAAAATCACATGATGAATATTTTAACTCTTGTGCGTAAACAATTTATGGGTCCATTTGGTTTCATGTTTACACGCTCAAAACCACTGAATTATAGCTTGTGAGCAACTCTATAACAGAATACACAATACACACACACACACACACCACAACCTCATATAACCAATCAATTTGGGCTCAAATGGAGTCCCTAACGGGTCCATTTGTTCTCCTTTATACAGGCTAGTACACTGTTCATTTGAGGGGCAGAAGTGTTGCATGTGTGGGACAAGTTGAGTGGGAAAATGTAGTTTTGATGTTTGATCTATAGCAAGGAAAGAGATGACAGAAAGCCAACTACCGGTATTAGGGGACTAACACAGTATTAGTGCATTTTGAACACTGGTACCTGTCACAGTCACAATGTGGGACAAGCGTCCCAATTTGTGGGACGCTTGAAAAGACTTGGAAATGAGGGAACTGTCCCACGCATCTAGGCATGGGTATGGAGGGGCAATGCCCCCCCCCCCAAACGCCCTGACTGCCCCACCAAATGTTATAGACCTGCGCAGTGACGCCACCAGCCCTGTTCCACTAGTGGATTCCTCATTCATTTTCCTCATAGACTTTTCGAAAATGGTTAATAAAAACACGATTGCGCCGCGGCCAAAGCCAACTCGGGTCGTGACAAATCATGACAACAAACACAATATCGTCATATAATATATAATTAGGAAGAAGTAGAAAGCGGCATGAGACAAGACTTTTTGTTTCGTTTTTCATCTTAGAAATGATTTGATTGTCCCAGAAGTTTGTGTGTGTCATCATGATTCGTCACGACTCGAGTTGGCTTTGTCCGCGGCGTAATCGTCTTAATATAAGTTATTTTCGAAAAGTCTATGAGAAAAATTAATGGGAAATCCATTTCTGGAATCCGCCCCTGTCTGGTCACCCTAATTTGTATAATCCGAGTTGCAGATCCATAAGGGTCCACATTTGGTTCCTAACCATCATTCAGCTGGCCCTACGGCCCTAGGAGCCGGGACCCCTATGACCCCTAGGTCAGCAACCCAAGATGGTGAAAGAGCCATTTTTGACCCAAAATTAAATTCAAAATGTGTCTGGAGCCGCATTTTATTTTTTATTTTTTTCCTGAGAGTGTGCAAATGTGAACCAAATGGACCCTGGCGGGTCCATTTGCACACTCTCAGAAAAAAAGGTCCTTAAAGAAAAATCATTAACATGGTGAAACACAACCTTTCTTCAGAAATTGAGTTTCTAAAAAAAAATAAAGGAGTTTTACAGAACTCCATTTCTAGTCCACACAGCATATCTAAGGTATATTAATGACATAGTAAACTGAGTAAACCTTTGAAAATGGGTGGTTCAGATTGAAAGCTCCACCTCTGATAACTGCTGGGCTTTTTTGACATGGCCAAGTGCTACTTTAACTGGCAACTGGCAGACAGCGCAACACGTTTTGGGTGACTGAAATGTTTATATTATTTTGGTGCAGATCACCCCAGTGTGTGTATGTAATAATGCTACAGCCACTGAGCCACTAGGGCTGTGTTCTAGAGCCCAGTGTGTATGTAATAATGCTACAGCCAGGGAGCCACTAGGGCTGTGTTCTAGAGCCCAGTGTGTATGTAATAATGCTACAGCCACTGAGCCACTAGGGCTGTGTTCTAGAGCCCAGTGTGTATGTAATAATGCTACATCCAGGGAGCCACTAGGGCTGTGTTCTAGAGCCCAGTGTGTATGTAATAATGCTACATCCACTGAGCCACTAGGGCTGTGTTCTAGAGCCGCATGCGGCCCCTGAGCCGCAGGTTGCTGACCCCTGCCCTAGGGGCTAGTCATATGGGAGTATTGCGAGGATGGCTGTGGTCTGTCTGTGTCAGTCTATATAGCCTAATGTTGGGTAACGTCAAGCCAGTCAACGAAGAAGCAGTTTATCACATTCCACAAACCAGTTGTAATTGTATTAACCATTTGCGTACTGAACGCATTTTGGTGTTTTATAGCTGTTGAAAAATAGCAGATCTACAAGCTCATATCGCACCACTCGAGCTTGTAGATCTGCTATTTTTGAAAAATTGTGAAACTGTGCTGCGAATCTCTGAATGCATTAATTTGGAAGCATACATTTCTAACTCAATTTTTTGCTTCTGGGGCGATCCCTAAAACAACATGTTTTCAGATGGGGGTCTGCAGCCAAAAATGAATAATTCTGGTGGTCTAATACTGTACATACAACCCCCCCCCCCCCCCCCCCCCCCCCTCCTCTTCTTCTGAAAAGCTACAACTATCATGGCTCAAATGTGAAAATTAAATAATGGGCCTTGACATGAGAAGGGTTGAAATAAGCCAGGGGTTTTCAACAGGTGGTCCGGGGACCACAGTGGTCCTTGAGAGGGTTCCAGGTGGTCCCCAGCTAAGTTGGTTAAACAGATGTAAGTCTTGAGAGTGTGAAAATGAAACCAAATGGACCCTTGCGGGTCCATTTGGTTTCATTTTCACACTCTCAAGAGTTAAAATATTCATCATGTGAATTATCCCAACCAAGTCTACACAACTAGAGAATGTAGAAGATTAATGGTTATTTTGACCTGCATGTTTGCCTGTTTTGTTTCCCCAAATCCAGCCTGGAATTGTGGACAACCCCCCCCCCCCCCCCCCCCCCCCCCCCCCAAAAAAAAAAAATTCTTTAGTTTTAGGTCTTTTAGGGTGAAAATGTAATCAAATGGTGGTCCGTGGCTCAAATGCTCAATAAATGGTGGTCCTTGGTGTCAAAAGGGTTGAAAACCCCTGAAATAATCCATTGTATTTGTGCTGCTCATATCACTCACCATGCACTCACTGTTCACTGCAGTGCTGACATCAAACCTCACCTAAAACTATTGTTTTAATAACCTCCACCAATAGCAACGACAATTGGTATATGTAGCTGAATATAAAGTGTGTTTTGTTGATTAACCAAAAGGTCGTGTCACAATGCAGTCTATTCAATATGTCTTTTCTTGTTGTTGTTGACAACAATAATGCGATGCAAACATTAGTGTGTGTCAGTTAAATACCAGCCAGCAGTCAGAGTTGCGACATTGAGGGGTCAGACACTGAGCTGCTGTTACTGCAGCCTGAATAGACATACAGGAGTTGGAAATACATTGTTTTGAGCGAGGGAGGCGCACATTTAAAGTATTGTAACAACTAAATAAAGTCTCTGTACTGTTTATGTTGTACTAGTATTACTACAAACAAGAGTTTTTTTGGGGCCCATTTGACCCCATTTGTTGTCGTCTCCATTTTCAATAGAAGTCCATGTAGAACAGTGGTTTTCAACAGGTGGTCCCTGAGAGGGTTCCAGGTGGTCCCCAGCTAAGTTGGTTAACCAGATGTAACTCTTGAGAACGTAAAAATGAAACCAAATGGACCCTTGCGGGTCCATTTGGTTTCATTTTTACACTCTCAAGAGTTAAAATATTCACCATCTGAATTAGCCCAAGTCTAGACAACTAGAAGATTAATGGTAATTTATGATCTGCATGTTATGCCTGTTGCCAAGCGAAAGAAATCTTTAGTGTTGAGATCTGTGGGGCTAAAATGTCCTCAAATGGTGGTCCGTGGCGGAAATTCTGAATAAATGGTGGGCCCTGGTATGAAAAAGGTTGAAAACCACTGCTCCATTGGAATTTGGACTGACCCCATGCAGTGAACGGAGTTGTCGTAACCCCTGTCTGCACTCCAAAGCTCTGCCACCCAGTAACAGTCTAGTCACTGTCACCGAGTATTCCTGGTGTTTATGTCCCAATAAAACGGTTTTACGTTCAATATGAGCCACTCAAAGTATTAATGGTCGACATTTACTGTTCTATTTTATTTCCATCCTACAAGGAGGCAGGCTGGAAGCTAACCGGGTAATGCAATGCTAGTCCGATCCGATGTGCTGCTGTACAGCCAACCAGAGCCTTAGAAACAGACAGAGCTGCGACATTGAGGGGGAAGAAAACTCCCCTGGTCACGTGGTCCATGTGACCGCGCGAGCCCCATAGACTCCAATGCAACCAGTAACTTCCGGTTGTCCCTGTTCAATAGAAGTCTACGTAGAGGAGCCCGCATTGGACTGGCCCCATGAAGTGAACGGAGTTGTCGTAACTTTTGTCCATTTCTAAGGCTCTGTACAGCTAGCAGGGCTGCTGGCTCGCTGCTGCTAGCCTTAGTAGCCATTTTGGAAAAGGGGAAATACATTAGATAGATAGACGACATATTCACACGCCTTACCTTTACCAAAGCAACTTCAGCTTTGTACTGTCGCTGTGCCACCAAGAGAAGAAATAAGAAACGGGTGAAAAAGAAAAACGAGCTTGTTTTGTGTTATTATTTCCAACTTGACACCTCTTGTCTGTCAGTGCAGAGCAGTGATGATGGTCAACCATTACAACACTACTGACACCGGGTTGCCAGGTCTGGTCTGTCCCCACTGCATCAACCATTACAACACTACTGACACCGGGTTGCCAGGTCTGGTCTGTCCTCACTGCATCAACCATTACAACACTACTGACACCGGGTTGCCAGGTCTGGTCTGTCCCCACTGCATCAACCATTACAACACTACTGACACCGGGTTGCCAGGTCTGGTCTGTCCCCACTGCATCAACCATTACAACACTACTGACACCGGGTTGCCAGGTCTGGTCTGTCCCCACTGCATCAACCATTACAACACTACTGACACCGGGTTGCCAGGTCTGGCTCGTCTGTCCCCACTGCATCAACCATTACAACACTACTGACACCGGGTTGCCAGGTCTGGTCTGTCCTCACTGCATCAACCATTACAACACTACTGACACCGGGTTGCCAGATCTAGCTCGTCTGTCCCCACTGCATCAACCATTACAACACTACTGACACCGGGTTGCCAGGTCTGGTCTGTCCTCACTGCATCAACCATTACAACACAACTGACACCGGGTTGCCAGGTCTGGTCTGTCCTCACTGCATCAACCATTACAACACTACCGACACCGGGTTGCCAGGTCTGGTCTGTCCTCACTGCATCAACCATTACAACACTACCAAGACCGGGTTGCCAGGTTAAAAGAGTCGGGTACTAGACTGACCTGCCTGGAGTGACCGCCCTAGACTGTCGCCAATTGAAAATGTGTGGCGCATTATTAAGCGCAAATTACGACATTAGAGACCCTGGAATGTTTGACAACCAGTCGTACATCAAGCAAGAAAATAAAGGAATTTCACCTGCAAAGACACTTCGTTCCCTGCAGTTCCCAAACACTTACTGAGTGTTGTTAGATGAAAAGGTGATGTAACAGTGGGTGAACATACCCCCGTCCCAACGTCATTTAACGTGTTGCAGGGACCAAATTCGTGATAGTGCAATCAATTGATTATAGGCTGCAAAGGATTTGTAACTCAGTGTATTCTGTTTTTATTTACATTTTGCACAACGTCCGAACTTCAATGGAATTGGGGTTGTAATTCCAAGGGATGTCATCCTACAACATCGATAACAATGATAATTTAAAGGTAGGGTAAGTGATTTGAAATTCATTGTGTAGTACCAGCCTGGTGCATTAGGGGCGCCCAAGAGTAGCTACACTATGTGAACCTGCTTCTCCATCCTGATTGGAGGAGAATTCACCCTCCACCTGGGGAACTTTTATTAGCTCCTCTGCTAACGTGGGGGAGGGGGAAACTCCATATATGGTCTGCACACCTTATAATAGAGCATTTTAACAGAAAAAAAATTGGGTGATATCTGACAAAAGTGAAATCACTTCCCCTACCTTTAAACAAGGATTTCTCTTCATTGTCAATGGAGGTTTGAAACAAACATTGTTGAACAATAAACATTAAAGCTGTATAAAAATAAAACATGCAGAAATCACACTTGTGTGAAATGAGCGGTGCCTTTAATCACTGATGTATAGAGACAGATGCTTGCACATTTACCTAAGTACATTTTGTTCAGTACTTTAACCTCTACTCCAGTACATCTCAGAGGAGAATATCATACTGTTTACTAAACTACATGATCTGATTGGTTGATTACAAAATACATTAACCACTTCAGCCACTTCAGTCATTCTGACTGTGATCTACAAGATCACACATGTCAAGAAAAAATATACATACATTTGAAAACATGTGAAATGAGACATTCTGCATAATGAGTAGCCTACTTTTACTTCTGGTACAAAGTGCATTTTGAAGACAATACCACTTATAATAATACTTATACTTTTATTATGAGTACTTTTTCCCCACCACTGGTCATGTGACATCACAGGGGGAGGAGTCTTAAGGAATGAACACACACAACAAAGACACGTGTTGGAGCGTCTTGCACTGCTCAAAAACGGGCCATTATAGTTCCACATTGCATATTACTGCTGTAGTGAAAATAGCTAAAAACTAAATTTTGAGATTGTAGATCAGCTGAATTATATATTTCTTTCAATTGGAAAACTGGAAAGGCCTTTAATTATAGTTGTAAGAAAGGCCTCGAACATTGTACGCACGCACGCTTAGTGATTTGCATATCAATATATCAATCAAAATCTGATCCTGTACTTATCATATCGAACTCTTGATAAATATTGGTATTTATATTGATATATTGGTAATTAACTAGGACCTTACCCGTTGTGAATATATGAACACCAAATGATGTACAGTGTAAAGTGAATTAATAGATCATAACGGTGTGGGCAGTGAATTAATTTAAGTAGCTGGCAAAGGGGGTGTAATAACTGTGTGTTATTACCCCCCCCTGTGTGTGTGTGTGTGTGTGTGTGTGTGTGTGTGTGTGTGTGTGTGCGCGTGTGTGTGTGTGTGTGTGTGTGTGTGCGTGTGTGTGTGTGTGTGTGTCCATCTTAGCAAAGTCTAGCAATGCAGTACGCGTCGCGCGCACACACGCACACACACACACACACACACACACACACACACACACACACACACACACACACACACACACACACACACACACACACACACACACACACACACACACCATCACTAAAATTACTGTGGAAGTAAACATCATATCATGTGAATACAGCGGTCAGTGAGCTAGTAGAGTACTGGACCGAGCGTGCAGCGCTGGGAGTGACACAACACAATGTGCCCCATGCAGGAAATTACGAAGACGTCCTTCAGACGGACAGACATTTCCTTATTTATAGTATGGAATATGGATATATTTTTAAAAAGAGTAATACTCATTAAAATAAGCTAATTTAGACTGAAGCAATGTACGTTTGCAAAATCAATCTCAGATCAGTTATCTGATATTAACCTGAGGACCACATTAAGTGATGCTGGGGGCCGTGTGTGGACCCCCGGGCCACCAGTTGTCCATATATGGTCAAGCAACGCTCATAAAACCCTACAGTGATGTCACATGATGATCAGAGGAGCAGAGTTTTTACCAACATCATTAGTACAGGGGCAGAAGAATGGATATAGTCTCTCAGTGAATGAACATCCAGTGTAAGAGTAGAGCAGAACTCTGGTCTCCACATCATAAAAGGAGACCAGACCCTCCTCATAATCCACAAACACTCCTACTGTCTGGACCTTCTCTCTGACAGGGAGGACGACAGCAGGGGAAGCAGCAGCCTGGTACTCATTACCATTCATCAACCCTATAGTCCAGTAACCATTGGTGGGACTCAATGTGATCTTTCCCTTCCTGTTTATGGACTCTCTGACCACTCCTAGATCCCACCCAGTCTTCCCTTTAACCTGAACCTCATAGTAAAACCTTCCCGAGGAGAATCCTTGTTTTCCTAAGACACAGACGACATAAGAGAATCTCTCTTTGTTTTTGGGGATTTTCTTCCGTTTGTCTCCATGACTCACTTGTTTTCCATCCTCAGACAGGATGAGTTCAGGATGTGCTGTTTGAGGATCCAGAGTCACATCCACTGCAGATCTTTTCCTCAGTTCTGCTCCCTCCAGGTCTTTAATAAGAGCCTGTAAGTCAAATGAATATTCAATAATCAATCAATATTATAGATTAATGTGTTATAATCATCATTTACTCTTACTCAATACTCGGTGATTCTCAACATTGTGCGTTTCAAGGACTCCTCCCAGTATGGCATAAATTAGGCCAGGGACCCCCAGATGATACAATTTGTATAATTCACATACAAAGTGTTCCATGTGTTACACTTCATGTGCACGTTATTTTCAAATGATCGGCTCAGGAGTGAGGAAAAATAATGGGACATCCCTATAGTGTCACTATTATATCCATACAATGCAAATAGACTGGATATTGTACTATTGTGTATATGTATGAAATGTTATAATTTCAATGAATTGAAATGTTTTCCCCCCTGTGATGACCATATAAGGAGTTCCTCCCCGTCCCCAGTGACCCCCATGTGGAGTGTGATAAAACCCATAGATATACAACCCCAAATCCGTTGAAATTGGGACGTTGTGTAAAATGTAAATAAAAACAGAATGCATTGATTTGCAAATCGTTTTCAACCTCTATTCAGTTGAATACAACACAAAGACAATATAATTAATGTTCAAACTGATAAACTTTATTGTTTTTTGAAATTATACAATCTTTTGTAAATTGATCCCTGCAACACGTACCAAAAAAGTTGGGACGGGGGCAACAAAAGATTGGGAAAGGTCATGAATGCACAAATAACGCCTGTTTGGAACATTCCACAGGTAAACAGGTTAATTTTAAACAGTTTAATATCGTTATTGAGTATAACAAGACCATCCCAGTCGCTCACAATCAAAGATGGGGCGAGGTTCACCACTTTGTGAACAATTCTGTGAGAAAATCATCCAACGGTTTAAAAACAATGTTTCTCAACATTCAATTGCAAGGAATTTGGTGATTTCATCATCTACAGTCCATAATATAATCAAAACATTCAAAGAATCTGAAGAACTTGCTATACTAAAGCGTCAAGGCCGAAAACCAACACCAAACACTTGTGACCTTTGATCCCTCAGGTGGCTCTGCATTAAAAACTGACATCATTGTGTAAAGGATATTACTGTGTGGACTCAGGAACACTCAGAAAACCATTGTCAGTTTACAGAATTTGACGCTACACCTGCGATTGCAAGTTAAAACTCTACCATGCAAAGCAAAGCCATACATCAGAAAGGTTGGTTTGAAAAAACAACTAGAAAAACAACCAGAAATGCCTTCTCTGGGTACAATATCATTTAAAATGGTTATACACAAAGTGGAAAAGTGGGCTGTGGTCTGATGAGTCCACATTTCTAATGATAGTGGACCCAGAGAAGGCATTTCTGGTTTTTTTCAAACCAACCTTTCTGATGTATGGCTTTGCTTTTCGATGGTAGATTTTTAACTTGCAATTGCAGGTGTAGCGACAAATTATGTAAACTGACAATGGTTTTCTGAGTGTTCCTGAGTCCACACAATAATATCCCTTACACAATGATGTCAGTTTTTAATGCAGAGCCACCTGAGGGATCAAAGGTCACAAGTGCTAGATGTTGGTTTTCGGCCTTGATGCTTTAGTATAGCAAGTTCTTCAGATTATTTGAATGTTTTGATTATATTATGGACTGTAGATGATGAAATCACCAAATTCCTTGCAATTGAATGTTGAGAAACATTGTTTTTAAATCGTTAGATGATTTTCTCACAGAATTGTTCACAAAGTGGTGAACCTCGCCCCATCTTTGATTGTGAGCGACTGGGATGGTCCCGTTATACTCAATAACAATATTAAACTGTTTAAAATTAACCTGTTTACCTGTGGAATGTTCCAAACAGGTGTTATTTGTGCATTCATGACCTTTCCCAGTCTTTTGTTGCCTCCGTCCCAACTTTTTTGGTACGTGTTGCAGGGATCAATTTACAAAAGATTGTATAATTTCAAAAAACAATAAAGTTTATCAGTTTGAACATTAAATATACTGTCTTTGTAGTGTATTAAACTCAATATAGGTTGAAAACGATTTGCAAATCAATGCATTCTGTTTTTATTGACATTTTTCACAACGTCCCAATTTCAACGGATTTGGGGTTATAATAAGCAATAGATTGGATAGTGGGTTCCTCCTCCTGTTCTCTTACATTAAGATTGCTCACACACACAGCACATAAGATTTCCGTGTAGGAAGTGTTGCATTCTGGGTGTTGTAGTTCTCGAGACATTGCCTCGTTTCGAGGCCAGTCTCAAGACAAATTTTCATTGTCTCGGTCTTGTTTTTGTCTCGCTTTGTTTTGTTTTGTCTTGGTCTTGTCTTGACCTTGCGGCTCTCCACTTCATTTGTCTTGTGGTCTCGTCTTGTTCTCGTATAATTTTGTCTTGGTCTTGTCTCGACCTCGGAGCCATTGTCTCGGGTCTTGATCGCCAGCAAGACCTCTCGAGACAAGACAATGCAAAGGAAAAGTTCACAAATAGCAATATACTTTTTTTCTTCTGTAAATATTGAAAAGAAAGAAGACAGACACTGGGATGTGTCTGATTAGGGATTTTTTATTTTCTTGTTATCAACCATATCGCCCCAGCCCTATTATATTATTAGTAGTTTTGTTTAAAAATGTAATGGTGGAAGGGGGCAAAACAATCAAATTCAGTGTTACTAATAATAGAAGATGGAAAATCATTAAGAACGTTATTATATGTTAAAATGGGCATGACAAGACTATAGGTCTTGGCCTCGGTCTTGACCAGTCTTGTTCTCGGCCCCTCTAGGTCTTGGTCTTGTCTTGTTCTCGTGCCCGCTAGGTCTTGGTCTTGTCTTGATCTCGACCCTCTAGGTGCTAGTCTCGTCTCGATCTCATCTCGATCAAGTCCGTGGTTGTCTTGGTCTCGTCTTGTTCTTGACCCCTCTAGGTCCTAGTCTCGCCTCGATCTCGTCTCGATTGATCCGTGGTTGTCTTGGTCTTGTCTTGGTCTCGATTTAAGTGGTCTCGACTACAACGCTAATTCTGGGATCGCTAAAGGGGCTGCTAGAACACGCTGGATCTAAATGAATGTGCGCGTGCGTTAGGAACCAATCATGAGCCGTCTTGAGTGGGAGGAGCTTAGGTTGGTGTTAATGTGATGGGGCCAAAACTGCAATCCAACTTTCAGCCACTATGTCTATTTGGCCTCATGGTTTCCTCTATGTGTGTTCTCTGTAGTTTAATACCTCTATGATAAAACTCTACTTTCAGTTTGGGCTTTGGGAGAAAAGCCTTTCTTTCAGTGTTACTAATAATAGAAGATGGAAAATCATTAAGAACGTTATTATATGTTAAAATGGGCATGACAAGACTATAGGTCTTGGCCTCGGTCTTGACCAGTCTTGTTCTCGGCCCCTCTAGGTCTTGGTCTTGTCTTGTTCTCGTGCCCGCTAGGTCTTGGTCTTGTCTTGATCTCGACCCTCTAGGTGCTAGTCTCGTCTCGATCTCATCTCGATCAAGTCCGTGGTTGTCTTGGTCTCGTCTTGTTCTTGACCCCTCTAGGTCCTAGTCTCGCCTCGATCTCGTCTCGATTGATCCGTGGTTGTCTTGGTCTTGTCTTGGTCTCGATTTAAGTGGTCTCGACTACAACGCTAATTCTGGGATCGCTAAAGGGGCTGCTAGAACACGCTGGATCTAAATGAATGTGCGCGTGCGTTAGGAACCAATCATGAGCCGTCTTGAGTGGGAGGAGCTTAGGTTGGTGTTAATGTGATGGGGCCAAAACTGCAATCCAACTTTCAGCCACTATGTCTATTTGGCCTCATGGTTTCCTCTATGTGTGTTCTCTGTAGTTTAATACCTCTATGATAAAACTCTACTTTCAGTTTGGGCTTTGGGAGAAAAGCCTTTCGTCCAATCAGGATCGAGTGGGGCGTGGGCCTTGGTGTATGTGCTGTTGGCCTGTTGCACCCCCACTGTAGAGTGTGTGCATGTGCACATCTTCTTACTGTGGGGGGACAGGAGTTTTTTTCCAAATCGCCCAAATCACTGAATGATCCTTTAAATACGGGATCAGGCTAAATCAGTATTGACATCACATGATCGGAACCTGTGGGAGCAAAGAAATGTGATCTAAACATCCCTAAAATCAATTCTCTTGGTCCACAGAATCCTCCAAATAAACAACAATACATCTCATCATTCAGTAAAAAATGACAGTCCAAAAGATCTTTAGAACGCATCTAGAATTCATAAACCCATCCTCTGGAGAAGACATCAATACCACAATGTGCAAGCACAGCAGCAGGATTTGTGCACAGTTGTGACTTAAGATGAGTGGCCAATGGAATACAACCACCCTAAGGACTACTGTCTGTACTATCCAGGCCTGCCTATGTGAATAGAGTTGCTACATTTAAACTGTTTGTTCTAAATTGTAAATTGAAATGTTCTGAATATTCAAAAGGACATTTTCTCAGCTCTGGGTATTTTGGTGCAACCAGTTTTATAGCAAAAGGCCAATGCACACCTCAACAGGCTGCTGACAGGGTGTTACATGTAGGCAGTGGAGCAACATAGAAAGGTCCTGCAAACTGTCAAACTGGGTTAGTTTAACATTGAATCTCCTTCAAATAATTTAAAATATCATTGAATGATGCATCATATAAAAGTTAATATTCTGTCTGTCTGTAATCAAAAATTATTCTGTCCAGCACGAGTACCATATAGTGGGTCTAACTTTAATAGTATAAATACCTGTTGTGTGATCTTGTGTTCATATTGCTGCTTGTCTCTCTGCAGATCCAGGATGGATTCCTGGAAGTGTTTCAGGTCCTCCTCCAGGTCCATGCGGAGATTCTTCTCTTGATCCAGAGAATCCTACAAATGAACAACAATATATTACATCCTTTAGTAAACATGACAGTTAAGATCAAACAGATCTTATGAATTAATCTAGAATTCATGAAAGTGTCCTGGACAACAACCCCCATAAGATGACTCACAGCTTAACCTTATGTCAAATTAAAATACCTGTAGTTCTTTGATCTTGTGTTCATATTGCTGCTTGTCTCTCAGCCGATCCATGATGGATTCCTGGGAGTGTTTCAGGTCCTCCTCCATCTTTCTCTCAGCTCTCTGCAGGTCCAGGTGGAGGTGATCTCTCTGCTTCTCAGCGTTGATACGAGCAGCATGCTCAGCCTCCATCTGCTGCTGGACCTCTTTAATACCAACCTGGAATTATAAGGTTCAAGGTTCAAGGTACATAATCTATCATATTGTCAATGTTGACAAGAAGAGCATCCGGCTCTACCTTGAAGTATACTGTAAGTAACTGTAAGTTTTCTTGAACATTTAGAAATGTTGCAGTTGACACATTTTGTTGCCCCACTTGGCCTGCAGTGCATATTGTGTGTTTACATACTGGTCTCACTGGACTGCAATAATGAGTTTACTGATTTGAACATTACATCTGTTTATTTCATTAATGTAAATGTAATCATTACAATTAAACTCTTTCCACCACCTCTCCCTTACAGCGCCCCCTAATGACAATAAAGGATACCTGCAGCTCTTTGATTGTCTTCTGTAGATGAACAGAAGAACGCTCATCTTCAATCTTATCCAGAAGAAAGATTATTTCCTCTTTGTTCCTGTGGACCAGCAGAGAGTCATTCTACAGTAGAATACAGTATATATGGACCATAGAGTCATTCTACAGTAGAATACAGTATATATGGACCAGCAGAGAGTCATTCTACAGTAGAATACAGTATATATGGACCAGCAGAGAGTCATTCTACAGTAGAATACAGTATATATGGACCAGCAGAGAGTCATTCTACAGTAGAATACAGTATATATGGTACAGGTCATTTCATACTGTGTTCCACATTACATCTTGATCTCCTCCTCCAGCTTTCTGTTGTCTCTCTGCAGATCCATGATGGATTCCTGGGAGTGTTTCAGTTCCTTCTCCAGCTCCATGCGGACCTTCTTCTCTTGCTCCAAAATCTAAGAAGAATACATGTGTGTGATGATAAGAGTGCACCACATTTCACACATGTGTGATTTTTTTTCCTGTCTTTTGAATACAAAAGTCTCAGGTTTACACAAGGCTACTAACTACTAAAAACTACAACATTTGTTGGGGGATAGAACGTATATTTATATTTTGTATCTACTTGAAAGTTAATGAAAAAATGTCTGTCTGATTAATTTATTTTGGCAGTGAATGAGTTAAGAAAGGTAAACTGACTCACAAGATCCTTCTGCTGGTCTCTGTAAACACAGATAATTTTCTGTCATTTCTAATGCATCTCTGTGCATCTCTACTGTGCAAACTGGTTGTGGTTATGGTTATAGAATGGCTGTCAATGTCTGACTAATGACAATGATAACCAATGACTAGTCTAATCTAAATACTGCACTAGAGTCTTTATGATGATGTGTAAATGTTTTATATTCTAACCTGTGGTCAGTAGAGTGTTGTCTTTATGATGATGTGTAAATGTTTTATATTCTAACCTGTGGTCAGTAGAGTGTTGTCTTTATGATGATGTGTAAATGTTTTATATTCTAACCTGTGGTCAGTAGAGTGTTGTCTTTATGATGATGTGTAAATATTTAGATTCTAACCTGTGTTCATTAGAGTCCTTTAAGCTCAGAGGGGGGTCCATGGACCAGTCACCCTCCACAGACTGAGAGCTGCAGGGTAAGAGATGATGAAACATTATTACATGGCTGGAATGAATCTCCAATCAGAAGTATACTGTATGTCTATATATGGATTTAACATTATTCTAGACCCCCAGGTGTTGTTTTTCATTCTGACCTCAGATCAGTAGAGCGGTGTCCATCTTTGAAGTTAAACGGTTCTCCCATGGACCGGTCACTCTTCATAGAGTTACAGCTGGGTGCACTCTGCTCATGGACCCTGACACAACGAGAATAAACAGGTTATTAGAACTCTTTACCATCACCATGCTCCATATAAATCTGGACTCATTGCATACATCATTCATTCATGTTGTGACGTTCTACTGAAGAGGACTTCTGTTCTTGGACAGTGTCTGCATGGTAAATTGCTGGTTCAACTTGGTTGACTGCTTGGATTATGTTGGTCTTCTGAAGGTGTAAGCTACCTTCTGATACTACTGAGAAATAGCTTTTTGAACTACAATCTGCTAGTCGTCACTCTGCACTTGGGTTCAGTATCTTATGCTACCCTAACAGTCCTAAAAGAGCAATTTCCATGAAAGCTACTTTATTATTGGGAAAAAAAATGCATATTTGTGTGTATTTTCATTCTGACCTCTGGTCAGTAGAGAGGTGTCCATCTTTGAAGTTTATAGGATTTCCCATGGAACTGTCACTCTTCATAGAGTTACAGCTGGGTGGATTCTGCTTATGGATCCTGAGACAACAACATGATGGAGAATAAATAGTTTATTAGAACCGTAAACAAGATACAGTATATTGTATCTCATGATCTCTGTTCAGCACAGGTTACAGAAACTACAACATGCATATTGTTTATGCAGTGGATTGTTCATCTGTGTCCTGATCAGTGTGTTGATACTTCTGTATTTGCTTCAACACATGGTGACAGTATAAAACTGCACTTATAATGTATAAAGGTAGGAATAATCTACTCCCTGGAAATATCCAGGGGATATTTTTATGACAGAGAGGGGGGTTATAACTTAAGGCACGATTTAAACTTTAAAACTATAATGGCAAAATGAAAATCTTTTGTATATCAATCTGTGGAGTAAAACTATGTATGGAACAGTATGCATAGGGCAATGCCCAAGTATGAAACAATTTAAGAAAATGTATAAAGATGGCATTATTATGAGGTATAGGGAGGAAGAGTTACAGTAATGTAAAGTTTAGATAAATAAAATAATGATTATGATGGTTTATAATAATTATAATTATATAATTATGACTATATTACATGTAGTAAAAATGGTTCGCATGACAGGTGCCACTGTCAAGAGAATGGATATAAAGTTGTTGTTTTTTTTCCATATGGGCGATGGTCCATCTGCTGTTCTATTTGTTTATTTGTTTGTGCATCAACCACTGATTTAGCTGACGACCCCCTGGGTCCCCCTCAAGGACCCCTGGGCGTCCCCGAACCACACTGGTCATCTTTGTAAAAGAAGTGTTTGTAAAAAGATGACCTGGTCATATTTGTGAAGTTAGTGTTAGTAAAAGAGAGAGAGAGAGAGAGAGAGAGAGTTCTGTGGTTAGTGGTACAGTACACAGCTGGTGCTACCAATAAACTAATAGTCTGTAGTGAATGGATCTGATCTGAGCAGAATTAATAAAGCAACAGGAACTGCATACTATGTATGTTTATCATTATGCCTTTTTTATGCATTAAAAACATGTTTGTTCGAACTGTAGGCCTATCAAATAGCAGGCCAGTACAAAAAATAAATAACAGCCTATACTGCAAATAAACTCCTGGGTTCTGAATTGATTTTGAATAATTACAGGCCAGGCTACTATTTAGTAATCTACCATATTCATAGCATTCATGAATTAAGCTGGGGGACCCCCACAGTCCCTACAATGTTCAGTGGAAAAGTGGTCATTGTTATTTCAACAACAATAGACTATATATATATATATATATATATATATATATATATATATATATATATATATATATATATATATATATATATATATATATATATATATATATATATATATATATATATATATATATATATATATATATTATAGGCTATAGGAAAACATGGCATATTTTGAAGCTGTGAATAATAATCTCATTAAAATGTGTAATCATTCAACAGCCCTAGTAAAAGATGTTTATGGTCTTGTTTATAAAGTTAGTAGCCTATTAGTAAAATGTTCTAGTTCAGTGTTAGTAAAAACAGGTAAAGTGTAAGTTGAGCAGAACAAACAGCTGCCACTCAGAGCATCTCTCTGTCCTCATTCACACAAACTAACATTCTCTTTGTCAAGGGGGCAGAGGGGCATGTTTGATTGGCCCTCTCTCGCCATCAAACACAAATGTTTGGTCAAACCATAAGTGTTGTTTGTGTGTGAATGAGGCCTATAGTTTACCTCTCATGTTTAGAGACCACGCCCCCTTCCTCTCTGTCACTCATGGTGGAGCGGAGACCTACACACACACGCACACGCACACGCACACGCACACACACACACGCAATATGGTGCAATGCAACGATATACAGGCTTTAGCAACGTAAATCTAAACAAAATAAACATTTCATATCGGCTAACTTTCAGATACAGCTCATCAAAGCTAGCCTAAACAGTGAAACCAAAACGTCAAAGGCAGCATATGTCAACAAACAATTCACCTAGATTAAACAGAAGAGGTGCAAACGTCACATCCCTAATTAAATATAAACACTGTCCACATTAACTACAACCTGCATGTACTTACAGACAAATAATGTCCAAGGATAAAACGTTTTAAGATGAATTCTCAGTGGAAAATGTCACCTCTACTTAGTACTTAGTACTGACTTAAGTTTCACTTTCACTCCCTCTAGACTAGTCTATCAGAGCCATAGAGTATAGACAGAATTACGACAACTCCGTCCACTTCATGGGGTCAGTCTAATGGCGGCTCTTCTACTTAAGACTTGAATGGAGAATGGGGACAACAAATAGGGACAAGTCCTGGACCTGAAGTGGGCAGAAATGCAGTGGACTCAGGCAACAGCCCAGAGTTAATGAGAATAAATCGCTTTATTTTAGATCTTTTTTTTTAGTAATAGTACAACATAAACATTATTGTGTACAGTAAAATTGTAATTTATTACAATACCGTTGACATGTTGAAAACATGCATTAAATAGGTATTATTGCGCAGCCCTCGTATCGTTGAAAACAATACATTTCCAACTCTAGTTTGTCCCTATTCGGACCCATGACCAGCACTCGAGCGCTCGGTTTCTGACCCCTCAATGTCGCAACTCTTCCACTAGATGTCTCTGTAGTCTAGTCAGAGAGCTGCGACACTCCTGTTGAAGCTGCGCCCACACTACACTTTGCACTGCGTACAAAAGACGCAGCGTCTTGGTGTCACATGACGTGTTTTATACAGGCGCTGGATGGAAAGAGACGTAGGACGCAACTTCCTTTTTGCGCAAGGCCGTGCGTCCCCTGGAAGCACGGGGGGTTTTATTTCCCAGCCACAGCCATTCTAAAACTCCAAACATGGTGAGTGCATGTACATCATTTGTAAGTTGAAATGTGTTTATAGCCTGACTCTGTTGATTCACATGCTACGGCTGAAAAGAGAGTCATTTTATCAGCTCAGTCTCATGTGAACACACCAGGCAGTTTATAAATTACTCAGTGTTTAAATGTTTGATGTTCATTAGCTGCCTCGTCATCGCCGCCTTCCTTACAAACCCATTATAACTTAAACTCCATTTTAACCATAATAATTTAATTTTAACCATAATAATTGAAAACAACCAATCTTTTTTTCTGATGACTGATTATAATGTGAGGTGGCGTGGAATTTCATTCTCAGCTTTCATTTACCGTTATCTGCTAAATATAGTTTTGGAAAATGTAGCAGCCAAACAATTAACACAATATTTTAAAAATAAATGAAAACAGTAAATGAAAAAGCACAGCCCCTCACATACAGGAAGGAGGCAGGGCAGGGGTGTCTGGGGTGTTCTCATGAGTCTGAGTAGAACATTTAAAAAAAGTATTTTAGATTTTATTTCCCAAGTGAAATTTTGTTCCAAAAATACCTACAGTCTCAGCCTCAGCCTTGTAGGAAAGTGCACAAAAGGTTTTATGTAAATTACACACAGTGTTTGTGTTGAAAATGGACCAATCCTGCAGACTTTGAAACATTAGCCAATGAGGATGGAATATGAGATGTGACTATAGAGCCAAACAAATCATTTATAAAAAGATGAAAAACAGCAGGTTACAACATTTTTGGTTGCTTTTGTAATGTGTTTGTTGACATGACCTGTCATGTCCAGAGCTAAGTAAATTGATAACTAGACCTGTACGTGCTGAAGAGTGCTGCAACTTGGCTGAAAATTTGACTGCTTAAGTAATCAATAATGGCAGGTGTGGTTGCTATGGCACTAGCTGGGTTGCCAGGCCTGCTCTATCACTACGTCAACCATTACAACACTAACACCAGCAGGGTTCCCAGGTCTGCTCTGTCACTACGTCAACCATTACAACACTACTAACACCAGCAGGGTTGCCAGGTTGCTCTGTCACTAGTCAACCATTACAACACTACTAACACCAGCAGGGTTGCCAGGTCTGCTCTGTCACTGCAGGTCGATGATGGTCAACCATTACAACACTACTAACACCAGCTGGGTTGCCAGGTCTGCTCTGTCACTACGTCAACCATTACAACACTACTAACACCAGCTGGGTTGCCAGGTCTGCTCTGTCACTACGTCAACCATTACAACACTACTAACACCAGCTGGGTTGCCAGGTCTGCTCTGTCACTACGTCAACCATTACAACACTACTAACACCAGCTGGGTTGCCAGGTCTGCTCTGTCACTACGTCAACCATTACAACACTACTAACACCAGCTGGGTTGCCAGGTCTGCTCTGTCACTGCAGGTCGATGATGGTCAACCATTACAACACCACAAACTGTCTCTAGGCCAAAATGCTTTCAGGTTAGCTCAGGCTAGCCTGGCTAAAGCCAGACCAAACAATCCAGTCAGCAGATAGGTCTGGAATAGCCTGGACACCCAGGCTTTCATTTTTGTCTGCGTTGTGTAAAAAGGGAAAGCCTGGACTAAATCGTTAGCCACAGTGGCCTAGAAGTGGGAGGAGTCAACCTTTCGGGGTGGGCGTGGCTCCAAATGATGTGACGTATCACAGCAGTGGAGGGGCGGTAGGGGGAGGGGCCGGGGATGACGACACGTTGGTGAGATCAAATCAGATCTAGCGGCCTGGCTGACCCGGTTCCCGCCCCTCTAGGACAAAATCATTGGTTAGGTCAGACTAGGATTCCAGAAAACTGGGGTGGCCAATCAGGATGCAGTATTAGCCAGGCAAGGTCATTATCATATAGAGTGTTAATCAAAGCTGGACATTCGCTGTTATTCAATGCTTATGTTTACACAGCCGCCCAAAACTGGACATAGGAGGGGCTAGAGCGCAGAAGAAAGGAAATCACACCTTGAGTGAGGGTCTTACAACTTTCATTACAACATAATGTTTGTTTAAGCGACAAAACAAACAACAACAATTTCTCTTCATTGTTAATGGAGGTTTTAAAACAACATTGAAGCTGTATGAAAATAAAACCTGTAAAAATCACACTTATGTGAAGTGAGTGGTGCCTTTAATCACTGTGATGTATAGAGACACATGGAGTGTTTTAAAGTAACATTAAGTACATTTATTGAAGTACATTTTGTTCAGTACTTTTACCTCTACTCCAGTACATCTCAGAGGAGAATACTGTTTACTAAAGTACATGATCTGATTGGTTGATTATGAATTTATGATTATAAAATACACATTTACCACTTCAGACCTGGATACATTCTGACCACCAGCTGTAGATCAGCTATTTTTATTGAAAATTAATTGTTTTTTTTTTGTTGTTGTTTTTTTTTTTTTTTTTTCAATTGGAATCCAGAAACCTAATGAGTAACCTTTTTAATTTATTTCAAAGGCCTTTCAAGTGCCTTTAAATACAGTTATAAGAAAGGTCCTGGACTGGACATTGGCGCATGCCCACACGCACACACATTCACACATTCTCACACACCCACACACACCCACCCACATTCTAAATATATAAAAATATATATAATTCCAAAGAATAGTAGGACTAAATTTAATATATATATATATTTAAAAAAGTGACACTAATGCACCAGCAGCAAGTTGGTGCGGAGCATCGGTAGAAGACGAAAAAGGAGAATATAGGGCTCCATTTTCTACACAACTGGTGGTTAATGACATAATGCAGTTACAAAAATCAAACACAGGGGGTGCTAGAAACAACCAAATAAAATACTGCCTGACTGAAGGCAGCACATAGAGCCACAGCAAGTAATTTGGGGACTGATCTAAATTCCGAAGACCCACAGATCAGAACTCCCATTATTCCGAACATGAGTTGGAAATCCACGGTCAGCTGCAACGTGCTTAAGGCTATGGTGAGGATGAGGGTTAGAGAAGGGTTTAGGCATGTTTGTAGCAAAACCCTACACCTCCTGGTTGAGATTTGAGCGTTTAGGATCAGGGTTATGGCTGGAGAAGGGTAGGGTTTTGCGTCTTGTAAATTCAGAATAATGGGAGGTTGCAACAATGGGAGGTCGGAATAATGACATGGCACCAGTAATTTACCACTGCAATTGTAAAGTTCATGAAAGACCCCTCTGTTCAGTTCACTTTGGCAAACACTTTGGACCTGTGCAGTGTTTGTCATTCCTGATATGTGAGTATAGTAGCATCATTTAGGTGTTTTGGTGCAATGTTTAGGTTTTTCCATCTTGGAGCATTGTTAACAACTCTTTGAGTGCCACTTTTCCAGCTTTTATCGCCCCCACTTGGTCCAGAGTGCCATTCATATGCATGTAATAAGTAATTGATTAATTGATCCCAGAAAAAATGATCCCAAAAAATCACAAACGCAGTTGTATACATTTCTTTCCCACACAATATTCAGAGATGTGTTTTTTGATTATTTTTGTGTGTGTGTGAATTCGCTTATTTCACTCTTTTCACTCTTAGCCAACCGCCAATTAAACTTCTGCTTTACTGCAGACATCTGCAGACAGATATTTTGCGTTGGACCTAGCAAGTTTGCATTTACAGTACATTTTAGCCTGTGCTATTTGTTTTATGTATGTAACGTACTCTGTTGTTGTTTTCTTTCAGACTGTACTGTCAAAGGTCCTAAACTGAACTCAAGTAAAGCAATTCTAAACCCAAGGTGGTTCAGACTTGCTTTATAACTCATTTATATAAACTCAATACAAATACATTTTCCATTAAAACATAGACAATAACATTGGGAGGCCGGGGTTCGATTCCCGGCCGGGTCATACCAAAGACTGTAAAAATGGGACCCAATGCCTCCCTGCTTGGCACTCAGCATCAAAGGGATGGATTGGGGGTCAAATCAACTAATGATTCCTGAGCGCGGCGCACGCTGCAGCTCACCGCTCCAAGAGATGGGTCAAAAGCGGAGAACTAATTTCACTGTGGTAACGTGAGTGACTAATCTGACGACTTTGACTTTTGGGGGAATTTCACCCATTTTCAACATTTTACTAGGTCATTAATATACCTTAGAGATGTTGGGTCATGTTGGGACATGATAACCCCCCCCCCCCTCCCCCGACCCCCCCCATTCTGTGTTTCCTAGAAATGGGGGTCTGAAAAAAATCATTAACATGGTGAAACACCATCTTTCTTTTAGGACCTTTTTTTCTAAGAGTGTACAAATGGAACCAAATGGACCCGCTAGGATCCATTTGGTTCCATTTGTACACTCTTAGAAAAAAAAGAAAGCGAGTGGAATTCCCCTTTAAGTGATATAGTGGGGGCTGTGTGTAGACCCTGGGTGACCAGTTGTCCATATATGGTCAAGCACCGCTCATAAAACCCTACAGTGATGTCACATGATGATCAGAGGAGCAGAGTTTTTACCACCATCATTAAGACCAGGACTGAAGAATGGATATAGTCTCTCAGTGAAGGAACATCCAGTGTAAGAGTAGAGCAGAACTCTGGTCTCCACATCATAAAAGGAGACCAGACCCTCCTCATAATCCACAAACACTCCTACTGTCTGGACCTTCTCTCTGACAGGGAGGAGGACAGAAGGGCCAGCAGCAGCCTGGTACTCATTTCCATTCCTCAACACTATAATCCAGTAACCATTGTTGGGGTTTGCTGTGATCCATACCTTCCTGTTTATGGACTCTCTGACCACTCCTAGATCCCAGTCAGTCTTCCCTTTAACCTGAACCTCATAGTAAAACCTTCCTGAGGAGAATCCTTGTTTTCCTAAGACACAGGCACATGTATTGAATCTGTCTTTGTTGTCTGGAAGATTCTTCCGTATGTCTCCATGACTCACTTGTTTTCCATCCTCAGACAGGATGAGTCTAGGATGTGCTGTATGAGGATCCAGAGTCACATCCACTGCAGATCTTCTCCTTCTCTTCAGTTCTGCTTCCTCCAGTTCTTTAATAACAGCCTGTAAGTCAAATCAATAATATGAAATATCAGTGTGTGATAATCATCATTTACTCTTACTCAGTGATTCTCAGCATTCTGCATTTCACAGACCCCCAGATGGGTACAAATTAGGCCAGGGACCCCCAGGTGATATAATCAGGATCAAGTGGGGGTGGGCCTTGGTGTATGTGCTGTTGGTCTGTTGCACCCCCCACTGTAGAGTGTGTGCATGTGCTCATATTTTTACTGTCAAACTGGGTTAGTTCAAATAATTTCCAATATCATTGAATGATGCATCATATGAAAGCTTACATTCTGTAATTTAATAAAGCAATAAATGACTGTCCAGCACCAGTGCCATATGGTGGGTCTAATGTCTAACTTTAATATACAGTATAAATACCTGCAGCTGTTTGTTCTTGCGGACAGATTTCGGCAGATCCATGATGGATTTCTGGAAGTGTTTCAGGTCCTCCTCCATCTTTCTGTTGTCTCTCTGCAGATCCATGATGGATTCCTGGGAGTGTTTCAGGTCCTCCTCCATCTTTCTCTCAGCTCTCTGCAGGTCCAGGTGGAGGTCATCTCTCTGCTTCTCAGCGTTGATACGAGCAGCATGCTCAGCCTCCATCTGCTGCTGGACCTCTTTAATACCAACCTGGAATTACAATCAATCATATTATCAACATTAATACGAGCAGCATGCTCAGGAATATTTCAGAAGAGCTCCGTAGTGAACAGCCATCATGGCTAAAAAAAAAAAAAACACCTACAATCAAGGCCATAGCCACGGGCGTAGACATGGGGGGAAAGGGGGACAGTTGTAGGGGGGCCCGAAGCCCACTAAAAGCTTGGATTAATAAGGTTTTATTTGTATTATATTGTATTATAAAAATATATTTGAATCTCTATATTACTTGAATAAACCGAATGAGTGGCGCAACAAAACATAATAATGAGTTTTGGATTTCAAGGACTCCACACATTGTATATAACAATGTGTGGAGTCCCCGCGCGCCTCCAGGAAGGGGGGCCCATGTCAAAAAGCTGTGCAGGGGGCCCAGAATTGCTAGCAACGCCCCTGGCCATAGCAGTAATGAACCAGAAATGATGGGGTTTTACTATGGATCCCACCCGATTAGGTGGTACAGAGGGTTTGTGATTCAATCAGAGCATGCATCCCTTCAGGTGATGGGAGATGAGAGACGGCTCTATGCTAAGCTATACGACACACAACACATGGACTGTTTGTTTACAATAGCCACTTTGACAGGAATGAAACCACGACTGTAAACATTGTGGTGAATTTGAGTCTCCTGAAGACTCACATCTCCTCCTGTACTCTTTAATACCAGACTGGAAATTCAAACCAATCATATTATCCACATTGACTAGGAAAAAACGATGTTGCCATTTTGCTCACATTGCTTACATTGTAGTGTTGCGCAGTGTTGCGCACGTTGCTTTTAAAAAGTAACTAAATAGTAATTAATAGTTACTAGTTACTTCATTTCAAAAGGAATTTACGTTACTTTGTGTTACTTACACGTTACTTACACACGTGTTACTTACACGTGTTACACACGTTACTGTGAAAAGTAACAGTTACTTATCAGAAACTGAAAAGTAACTCCCCTGTTACTTTTCACAGTAACGCAACTGTTTGTTGAATAACTGAAAAGTAACTCTTGCTTTAGTTTCAGTTCTTTTCAGTACTTTTGTGTTCTAGACACAAAAGTAGTCCTCAGAAATACCTGTAGTTGTGTGATCTTGTGTTCATATTGCTGCTTGTCTCTCTGCAGATCCATGATGGATTCCTGGGAGTGTTTCAGGTTCTCCTCCAGGTCCATGCGGAGATTCTTCTCTTGATCCAGAGAATCCTACAAATGAATAACAATACATTACATCAGTCAGCAAACATAACAGTTCAAAAAGATCAGTAGAACACCTCTAGAATTTATAAAAACCATCCCATCATAAGAGGACATGTCCTCACAGTGTAGGTTTATGTAAAATATAAATACCTGCTGTTGTGTGATCTTGTGTTCATATTGCTGCTTGTCTCTCTGCAGATCCATGATGGATTCCTGGGAGTGTTTCAGCTTCTCCTCCAGGTCCATGCGGAGATTCTTCTCTTGATCCAGAGAATCCTACAAATTAACAACAATGAATTCCATCATTCAGTAAACAGGACAGTTAAGATCAGACAGATCTTATGAATTAATCTCAGAATTCACATCCTACCATCCTGGACAACACCCCCCATAAGATGACATGTCCTCACAGCTTAACTTTATGTCAAATTAAAATACCTGCTGCTGTGTGATCTTGTGTTCATATTGCTGCTTGTGCTTCTGGGAACGGTTCAGGTTCTCCTCCATCTTTCTCTCAGCTCTCTGCAGGTCCAGGTGGAGGTCATCTCTCTGCTTCTCAGCGTTGATACGAGCAGCATGCTCAGCCTCCATCTGCTGCTGGACCTCTTTAATACCAACCTGGAATTACAATCAATCATATTATCAACATTGACAAGAAGAAAGTAAAAGGACCACCTCTCCCTTACAGCGCCCCCTAAGGACAATAAAGGATACCTGCAGCTCTTTGATGGTCTTCTGTAGATGAACAGAAGAACGCTCATCTTCAATCTTATCCAGAAGAAAGATTATTTCCTCTTTGTTCCTGTGGACCACCAGAGAGTCATTCTACAGTAGAATACAGTATATATGGACCAGCAGAGAGTCATTCTACAGTAGAATACAGTATATATGGACCAGCAGAGAGTCATTCTACAGTAGAATACAGTATATATGGACCAGCAGAGAGTCATTCTACAGTAGAATACAGTATATATGGACCAGCAGAGAGTCATTCTACAGTAGAATACAGTATATATGGACCAGCAGAGAGTCATTCTACAGTAGAATACAGTATATATGGTACAGGTCATTTTATACTGTGTTCCACATTACATCTTGATCTCCTCCTCCAGCTTTCTGTTGTCTCTCTGCAGATCCATGATGGATTCCTGGGAGTGTTTCAGTTCCTTCTCCAGCTCCATGCGGAGATTCTTCTCTTGCTCCAAAACCTAACAATAATACATGTTTATAATGTTATTCATTACAACCATAGAAACGGAGGATCAAGGCCTTTTTTAGTGTTAAGGTGCTATTTTACGTCATGATGTGTGATGATAAGAGTGTGCCTCACTTCACACAAGTGTGATTTTTTTCCTCTCGTTTTAATTTCACGAGTCTACTAACTAAGGAATGTATTGTCGTGCTGACGACATTCGTTGGGGGATTGAATGTATATCAATATTTTGTGTCTACTTGAAAGTTAAGGGAAAAATGCCTGTCAGGGTCTGAATTATTAGACCATGGATTAATTTATTCTGGCAGTGAATGAGTTAACTGACTCACCTTCTGCAGGTGGTCTCTGTAAACACGCGCACACACACACACACACACACACACACACACACACACACACACACACACACACACACACACACACACACACACACACACACAGAAAGAGAGAGAGCGAGATTGGAGTAGGGATGGAGCTTGATACATTTTCATTGATAATGATCACCTTATTGGCTTATTGAGACACTATCAAACATTAGAGCAACATGCAGAGAACTGTTTATGCTTAGAGGATGGCTGTCAATGTCTGACTAATAACTAGTGACTAGTCTAATCTAAGGGACTGTACGTTATTTACCGGGGGGGGGGGGGGGGGGGGGGGGGGGGGGGGGGGGCTGGTGCGCTGGAAGTCCGGTCAAAAAAAAAAAATCATGCCCCCCCCCCCACCTCAATTTTTTCCCCATGGCCCTCCCCCCACTTCAATGTTGTTTTCCCATGGCCCTCCCCCTACAGGTACAAAATTGCCCCGCCATTTACTTTGAGATTTTTTCTTCAGTTCAATGAGCATGCCAGCTGTCGTGAGCATCCCAGTACACACTGACATTTAACCAACAAATAAAACGCTGACAGGTCCCTTTTGGTCAATCTTGCGGAATCATGCCTCTCACAGCCCATCAATCAGAAAGTATACATGGTTCAGACCCTACACATGCTACCTAGCCGCTACCACCCATTCCTCAACAACGGGGCAGATGAAGCTCGGCACTTTTCAACATCCAACGCGGTACAACAAAATCACTTCTAGTAGCACAACTTAAACAAGTTGCTTCGGTGGAAAAACATTCGTAGCCTATATTGAACACAGATGGCACACGGCGGTGCCAATAAATAAAATCATGACTTACCAGAGGCTGTGACCACCAGTTGACTACAACACCTCTCCAAAATTCCTCTGGAAATGCCCATCCAATTCGTTGTCAAAACTTCCCAAACTGTTTAGCCCATATAGTTCACCTCAGCTAGTTTGATATTTGTTCACGGGCATTTTCTATCATCTCGATGATGCTCAATGTTCCTCCGTAGCACTAGCAATACAGTGAAAGAAAGACAGCGCGGGCAATCTACAGTAGCTGCAGACTTCAACGTCATGGCAAAGGTCTCTGGTAGAGCATAGCTGTGTTTTTCAACCCTGGGGTCGGGACCCCAGGACTTCAACTTGGGGTCCCCTGAAATGTCTAGCTGTGAATAAAAAGACTACTGTAAGCCCAGAAAATATTCACACCATTGAAGTGGAACGTTTCTCATGTATCACCGTTTCACACCTACCCAATATTCTAACGCACACGGAAGCGGCAGTCCACCCGGAGTCACGACATTGAGGAGTCAGAAACTGAGCGCTTGAGCGCTGTTCAAATGGCCTGAATAGGGACAAACTGCAGTTGAAGTCAATGTAGAAGAATCGCCATTGGTCTACTAGCTCTATGAGTAAACGTAACTCAGTCTATACTCTAAAGCTCCGTCTCCTTTTTTCCCCATGGCCCTCCCCTAAACTCCGATTGTTTTTGCCATGGCCCTCCCCCCACCTCATTTTTTTTTCATCATGGCCCTCCCCCCCCTACGCACCAGCCCCCCCCCCCCCCCGGTAAATTACGAACAGTCCCTAAGTAGGATACTGCAGACTGCAGAGTGTTGTCTTTATGATGATGTGTAAATGTTTTATATTCTAACCTGTGGTCAGTAGAGTGTTGTCTTTATGATGATGTGTAAATGTTTTATATTCTAACCTGTGTTCAGTAGAGTCCTTTAAGCTCAGAGGGGGGTCCATGGACCAGTCACCCTCCACAGACTGAGAGCTGCAGGGTAAGAGATGATGAAATATATTTACTTCATTAGGACTAGAACCACTTATAGCCTATGGCTGTATTGTATGTCATTATATCTGGGGATGACACTGTTGTGTGTACATTTATGACCAACCCAGTGTGACTGTGTCTATATATGGAGTTAACATTACTCTAATAATCTTAACAGAAGTGGAAATCCTCCTAGTATGAGGAGAAAACCAACAATGTGCTGTGTTTCATTCTGACCTCAGATCAGTAGACTGGAGGTGTGGAGGTATTCCTATGGACCGGTCACTCTTCATAGAGTTACAGCTGGGTGGACTCTGCTCATGGACCCTGATACAGAGACAGGATGGACAATAAATACTTTATTAGGACCATAAACAAGATATAGGCCTACTGTGTAGGACAGGGGTTTTCAACCTTTTTGACACCAGGGACCACCATTTATTCAGCATTTGAGCCACGGACCACCATTTGATTACATTTTCACACCAAAGACCTAAAATTAAAGAATTCTTTTGGTTTTGTCCACAATTCCAGGCTGTATTTTGCCAACACAACAGTGTAAACTTCTTAATTAAGTGGTGCTAATTCAGATGATGAATATTTTAACTCTTGAGAGTGTGAAAATGAAACCAAATGGACCCGCAAGGGTCCATTTGGTTTCATTTTTACATTCTCAGGAGTTACATCTGGTTAACCAACTTTCCATCATTTAGCCTGGGGACCACCTGGAACCTTCTCAGGGACCACTGGTGGTCCCCGGACCACCTGTTGAAAACCCCTGGTGTAGGGCATTAACGAATTGAGATTTTTTCAAGTCGACTTGTCAGACAGTCAAGTCGAAGTTGTATCGATTTATCGTTTTATGGCGCGGGGGGGGGGGGGGGGGGGGGGGGGGGGGGGGGGGGGGGTCCGTCGTGGTGGTTCCCCGGGGGGGGGGGTGGGGATCAAATGGTGCCGCTATATGCCGGCGCAGTGCTTATACAAAACACATCGCGAGGCTACGCATGGCGCATGTGGCAAGCTTAATATGAAAACAATATTGGCACACAGCTGCACATCGTCCACTCCCATGCCAGCCATAAAAACACATAACATTATCAATACGCAGCAGCCCACACAGTGACTATGAAGCACAGTACTACTGTGCTTCATAGTCTCTCCGTCAAGTTTACAGGAACTACAACATACATGCATATTAAAACTGTTTTTAATATTTAAAAACATGTTGTTTATGCAGTGGATTGTGAAGTCTGGATAGGTAATGAGACATTACACCCAGGTGAAGGAGTTTGACCCCCGGACACTATAAATAAACTACATTTACAAAGTTGATCTGGCTAGTGGAGGCCTTCAGCATATTAGCTTGGCTAAAGACAGACCAACCTGCTGACAGGCATTTGTTCTGCCAACAGCTGATTCAGTCTGTCTTTAGCTATAGCCAGTCTACCAGCAAATATCAGCTGTCATCGTCTGATTCATCATAGTGTTGTTTATAACCTTGTAAGAGTACAGTATTTGCTATGCAATTTTCTGTTTTGCTTGAGTTAGGACATTGTAGAAACATAGCCTGTGCATCCTTCGCCTGCTGTAGTGTTGTTGTTGTCATCAAAATCTATATTTTTTAGGCCGAGGTAAAAAGAAAAATGTAATTTGCTGTCACTCTGTTCTGCTGGATGCTACCACTAAGCCTCCACTATTTGTATTTTTTCAAGGTGTCTCCAATGCATCTAGGCCCTGTAATTGTACAGTTTTAACTAATTTAGTTTGGGTATTATGTCAGGTGGAATTAAATAAAATGACCATGGAGCTGAACAGCTTCAGTATCTGATAGATTGAGACATTAGTCCAGATGAAGGAGCGATCCTATACTTGAAAACCAAAGCCCAAACACCAAAAAAAAAAAAAAAAAAAAAAAACTATAAGTAGGCTAAACTAAGGCTAGTATTTCCACCATTAATAAAAACTGACAAACCCGCTGTAAACTAAACTAAAACCAATTGAATAAGAAAGTAAAATGCCAAACTATTATAAACTTGGTTAGGATAGCTCTCTGTAGTGATGCACAGGCAAGGTTTTTTCCTGTTGCACCAAACAATTGACTGTATATACTGTACGTCCACAGTGTATGATACCTTGCTTGTCTAACGTTGTGATTCATCACATTCCACCTGTAGGCCTATCCTGATCAGTGTGTTGATTATAGTGGGGTTACACCTGTGTGTAGTTTATTTAAATCTCTCTGTGTTCAGTGTTAGTTTATGGTCAGTGTCTAGTCTATGTCCAGATGTCAATACATCATACTGTTCAACTTTACCTGCAGAACTGCCTGCTTGTGTTTCTGCTTCTGTATTTGGTTCAACACATGGTGACAGATATATGTACTGTATATACGTTCCACTTTGAATAGTGGCATGCTACTTTGTGTATATTACTTTTTAGTGTGGTATTTTTTGAAGCCGTTCGTGGAAATTTGGGACTAAAGACTGAAGACTGAAGAGGGCGACAAATTATACACATTGTAATCGCCCAATTACAGATGACATCAGGTGTATGATCAAATCAGTTGAGGTCAGAGGCAGCAATTTCCATGAAAGCTCCTCTATGATTGTAAAAGTACATATCTGTGTGTATTGTGATTGTGACCTGTGGTCAGTAGAGAGGTGTCCATCTTTGAGGTCAGGAGGATTGTCCATGGAGCGGTCAGTCTCTGTAGAGGAACAGCTGGGACTCTGTTCATCAACCCTGACACAAATAACACATGATGAACACTGTTTAGTTCAGCTCCAGTAAGACTTTGCCAGCCAGAGTGCACAGGAGCTATCAACATGTTAAAATATAATACAGTAAGTTCTGCTCCATTCTCAAAATCCTTTGGTTTCCAAAAGCAGTAATTTATTGTAAAGGAAGGAAAAACCTGTATAATGTATGCTTATTTTGAATGTAATTTAAAATATAATGTGGGAACAGTTATTATGATATCTTTAGATGAAGACATTGTACATTGCAAGAGACATTTGCACTAATGATTTAACACCTGATGTGTTTGTATTGTGTTGGTATACTGTGCCAAAATGCAGTTTTTTTTGCAGCGCGTCCACAGGGTGGTGTCACAGACGTTTATTTCTGATAAGCGGTGTGAGGATAGAGTCTCATACAGTACATAGGGTGATTCTGGGTGAAAAGGGTTTTCACCACGGTGTTGAGAGACAGACTCCTGACCGAACCATTTTACTATCAGTCGGCCATTTTACTATCTGCTGCAGCCGATAGCCTATCAACAGGTCACGCCATAGGCCCTACCTGTGTTCTTTACGCATGTATGAGGTCTTTAGTTTACCTCTTAGGTTTAGAAGCCACGCCCACTTCCTCTCTGTCACTCATGGTGGAGTGGAGACCTACACCTATGACACACACACACACACACACACACACACACACACACACACACACACATCACTGAACGTACAACACTATGCAATGCAACAATATACTGGCTTTAGCACTGTAAGGCTAAACTAATAACAGCTACACAGAAACATTTCATATAAACTATTGGTTTGGACTTGTTTTTTTTATTGGAAATATTCTAAATAATGGGGTAGTATAGGGCCGTAGGCCTACTATTTGACTTTCAATGTTTTTTCCCCCACAAATAAGGCTTGACAATAATGGTCCTCTTATAACCAGGGTTGTCTTAGATTTCATCAGATCCTACTTTCAGATACATTTGATGAAATCTAAACGGCAAAATGTCAGGTGGATTCTCAATGGCAGACAAGATGGCTTCCACACACACACACACACACACACACACACACACACACACACACACACACACACACACACACACACACACACACACACACACACACACACTTAAACATAATACAATATTACATCAAAACGTTTGCAAAGTTTGTACAAATTTCATAAAAGCACATACCTGTCTATCTGTCTGTGTCTGTCTGCATCTGTCTGCGCCTGTCTGCGTGTCTGTCAGCTCTATAGACGTCTAACAACAGTAAGACTAGTTCCTGCTTCTGACTATCAGGTGTAATAAACAACCTTTGGCTTTGAGTTTTATCACCTTCAGTTAAACTTTAATATGAACTACAGTATGTCACAATGTCACACATTATGTATCAGCTTGTACAGTGGATCAGTATAGATCCTTATACAAAACAATACAATATTGTTCACAAGTTCTGAAACCAAATGGATTCATGTTTACGCTCTTGGTTTCATGTGTACGCTCTCAAAGAGTTACATCTGGTTAACCAACTTTCCATCATTTAGCTGGGGACCACCTGGAATCCTCTCAGGGACCACTGGTGGTCCCCAGAGTACCGGACTGAGGGAGTCCAAGGGGGTCCCCACCTAATGACAGTTAGTCACCAAATGGACCCTTATGGGTGTGTGACTCAGAGAGTGTATACATGGAACCAACTGTGTGTAAAATATCCCCCAATGCCCACTGACTTTCAACGAACCACTGCCACCTAGTGGCCAGGCAGTTGGTTGTGTCAGTGTGTGTGTGTGTGTGTGTGTGTGTGTGTGTGTGTGTGTGTGTGTGTGTGTGTGTGTGTGTGTGTGTGTGTGTGTGTGTGTGTGTGTGTGTGCGCGCGCGCAAGCTGCGTTGCACTGGTTTTGGCTGGAGGTAGCCTCGACACCCAGGCTTTCATTTTCGTTCGCCTTGCGCGAAAACGGAAAGCCTGGACTAACGCACGTTGGAAAGTGGCCTTCAAGTGGGAGTGAACCTTCCGGGGTGGGCGTCGCTCTAAATGATGTGACGTAGAACAGCAGTGGACGGGAGGGGGAGGGGCCGGGGATGACGACACGTTAGTGAGATCAAATCAGAGCGCAGCTCATCTGCCGTGTGGATCCCACGGCACCCCGCCCCCCCAAGGCCAAAATCATTGAGGGCTAGACCAGGCTAGGCTGGAGGAGACCATCACCTTGAACCATCACAAGGACCCCTGGGTGGGTCCCTGGACCACACTTTGAGCAGCATGCACTGAGAGCATTATAGGGGAGGCTAATGAAAGCAAACTTTGTTGTTAGTTTTCTTCCCTTTATTTTAATTTGATGCCAAATGTCAACGCATTTTTACTGAAGTATCAAATGCAGGATGAGGTTCGGTTCCATATACTGGAAATGGAGAGAGAGAGAGAGAGAGAGAGAGAGAGAGAGAGAGAGAGAGAGAGAGAGAGAGAGGGGGGGGGGGGGGGGAGAGAGGGGGGGGGGGGGGGGGGGGCAGACAGACAGAGCAGGAATGGATCTAGGCATGGGCATGGGGGGGGGGGGGGGGGGGGGGGCAATGCCCCCTTAAATGCCCAGTCTGCCCCACCAAACACAATGGCATGCAAAACAAGCCAATATACCGTATTGTCCCGAATATAAGACGACTCGGTTATAAGACGACCCCCATTTTTCAAGACCCATTAACAGAAAAAAGAACATTGAATATCAAATAGTTTAGCCCCTGAATATAAGACGACTGCATTTTTTAGGATATTTCCATTGGAAAAAAAACGTAGTCTTATATTCAGGCCAATATAGGGTATTTCAAATTAAAGCGCTTATATTTAAAATGATTTGAACCACTACTACTGCTACTAACTAACTACAGCTGTGTCACCACTAAACCAACAGCATTTCATCATTGAAAACAGAAAACTCTCTGAGTCAGACCTTAAGCTTTATGCATGTTGCGTGTCTGTTGCAACTTCAACAACAACTGATGTTATTATTGATGTTTTACGTGCCTAATAAGTCTTTTAACCAAAAAAATAAAAAATAAAATGGTATGGTGGTATGATGAAGCTGCCCCCATACCATTTTCTCCTCTCTCTCTCCATCCACTTGTATTTGTTTGGAACCCTACATAGTTCCAAACAAACCTCTCTCTCCATCCACTTGTATTGACAGCAGGACTCCAGTGTAGGTACGAGGCGTGAGGTGCGAGATCAAAGCATGTCGCTACTCTCCCTAGTTATAGTACTCTAGGATGATGTACAGGCTACTGTTACCGTACGGCAGACATAGGAGAGACATCCATGCAGTTTATGGCAGGACATGAAATACGTAGCAATAATAGTAAAAAACTATAAAAGTGCACATGTCTGCATCAGGCCTGATCAGGATCTGATCTCTGGAGGTGCTACAATTAAAAAGAAAATGGTCTACTCAGTCTCATGTGAATTCACCAGACAGTTTATAAGTTACTCCATTCGCTATTTACTGTATGTATAGGACAGTAAATAGCCTCTGTTGTGATGGTCTTTAAAGTATAGTACACTGCAAAAAAAAGGCAGTCTAAATATAAGGGGAAAAAATAATATATATTGCTCTTGGTTACTAGTATATCCGTCTTAAAACAAGAGCAATCATACTTAAAGTCTAGATTTAAGATTCCAGGCCTTGCTTAGTTCAAAGTTTTTTTTGCATTGTATTCACACACACACACACACACACACACACACACACACACACACACACACACACACACACACACACACACACACACACACACACACACACACACACACACACACACACACACACACACACGCTGCTCCATTTTCGTCACACGATTATCCCTAACCTTTTTTTTTTTTTTTTTTTTTTTTTTTACTATTTTGAAAATATTTTGGAATAGTTCAACCTGCCAGTCTATTGACATGTTATAAGTTAAGGGTTAAGGGCCTGTGAAAAATCCAGGCCTTAGTTTGTTTATTGTAGCCTGCAGTCTGGTCTGGGGACCGCCAGGGGTCCTTGATGGAGTTCCAGGGGGTCCTACCCCACCTATACCAAATAACTCTGTGTACACACACACACACACACACACACACACACACACACACACACACACACACACACACACACACACACACACACACACACACACACACACACACACACACACACACACACCCAAATTCCTTAGAAACGCCACTGCGCACGCACGCACTTAGGGTGACGGTTGGAGGGGTCTAGGGCAGGGGTTTTCAACAGGTGGTCCGGGGACCACCAGTGGTCCCTGAGAGGGTTCCAGGTGGTCCCCAGCTAAGTTGGTTAACCAGATGTAACTCTTGAGAGCGTAAAAATGAAACCAAATGGACCCTTGCGGGTCCATTTGGTTTCATTTTTACACTCTCAAGAGTTAAAATATTCATCATCTGAATTAGCCCCAAGTCTACACAACTAGAAGATGGACAAAAGCAAAAGAAATCTTTAGTTTTGGGGTCTGTGGCGCTAAAATGCTGCATAAATGGTGGGCCCTGGCATCAAAAAGGTTGAAAACCCCTGATCTAGGGGGTTTTGCATCTCGGACTGCAGAGCATGGCCATGCTGAGATGAAAAAGTCCTGCTGATGACAACGTGATAACTGCCATTTGAATTGATAACTAGACCTGTATACAGTATGTGCTGAAGAGTGCTGCAAACTGACTGAAAAGTGGACTGGTTATGTAATCAATTGGCAGTAGGGGTGGCAAAAAAAAATCGATACACCAATAAATATTGCAATTCTTAATGCCATGATAACAATATCGAATCAGCAGGTTCAAAACTGACTTTTTTTTTTTTATTATGTAGACCTATTCATTCATTTGTTTATGTCAGAAAGACTGAAGCTTTTGTTATTTATATTGTTTAAAATTGCTTTAAAATGCTCTAGTTGGTTGAACTTGTCATGGTCAATATTGTTCAGAATTCCGCACTACTGTACTGTATTTTACTTGATTTTTTCTTTTAGGACCTTTTTTTCTGAGGGTGTACAAATGGAACCAAATGGACACGTCAGGGTCCATTTAGTTCCATTTGTACACTCTCACAACTGGTGTCATGTATCACCTTTAAAGATTGGTGCTATATAGCACCTTTAACAACAAGTTAAGCAACACGGACGATGAAGCCGCACCCCATACCATTTTCGCCTTCCCTCCAAATTGGGAAATGTTACATCCGCCCCTGGTATGGGGGGAACGTTTATCGGGGTATGTGCGTTACAAACGTGCACGTGTACACGCACGCGCATGCAAATACACAGTGCATTTCCAGTAAGTTGTTGTTGTGAACATTTACGGTGCATGACATCCTACACTCCTTTGGTCCTTCCTCAGGCCTAAGGATGGAGGAACTCAGCAGAAAACCAGGAAGAGATGCAAAGTATATCAGAGACCATGCTTTGCTCTATCATACAGTGTGAGGAAAACCCTGGATCGTACCGCACTACAATCTGAACGTTAGGTCGACTTTAGGATCTAATATCACTTTTTAGAAGCAAAGTTTTACTTTATAATCTAAAGTCTGAAATTTATATTCTTAAGTATCACCACTTTAGTATTACTTAAACATCAGAGCAGCACTTTAGAATTTAAGTATTACTCTAAAATCTAAGTAACTTAAAAATTTAACTAACTTATCTAAGTATCACTTTTTTATATAATCTAAAGTGGTGTAAAGGTAGAAATGGCTGCAGGTTTCCGTTGTGAGGACATTGAGATGGAACCGACAGGAGATGAGAACTATGAAAATCTTCATCATGAGAACGATGATTATGAGAATGCAGAGAACGTCCCTCCATCTGAGGAGCAGAAAGCTGGTGAGATATGATATGAAAATATACAAGATATGATATTAAAATATACAAGATATGATATTAAAATATACATACTGCAGTCTGGTGAGATATGATATTAAAATATACAAGATATGATATTAAAATATACATATTGCAGTCTGGTGAGATATGATATTAAAATATACACTCAACAAAAATATAAACGCAACACTTTTGTTTTTGCTCCCATTTTTCAGGGGGTGGACTTAAAGCCCTAAAATTCATTCCAGATATACAATATAACCATTTCTCTCAAACACTGTTCACAAATTTGCCTAAATGTGTGGTATTGAGCACTTCTGCTTTGTTAAGATAATCCATCCCACCTCACAGGTGTGCCACATTAAGATGCAGGTGTGACATCATGATTAGTGCACAGGTGTACCTCAGACTCTCCACAACAAAAAGACACCCTGAAATGTGCAATTTTCTTTTGCCTTATTGGGTGTATGGGCCTCCGAACCAGACAGTATCTGGTGTGACCACCATTTGCCTCATGCAGTGCAACACATCTTCTTCGCATAGAGTTGATCAGATTGTCAATTGTGGCCTGTGGAATGTTGCTCCACTCCTCTTCAATGGCTATGTGAAGTTGCTGGATATTAGTGGGAACTGTTACACACTGTAAAAATGGTAATAACACAATATTACCACATTATTACCATTTCGACAGCGCATACCAGTTCCCACTAATATCCAGCAACTTCACATAGCCATTGAAGAGGAGTGGAGCAACATTCCACAGGCCACAATTGACAATCTGATCAACTCTATGCGAAGAAGATGTGTTGCACTGCATGAGGCAAATGGTGGTCACACCAGATACTGTCTGGTTCGGAGGCCCATACACCCAATAAGGCAAAAGAAAATTGCACATTTCAGGGTGTCTTTTTGTTGTGGAGAGTCTGAGGTACACCTGTGCACTAATCATGATGTCACACCTGCATCTTAATGTGGCACACCTGTGAGGTGGGATGGATTATCTTAACAAAGCAGAAGTGCTCAATATCACACATTTAGGCAGATTTGTGAACAGTGTTTGAGAGAAATGGTTATATTGTATATCTGGAATGAATTTTAGGGCTTTAAGTCCATCCCTGAAAAATGGGAGCAAAAACAAAAGTGTTGCGTTTATATTTTTGTTGAGTGTACATAGATATGCTGCAGCCTAAAATGTCTCATTAAATATTATAAAATAATATACATACATAGGCCTACTTTAAAGGGGAATTCCACCCATTTTCAACATTCTTCTTGATGACATCATCAAGATGTATTTCACCATGTTAACGGATTTCTTTAGACAGTTCTTCTTTCAACATTTTTTCTGAGGGCGTACAAATGGAACCAAATGAACCCGTTAGGGTTCATTTGGTTCCAAATGGGGTGGAATGGGTGGAATTCCCCTTTAAGAAATTTATACTATAATGCAACCTGGTGAAATATGTTACTGTATTAAAGTATTAAATATGCAACAATTTAGTATGACTATTATTATTATGGTTACTAATGTCTGTGTAACTCTTAACTGTTCATTTACAACGCTTAGAACAGGGGCTGTGTTTGTGTGTGTGTGTGTGTGTGTGTGTGTGTGTGTGTGTGTGTGTGTGTGTGTGTGTGTGTGTGTGTGTGTGTGTGTGTGTGTGTGTGTGTGTGTGTGTGTGTGTGTGTGTCAGGGGCGGATCTAGGCATTGGGCACGGGGGGGCAATGCCCCTGTAAATGCCCAGTCTGCCTTACGAAACATGATGGCATGCAAAACAACCCTGCACGCTTGTACACTATTTAAAATGATTTGAAACACTCCTACTGCTACTAACTAACTACAGCTGTGTCACCACTAAACCAACAGCATTTCATCATTGAAAACAGAAAACTCTCTGAGTCAGACCTTTAGCTTTATGCATGCTGCGTGTCTGTTGCAACTTCAACAACAACTGATGTTATTATTGATGCATTACTTAATGCCTAATAAAAGTAACTGTAACAGAAAATGGTAAGGGTGCGGCTTTATCGCCCGTGGTGCGAAGCGACACAGGTAATGAAGCCGCCCCCATACCATTTTCTCCTGCCCCTCCACCCCCCCAATTGGGAAATGTTACATCCGCCCCGTGTGTGTGTGTGTGTGTGTGTGTGTGTGTGTGTGTGTGTGTGTGAGTGAGTGAGTGAGTGAGTACCAGAGCCAAACAAGCTATGTGCAATTAAATAGTTTAAATATAAACTATTAATGTAATGTTAATGCTTGTGTGA